>JAOXOE010000001.1:69423436-69445302 GCA_028565055.1 Phoeniculus purpureus
TGCAGCCGGCAGCCAGAAGAGCAGACACTGGGCATCGTTGACAAGGACCTGCCCCCCAACACCCATCCCTTCCAGGCTGCACTGGTGCACGGCTCCGGGGCCAACTGGACCGTCCTTGTGACCAGAAAAGGTAGGCTCCAGTCTGGCCACCCACCCTGAATGCTGCAGCCTCTGCACCAGTACTGGCAACCCAGTTTGTGAGCCGGCCTCTCTCTCTGCTACTGCCAGATCGACTGATACTGAGGCTGGTGAAGGAGCTGGAGCCAGGGGAGCACACCGTGTTCCTGCAGCTGACGGATGCGCAGGGCAAGGAGCAGACGATGCAGGTCAAGGCCCAGGTCTGCAACTGTGAAGGGCTGGCCAAGAACTGCAAGTTATGAGCCTTCGCTGATGACCTGGGCATGAGTGAGGGGCCAATTTGGGAAGGGGTCATTCCTTAGGGGTTCTGTGCCTTGGCTTCTACTGCCTTGGCCAACATGGCGGGTACAGTGTTTGAGCACCCCCACTGCCCATCCAAGTGCAATTGAGGTGCTGAGCCCAGAGTTATGCTGTGGTGAAGCCACTGTAGGCTTTTGGCAGCCCTGAAGTTCCATGTCGACGCACTCTGGGCACTTCCAAGGCAGTTGGGCCGCAGCTCCTCCTGGCCCAGTGCCCCAACATCTTGCCAGGCTCTGGTACATCAGCCCCAGGGCTGCAGTGCTGCTGAAGTGTGGGTGCCGGCCAGCACACCTCCCACAGGGAAGCCACCTGCGCCAGTTCAGCCCAGCTGGGGAGGAGCACCCAGCCTTGCTGCAGCCAGTGCTGGGACAGCGGCATGGGGAGAGGCTGCGGCATTGGGAAGGGCGACTGATGTGGGGGATGGAAGTTGCCCCAGTCTCACTGGCTGCAGGGCCATGGCTGAGCAGGATGGACAAGAGCCAGGTAAGCAGTCGAGCTTTGCTGTGGTGCCTTTCTTTTGTCCCCACTTCAGCTGAGGCCCAGAGACAGTGTCGGGATTGCAGCGAGAACTGGTCCTGCTCTAGGGAGGCATCTTGGCCCTGTCCAGCCAGCAGCTGCCTCAGAGTAACAGGATTCAGCCACTGGGTCATGCTCCTACCCCAGAATAGCAGGATACAGCCCCTGGATTGTGCTCCCACCCTGGAGCAGTGGGATAGAGCTCCCGATTCTGCTCATGGATCATACTCCCACCCTGCCAAATACAGCCTGGGGGAGTCCCAGAGGGGAAGGGCCCCAGCCACCCTGACGGTTGTTGACCCCACGCTTGCTGCCTGCCCCAGGCAGCTCCGGAATGCTGTCAGGGTTAATGTCCCTCTGTATGTGACACTGCAGGCAGGGAAGGCAACAGGCACAGGGCTGCTTCCTCCATGGGACTTGGCCAGCCACTGTTGCTGTGCTGAGTCCCGCTGGGACAGACGGGTGAGCCTGGCACTGCCCCAGACATGCAGCCCTCTGGCGCAATAGTCCCACAGCCATGGACTCTTGGCCGGGTTCTGGAGCCCTGCGCTGGGAGAGCCAGAGGGGGAAGCAGACAGAGCTGCTGAGACACATCCCAGACCCACTTCTTCCTCTTCCTCAGGCTGAAGGCGTGTCCGAGATGGCGAAGGGCTCCCTGACTACCCATGTGTTGAACACAGCCATGGGGCTGCCGGCCACGGGCCTCGCCATCAGCCTGGCCCAGCTGCAGGAGCAAGGGACAGGGTGGACAGAGCTGGCACAGAGGTAGGTGAGAGAGCCAGTGGTGGCAGAACAAGTAGAGGAAGTCACTGCCTGTCCTCCCTGTGAGAGGCCACCCAGCCTTCACCCCTAGTGCTGCCAGTGGCACAGCCATAATCAGCCATGGCTCATTCCTTCTGATTTTAGATGGACGGACAAAGATGGGCGCTGTCTGCCACTGCTGGCACCAGGGCAGGCCAAGACTGGCACCTACAAGCTGCGTTTTGAGACGGCGGCGTATTGGCAGGGCCTGGGTCAAGCCAGCTTCTACCCCTTTGTGGAGGTGCAGTGGACACGGGACTAAGGACTGGGTTCCAGAGCCAGTCTTGCTGGGTCTTCTCTGAACCTTCTACCTCGCTCTCCCCCCAGGTCGTTTTCACCATCGAGGACCCATCCCAGAAGCTGCACATACCCCTGTTGATCAGCCCCTACTCCTACACCACGTACCGGGGCAGTTAGAGGGGAAAGGCACATCCTCCTGCCAAGGATGCACATCCGGGGTAGTGGTGGGGGAAACAACACTAGCAACAACATTAAATGCTTAAAAAAGCACTGTTTTTCTCAAAAAGTTACCTTCCTGCAGGCAGCATGCAAGGGAGGCTGCCTGGGGGACCCTGCTCCAGTCTGGCAGTAGGATGCTGGGAGCCCTCCATTTGCACCCACAGTCCTGGTCACAGCTGATGTATCCCCCCAGCAGGAGTAGGAGGAACTGTTGGGGGGCTGCTCCAGAGAAAAAGCCCCTCCTGGGGTCAGAGACAGGGTCCTCCTTGTCCTGCAGATGCTTCAAGGGAGTCTGTTTAATGGTGTGGGACATGGTGTGTGTCTCAGTGCCGACTGGCATCAGGTAGGCATGGCAACGAGCCCAGCAGGACCCTGCCCCACAGCCTGCCCCAGCATGGGGCTGGCCAGTGGCTTGAAGCCCAGGTTGTCCAGGGTGATCCCAGAGGCCATCAGCTTTGCCTTGAATGTCTGCAGCATGTCATCGTGTGCCTGTGAGAGAAACATCAGCCTGAAGCTCCTCTGGGCTTCTGGTATCCCCCTGCATGGTGGGGGGACCCCAACACGCCTCCCTTTGCCAGGTGAACTATGAAAACTACAGCCAGGTTGGGGTGTGAGGCAGCTCAGCAACTGCTTCAAGTTCCTTGGAGTAGAGGGATCTGTTTCCACCCCCTAGCCCCCAGCCCTGACCCTAGATGGGGTCACAGGGCAGCTCCAGCCCCATCCATCACCTTGCAAACTTCTGCGAGCTGGAGCTGCAGGTCCTTGATGGTGGTGTTCTTGGAATTGAGAACATCCTGCAAAGGGAGATGGGTTGTCAGGTAGTGGGTGCCCTCACAGGAACACAGTGGCCGTGCTGCAGCACGGCACAGCACACGAAGAAGCCTGGCAAGCAGCTCCCACCCTGCCCACTTCACACCAGTGCCACCTGGGACAGCCTGGAACCTCCCAAAACAACACAAGTGCCACCATGGACTCTGTTGTCATTGTCTACAGCAGCGGGGGCTCTGACAGCACCTGCTCTGGCAGCACTGCCCTGCCGGCACGGCACCAGGGGAATTACAGGGAGAAGACGCTGGAGGCAGCTGAGCAGAATAATTCTGGTAGGCCAGCAGCTGCGGGAGAGCTCGACGCCGCGGCACCTTCCCAGGAATGTGTTTTTCCTTCCTGCTTGCTGTGGCACCTGCTAGAAGGTGACACATCCGATGGCCCTGAAGCTTTGGCCGCTGCTGAGCTCCCTTGCCACCCAACCGCAGAGGGGTCTTGGAAGGGGATGGGCTGGTGCAAGACAAGCATGGAACCCACATCCTCTGCATCAAAACCCAATGGGCAGCAAGTGCTGCTTCTCTGGTTACAGCCACAGCAGGCTCCAGGAACGCAGGTCTCTGTGACAAGTCTTTCTGCAGACGTATTTTTAGCACAGCAGAGCTCCCAGAGACGCATCTACGCTGTCTCCATGGCCAGGCGAGGTTCACCAGCTGTGACTGCCCTGCACAGAGCACCCCTGGGCACTGATGGACCCCAGTGTGCAGCACCAAGGCCTGGGGCCATTCTCCTTGAAACAGGACGGAGCAGTGCCAAACTCCAACACCCACACACTGTGCTCTTCAGGGAGAGCTGGAGCGCCCCGCAGCACCACATGTGGCCCTGGGAGTGCTGGGAACTAGAAATGTGGCAGGTACAACCAGGCACAAGGGGGAGTGGCAAGTTCTGAGGCCTGTGTTCACCACTAAGCAGGCTCTGCCACCTACAAAACCATCCAACGCACCCCATGGAAGCACATCGTACCTCCAGCTTGTGTGAAACTGAGGAGAGGGCACCCGGCTCGAGGTTGGAGGCTGCAAGGACCTCACTGAGCTCCACCTCCTTTTTCTCCAGGACATCGAGGAGTCCTTTCAGCTTGCGCTCCAGGAGCAGGTTCTTAAACCCTGTCTTCTGCTGCACCTCCTGAATGGCTTTGGTGAACTTCTGGTAGAGTTCATCTCGCTCTGCCTGCACCTGTACACAAATCAGCATGTTAGGAAGCCCCTCGCCAGTGGCCACTCAATATTGGCACCAAATAGCTCTGGCAGCTCAGCCCTGCTACACCCAGCCACCTTCCACAGCACCCGCAGCCCATGGGGAAGGCAGGTGCTGGATTTTCCTTCCTCCCTCAAGCACCTTTCTTCTCCCCACTGGGCCCAGGACACCCTCTCATCAGCAGAACGGGCCAACAGGTTTGCTGTGGCACAGTTTGAGACCTCAGAGAGGGCCCCACAGCACACGGGGGAGTGTCTGCTCTGCTCCTTGCAGCTGGCAGGAGTCCCTGGCTCACAGCGAGTTAATCAGTGGCCTAATTAGGCCACAATCTCTCCTCCACAGCCTATTTCTGAATGCACTGAACACACTGCTGCCTTAATGACGGATTGTTAACGAGGCCTCAGATCAATGTTCGTATTCCTGGGGATTTCTACGAATTGCAAATTAGCTCTCTCCTTGCCTCAACAGATTTATCTGGGTTAACTGGGGAGGTGGGGGGAAGAGAGGCTGAGTTGGGAAGAAGCTGAGTCAGTGGGGCTCATCCTGAGCCCCACTTTCCACAACCGGTGGGTGTGGAAAGTGACCCCTAAACACCAGCAGAAAGTTTTGGCTGGGGCTGGTGCCCCCCTGGCTCTGCGCCCCAAGCTGCAGCTGCAGCCAATCCCTGACTGGCAGAGTGTGCATGATTGCTTTTGCAAAGCCTGTCTGCTGACTGTGCGAGACACCAGAAGCTTTGTTGGGAGCAGCAGTTATCACACGACTCTGGATTAGAGCTCAGACAGCCCTCAGATAAGCCTGGACCCACTGTTGAACCCCCAGGCCCAGCCCTCTGTGGAGAGGACAGGGTTTGGAACAAGTGAGGTGCCCAGACCCACCTTACTGAACCTCTGCTCCAGCACCTCATGTTCCCATTGAAGATCTTTCAGCTCCTTGTGGGTGACTTTCAGATGGGCTTTGGCGTTCTGTGAGTGGGAAGGCACAGTTAAAGAACAGGAGTTTCCCTGACAGACATGGCAGATAATGTTCTGGTAAGGCAGAAGAGTAACCAGCAGATAGATACAGGCCAGAAAAAACTGGCAGCACCCACACCAACTCCTGTCCCTCTCCACAGCAGGGGTTACTCTGGTTTGTTGCTGCCAAGACCTTAGCTGAAAGGGAGGACTTAGTTCACTGATGTGTCCAGGGGAAGCAACAGAGGTCACTGTTGAGCGATGCTCTCTCCAGGAAAGGGCCAAGGATGGTCACTCACCGTTAGAGCCAACTTGTCCTTGTCATAGTGAGCCAATTTCTTCTGCAGCTCAGCCAGCTGCTCCTGGATCTGCTGCAGAGGCTCCCTGAGCTGCTTGTTTTGGAGCAGCAGGTCTGCTTTCTCCTTTTCCAGGTGAATCTCCTTCTTCTTCATCTCCTCTATCTGCTCCTGCTCTTGGGAAGAGGAGTGACAACTCCTGGGGAGGCTGTCTACAACCTCCCAGCCAAATACATCTACCTGTGCTTAAGAGCTTTTCTTGTGTATTGATGTAAAATCCTCGGGGGACCAGCAGCACCCACATCTGGAAAGTGGCCAGATCTGAGTGAAACCCTCACAGGGCTGGCCCCTTAGGGGAAGGGTGACACTCTGCAGGCCAGGCAATACCTTCAGCAAGTTGATGAGTGCCAGGTTTTTGACAGTGATATCATTGTAGTAGTTCTTGATGTCACTGAAAGCTCTCTCATGGCTTCTCATCAGCTCGCTGATGTGGCTGTTCTTTCTCTCCTCCACCTCATGGATCTCAGTCTTCCTCCGCAGGTCAAGCTCATCCCTCAGTGCATGCATCTTCTGGGCATACTTGGCCTCAATCTCTGCAGGAAACACAGAGGGAGGACCTCCCTGAGACAGTATACAATGCACCCCAGCTCCATCAGTGAACGCAGTGCATGCCACTGAACTGGTACTTGAGGACAAGATGCCTGTCAGCAGTGTGACTAGAGCTGCCACCAGCACACAGGATAGTTATGCTAGGACCATGGCGAGAGCGGGGGCCCAGAAATAGCATCCTTGGAAAGAGGGCATGGAAATGCTCCAAGTGAGCTCGGGGAAATCTGAAACATCCCCTGAATAGGACACTGGAGTGAGGACTCTGCAAGGGCTCCTCCATCCAGCCACCCTACAGCCTGGAGAACTGAGGGAAAGCCAGATAGCTCTGAGGCAAAAATGGACAGAAGAGGGGGCAAGCTGGACAGAATGGGGGAAAAACTGGCCAGAACTGAGGGACAAGTGGCCAGAAGTAGGGTAAAACCAATCAGAAGTGGGGACCACTGGCCAGAACTGGGGAAAAACTGGGAGAACAGGAAAAACTGGCCAGGAGCAAGGGAGAAGTAGAGATAACTCAGGGAAAATTGACTGGAACTGGGGGTAAAAGGCCAGAACAAAGGCAATAAATTGCTCTCTTTCTGCTTGTGGCTCAGCTATGCCACAGGACAGCACAGCAGAGCCTGCAGACACTTCCCTGGCCCACCAATACAGTGAGCTGACACAGGGCCTGTATCTGCATCCTGACCTTTTGCTTGTCTCTCAAAGCTGCTGCGCAGGCGGGTGATCTCCTCCTCTTGCTTCTGTCAGGAAGAAGCTATGTGTTAGAGGCTGAGAGTGCTCCACACCACCTCCTCCTGCTGCAGAAATCCCTTGCCTGCCGTTTCACCCCAGCCAGGGACATACCAGGCGCATGTTTTTCACCACCACCTCATTGGACAGCCCTTGCTCCTTCAGCTCCACTTTCAAGGAGCGCATGTCCTTCCGCAGCTCCATCTCCTGGGTCCAATGATCCTTCTCCATCCGCTTCATGGACAGAGTGCCCTCTGTCTTCAGCTCTGTCAGGTTTTCTTGGTGTTCGTACATCAAGTGCTTCACCTTCTGCTTGTAAACCTAAAGACAAGCAACACACCAGTTGAGTGGCTTCAGCTGGAGCACCCAGAGCTGGGTTACTGGCCAAGATTCTCCTGGATCACAGGAGAATCACATCCCACCCAGCTCCAATTCTTCCACATTCCCTCTCCTCTTCAGAGCTGCCCAAGGCTCACACGGAGCTTGAGGTTCACCTGGAGCTCACTCAGTGCTCAGGCTATGCAACACTTCCCACCTTGATCTCCACTTGGTGTCTCTCCTCAGCCTCTTCCATCTCCCGGTCCTTATTTCGCAGGTCTGCTCTCTTCTCCTCCAGCTGCTGGTGAGTGATCTCCCACAAGGTGCGAACCTTGTCATACTTCAGCTGGAAGTAGTTGCGCTCTTCTCGTTCCCTGTCCAGCTCCTCACGGAGACGAACAATGTGCTTCTCCAACTGCAAAGCCGAAAGGAAGATGCAAGCAAGGGCAAAACATGGCTTTGGACAGTTGCTTCTGCAGATCACCTGTGTGGCAATGCTGGCAGACCACAGTGGTTGCTACTGGGAGGGAGAAGCACAGGAGAGAAAGGAAGGAGCCCTAACAGAACCCTGGAAAACAACCAATAAAGCTTTTTTATGCTGTAAGCAGCTTGGGCTCAGATATTGTCCTGTTGCATCTGGTAACACTATTATCAGCTGCCTAAATACTAAAGAATCACAGAATTATTCAGGTTAGAAAAGACTTTTAAGACCACTGAGTCCCACAGTTAATCCAGCACTGCCAGGTCCCCAATAACCCATTACCCTCAGCACCACATCTTTACAGCTTTTCAATCCCTCCAGGGATGGGGACTCCACCACTGCCCTGGGCACATTGGGAAAGGCCTTCACAAGCCTTTCACAGGAAAAATTGTTTCTTGTGGCCAACCTAAACCTCCTCTAGCACAACTTAAGCCCACTTCCTCCTGTCATTTGTTCCTTTTTCTAAACAGCTTTCATTGAGTTGTAGAGAGTGAGAAGGGCTTCCCTGAGCATCCTTTTCTTCAAGCTAAGCAACCCCCGTGGCCACTTGTCCCTGTCAGCTTCCACCACTTGTCCTTGGAGCTGGAGACAGGCTATTAGCAGCAGCCCAGAGACGGGGGAATCTCTCACCTCCTCCTTGCTCATCTCCTCAGGTGACTGGACATCCACCACTGCTGGGGCTTTGCTCCTTCTCCCTTGTTTTGTTACTTTCTTTTTGGGTGCCTGTGGGCAGAGAACAGAGCACTAGGGCTGGCTTTCAGGAGGAAGCCACAGCTCCTGCTCCAGGCCCAAGGGGATGTGTGCTAGGGAGCCTGGTGGGGCTTGAGACCTCTGAGCCCCTCAACAGCCCTCTGAGACCCCAGGACACCTCTGAGCTCCCCAGGACCCCTCTCTGAGTCCCAAAAACCCTTCTGACCCAGACCGACGAGGCCAAGCCCCTGCGCCACTTCCCACCCCCGGCTGCAGGGCTCCTCAGGCAGCAGTCCTGACCCTCCCTAGGCTCCACGCCCGCCCCGGTTTTCCCCGGCCCGGCCCCACTCGCACCATGGCCAGGCCGTGCTCTCGCCGCGGTCTCCAGGCAACAGGCGGGTCTCGCGAGAGCTGAGCGCGGCAGGACGCGCCCCCTGGCAACGCAACGTCACGCCCCTGGCAACGGGGGCGGGGCCCAGCGGGGAGGGGCGTGGCGACCTGCGGGGCGGGGCGGAGCGGGGCTAGGGCTTGGGGGGGTCTGCCGTGCGCCCCGGGACAGAGATCACTCCTCACCCGTCGGGTCCCCGCAGCAGCCCGCTCATCGTGTCCCGCCCAGGGCCCCTCCGCACCGCCCGCCCCGCGCCGTGACACCGCCCGTGAGAGGGACCCGGCGGTCTCTCTGACTGCATAACCCCTCCCGGTGTCCCTGGTCTCCCGGGGCAGGCGGGGCCGGTGTCGTGACCCCCCACATCCTCCTTAGCAGCTCCCTCCCCTGCACCGCCCCCGGCACCACCCCCGCCGCGGCGGGCAGGAGCGAGCGGGTTGCGGGCTGGCACCGGGCCCGCCCCGCCCAGCACCGGCACCGGCCACGGCCCCGGCCTCGGCCCATGGAGGTGTTTAAGGCAAGGCTGGATGAGGCTCTGGCCAACCTGGTCTAGGGTGGGATGTCCCTGCCGTGGCAGGGGGATTTGACTAGATGATCTTTGGAGGTCCCTTCCAGTCCCTAATGATTCTATGATCTATTTGGAAAAAGAAGGAAACTTGGACAAGATCTCCCACACTTGGAAATCACGTTAGCTGTCCTGTTAAGACCTTGTTCCTCTAGTCCTTGTGAAAATGAGTTTGTCCTCTAGAACATTTGCCAGGCCAATGACTGCAGGACAAGCCCTGAGACGTGGGGATGAGGGCCAAGGGAACCATATGAAAGGGAAGGAAGTAGGTTTGGTCAAGTCCTTTGTCTCCATGGAAAAAGCTGATTTGTATTATTTAAATGTATTTAGGAACAGATTTGTGGTTTAGAGAAATTATCTTCAGTTTCTTTCTGATATTGGTCAAAAAAATAGTCTGAGTAAATTACAGGAGCTATTCTGTGATTAAGTATGGTCACATACGTTGGTTGCAGTAAGAGCTTTCAGAAGTGTTAATTGTGGTTTCTCCCTGCCCTCTCTTTCCACAGGCAGTGGACCTATACAGCTATGGCAGTTTCTTCTGGAGTTACTGACTGACAAGTCCTGTCAGTCATTCATTAGTTGGACAGGAGATGGCTGGGAATTTAAACTTGCTGACCCAGATGAGGTATGTGGCTCACTGCAGTGAACAGAAAGTTTTTTGGGTCTGATCTGCCATATGTGAGCCTGGTCTTGCATATAAAGCATTTACATGTTCAGACATTCGCTGAAATCTCTTCATCTTAAAATGCTTTATTGTACAGTCAGGACAGCTGATGTGGGATGTCTCTCCCTCTCCTCCTACCAAGGGAAATCAGCATTTGCTTGCAGTTAGGAGAAAATGTTGTATAGCTTGAAACCTAAAGATAATACACAAAGTTCAATCTTTTGGCACTGTGATACTGGGTATAGTTGAAGAATCCACAGTGTTTGGGCTTGCATGAAGGTCTAGGGAAAGAAAGTGCCGTTCCTGTAGACACACAGCCAATATAGCAGTACTGCTTCTGAAATCTTTGGAAACTTACAGCTTTAGTCATGTAAATAGAAAACAGTTCCACTTTCGGTTACGTTACTCAGTAGGAAAATTACTGTATTAAGAAATGCAATACAAAGTTCACTGAAGCCTTTATGCTTAAAAAAGGGGGGAGGGGGAGGAAATAATGAGCTCTAAGGACCTTCATATAATTCAGCTTCCAGTTAAAGGGTTGTGCCGTGCTGCTCCCATAGCAAGTTAGCAGTGAAATGGTGACGTCTTGAGAGAGGAGACTCATATTTCCTGTACACTTGATCTCCTTAAACAAGGTTTGGCCCATCCATTCCAATTAGGTATTCGCTATCGGCCACTTTCTCATGAAGCTTCTGCTACTAAATGCCTCAATGCTTGTTCCATTGTAGGGTCAGTCACCAGTTCTTACCTGAGTTTGGGACATGCAAAGCAAATAAAATGCTCTGAGACTTTTCATAACTGTTTATCAGCCACTGACTAGAAGAACATGACTTGAATAAACCCTTCTCATTTTGCTTTATTTTTGTACTGGAAGGTGGCACGGAGGTGGGGAAGGAGGAAAAACAAGCCAAAAATGAACTATGAGAAGCTCAGCAGAGGCCTACGCTACTATTACGACAAGAACATCATCCACAAGACTTCAGGAAAACGCTACGTCTATCGTTTTGTGTGTGACCTGCAGAACCTGCTCGGGTACACAGCGGAAGAGCTGCATGCGATGCTGGGGGTGCAGCCTGACACAGAGGACTGAGCCCAGTGACACGATGCTGCCGGGGCGAAGATCACGTGCTGGGACTGCGTCTGCGAGCTGTCTGCAGTTAGTTCTTCTGGCTGTTCGGATGGGTGCAACTGTTGGGAAATAAGGACCTTCAGCGATTTTTGTAACCAGGGAGAGCTGGAAGGAAGTGGCCTTATTTCATCAGCGGCTTCAAGTGTTGCCATGCCAGGCACTTGAGCAGCATGAAAGTCAGCGCAGACCCTAGCTCTGTCACGAGGACATGGAGATGCTCTCGAGTTAAGCGTTTCGACTACTTGTACTGCCGTATAAAGCATTTTGGCTACTTAAACACTGCCATGTAATAATGGGTTGGCTTTAAAACCAAAGGTTGGATGAGAAACCAGTGATGCAGCAGAACTATTGTTCAGAACTCTTTTAAAACACCATCGTCCTTGCTTACATCTTGTATCATGCAGTTTATTTTGAAAAAAAAGCCAAACAGACACAGAAACCCCCAACTAATTTATTTTCGATGAGCAGTAAGGAGAATGGGTATTGGTTTTGCTCTAAAGTATGTTTTGTTGTTGTTGTTATTACTACTTCAGAAATGTGCTGCATAGGTACCTGCACTCTGTGTCCAAACACACCATACTCTGTGTCCAAAACCAGATGTAGCAGCTGTAAACAAGAGAAAGACCATTAGGAGAAGGGAAGGAAAATCATACCATTTCAAAATTGTTTGTATATATTCTGTGACTCTTCTTGAAGAAACTCTGTAATGTTCTTATTTAACAGAGACTGTATAGTGTAAATTAAACTAACTGTATGTGTGTTTTTCGAAATAGGATGTATGTAAACTTCCCAAGTGTCTTTTTTTCATGTTTGTCTACAATATACAGCCTTCTGAAAATATTTAATTGGCCTGAGAGAAAACTTAAGTGCTCAGTGTGCATGCATATGATATGCCTATGATATGACATGGGGGATGGGGAGGGACATTTGGCTCAGTATTTTGCCAGGATTGAAGCTGGCAATTCTTTGTGCATTTTGGCATTTTTACAAGAAACTAATGTTATATTCTGGGACATAAAGGGCCTGTTTGTGGTTTCTTCTGTAACTGAAAATGAAAATATTAATATGGGTAAAATTACCTTTTTTCTTTATAAATGGCATACGTTTTTCAACTTCTATGCATGTCCTTTTAAAAAGAAATTTATATACAAGCCTTATTTTTTCAGTTGACTTGTCTCTTCTTCCTGCAGTTTATTCTGTATGATTAAAATATGAATTCTATTTTTGGAAATAACTGTGACTCCTTTTCAAAGATCAGGAGGGATTTATGTAGCAGCTATTTTTACTGCAAAAAAAAATTCACTGGAAGAATGTACTTTGTAAGAAAGCTTTATTTTTTATCTGAGCTTGATGTACATTTAAATGTGTTGTACAGTGTGAGAGGTTTAAAAATACGAGTCTTCATTAAAACCTCTTGAACCAGAAATTGGTGCTTGTGTTTCTTAGTTTGGAAATTTTCAAAGGAGGTCTACTTTTGCTTACTTGTGAGTCCAACCTGTGTTCATCCTACCACCCCCCCCCCTCAAATAAAAAGAACCAAGAAACAAACTAGTCAGACTTACGGGTAGAAGAGCTTGCTGGAGAACATTCTGCAAGTGTGGAGAGACCAAAGCTAGATGTGTGCAAGCACTGTGTGTTGGAGTTGGTATCTAATGCCTTTGTGCTGTGCCTCTGAGGGAAGGCTAGCAGTTCTGCCCTGTGGTGTGAATCGGTGTGTAAACTGGTGGGTAAGTAATACAGAAGTGCAGAGGCAAGTTAAGCCTATTTATGCTTAAACTGTACTGATCCTCTCCTGTACAAAGGCAGCCTGCTGTCTAAACTATCTTTAGCTCATACTCTTTTCCATCCCTCTACCTTACAGAAAAGCAGGGAATATGGAAAGATTTGCTCTTAAGTGCATGTTTAAAAAGGAGAAATGTAATTATTTTGAACCATGATGCTCCTCCTAGGCTGCTTGTCCTTCTGTCAAACTGTGGCTATGTCTTCAAGGTTTTTTTTGTATTCACTTGTTTTCCCCCTGAATACAGAACTGTTTCTTCACTTGGCCAGAAAGCACAGCTGCCTCTTGCTGCTGCGTGCGTGACCACCGTTAAGGGAAGTTGCCTGTTTCTCTCTCTCAGCAAAAAAAGCAATGTAATGCTAGCAGAAGCATCCTGATGACATGCAACCCACACTAACATGTCTTCAAGGAGCAAAGCTGGTATCCCACACTGGACTGGGTCAACTGAGTGGTACAAGCTGTAACCTACAAGCAGGACACCTAGTATGACCCAGGAGGCAATTAAAGGGTATTTTGCTGCAGCACACACACAAAATACCACTGTTTTTCTCAGCCACCCAGCATCAAAGAGGCTGTTGAAAGTTGTCTGGCTAAATGCTTCACCCTCTTTGGGACATGCCCTCCCTGCCCTGCCAGCTTTCCTCATGAGACAGCAGTCAAAATAAGTCTGGCAGTTGGCACCTGCCCATGGTTGGCTTGTCACTCACCTCTAATAACAAAGTTTGACTTCAAAGCTGCCTTTGCTTTATTTTTTTGCTTTTTTTGGCTTTTCTTACATTTAAAAGAAGAAATTAAAAGGTAGAATCTCATCCTAAGTAAAACAAGTTCTGGGATAGGAAATCTGTGAGCCACAAATGGTCAAGGTCCAGGAGACTATTTTGGGAAGCATCGGGGTATGGTACCCCATTCTTACATTCACTTTAGGGCTCAGGTCTTGGGCATCAGTTAGAGGTTAGGAACATAAGAAATGGGGCAGATGACGGTGTGCCTATATTCAACACTGTATTTCCATCAGTGGGGGCAGAGTCAAGTAAACCTGGCCTCATTCTGCTGGATTATTCCTGCTGTGATCCCCCAGCACCTATCACAGTGTTTAGACTCTAGGAGGGGACATTCCTTTTACTACTGACTTACTCGATTCTTGCCTTGCCCAATCTCTAAAAAAGCCCCTTGGACACCAACTTGTCCTGAAGCATTGGGAACCACCACATCATTTACAGGATGAGGTAAGGGTACAACAAGCAAAGCCAAGTTGTCTTCTCTGTACCCTTCCTCATGGTACCTTACACTTTTTTGGCAGTCACTGCACATCGAGCTGATAACTTCAGAGAGCTGTCAGTGATGAACTCATGGTCCATTTCCTGGTAATTCCAAGTTTAGCATCACACCCTGTTTGGGTTATTTTTCCTTTGGGTGCATTACATTATGAAGACTACACTGATGCTCATCTGCCACCTTTTTGTTGACCCCTACCACATGGCGAGGCACTCCTGGATTTCCTTGCTAGCACTGTGGCATTTGACTACTTAAACTACCTTGTATCACCTGAAAGCCTGGAGGTCTAGTTCCTTATTAGCCCACAATTTCTGACCCTACTCAGAGCCAAGGTGGCTGTTCTTATGTTAAGGACCAAAAGAGCTGCTGCAGGATTCAATCACAGAACAATAGACTTGTTTAGATCAGAAAAGTCTTTAAAAGGTCATCAAGTCCAACCCTCAACCCAACTCTACCAGGTCCACCACTAAACCATGTCCCTGAGCTCCATATCTACATGACTTTAAAACATGTATGGGGATGGTGATTGAACCACCTCCCTGCACATCCTGTTCCAATGCCTGATGACTCGCAGTACAGAAGGCCTCCTTCTGTTTTCTGTTCCACACTCCTCCATAGGTTTCTGTGTGATCCCACGTAAATCAGTTTAACGCTGAGCCTCTGTAGCAGGGCTGCTGCTATTCTAGTACAAGACTCTTTCACTCACCCTTGTGCATACCACCAGAAGCACCAAGGTGGTAAGCTGCCGAATCTCTTTTGGGCTTTCCTTCTGTAAGAACAAGTTGTGGACCAGCACTCTTGTGATGCAGGACCACACTTGACAGTGAACAAGTTCAACAGCGTCTTGTCCAATGTGAAAATATAGCATCTTGCCCTCAAGAAGGTTTGATGAAGATCTGTGAAACTATAGTTCTCTATAAATGTCCATCAGACTCTGGAACGTCTCATATTCTTGCTAAAAAACTCTCTTGGAACTGAAAAGGGCAAAGGAACTGAAAAGGGATTTACAAGTTCACTGCATTGGTGGAAAGACTTTTTGATGCCCTCTCCAAGGATGGTCCATACTTTAATAGAGGAACAAATTGCCTGATTTCAGACACTGCAGTTTATTTTGCAGTGTCTCATGTTTATCTTTTTCTCTGTGTGAGGTGGAGCACTAGTTGAACTCTGTGTGTTCCCACAGCCTTGTGACTGCAACAGTGCTTCATGCGCTAGACACATGAATGCTCAAGATATTAAAGTGGGAATAAAAGTTATCTATGTAAGGAAAAAGCATGAAAAAATCAGCCTGGGGTGCATGATCTTTGCGAAAGATATCCAGTATCTCGTTTGCAGTATGTGCCATGTGATGTGCAGTCAGGAACCACACAAAAAGGGGAGCTATTAAAAACAAATAAAACAGGTTGGCCAGTGACAGCACAATTTGATCTGTGCAAATTGAGATTTTCAAGTGATAAGTCTCATATATGAATAGAAGAGTTTAAAGATAATTCTGTGGTTTGGAAAAGAAGCATCAGATCCTGCCATTTGTCTTCCTTCTGCCTCTGTCTCCCTTGCCATTTATGACGTAAATGATGAGCGTAACAAAATTGAATGAATAACAAGCATCCAAAGTATATTGAAATCTCTGCACACACAAAAGGGTATGTTCTTTGGAAGATATTTCTCCCAGATAGTCTCTAGACAGCAAACCAGTCCTAACTCTCGTATAAAATTTAGCTGTGATTTTCTGCATCACGAGCAAAAACGAGGATGCAAATGCAAAAGTCATGGCACAGTTCCTCAGGAGCCTGCTTAGAAAAACCCATTTGTTCATTATTTGCTTTCACTGTGAGTAGAACGTCAAAACAAAACAGGTTTGCTTATGCACTACTTCACCTTTGGTGACTGGGCTGCAGAGGGAAATCTGGACGTGGGCAAGCTGAGCTTAAAGCACCTGGTTTGGAACCTGAAGAAGCCATCGCACTGAGTGGTGAATCTCTCCCAGGCTGCCGCTACTGTGTACTGGAGGTGGCAGACCTTTTCCTCCTAGTCCCATCCCAGCTGCATGCACATGGGGCCAAGGGCAGCAGACACAGAAGCTAAATCCTGCAATCCCTCTGGAAAGCTGGTGGACATACACTTCCTTTCTGGAGAACTGAGACCCCCCCGATGCATGGCCAAAGGGGATTGTGGTGGGCCAGCAGCAGCCACCTTACTCCATGTACAATGCGCTCACCTGTGTAGTTGAGGTCTGCGGTGGGATCACTGACACAGGAGGGTTTCCAGCACGCATCTCGCACTTCAGCCCTCTGAGTGAAGTGCAGAAAAGGAAGAAAGTGCTTTCCATGAAACACTTGCAGGTTAAAACTCAATTTCATGTGCAGAGCCCAGAATTCCCCCTCTCGTTCAGATGGATGCCTGATTATTAGGCTATGGAGACCTGTTCCCAGTAGCTTTGCCTCTCTTTGCCTTGATAAATTGATCTTTTTCTTCTTTTCTTTACCTTCCTTTTCTTTTTTAAATGCTGACAGAAGGCAAAGAGCAGTCTAGCAGATGAAGTTCTTCGGTTTAGCTCCCTCTCATCTGCAGGGAGTCTTCATTCTCTTACAGGCTGCTTTTTGCCCTGCAGAGGAAGAGGAGTTCTTCCAAAAGCAATACACTTCCTCCTACATGCCTCTGAACAGACCTGTTTGCTCGGGGTTTTTTCCCCATCTCAAGTGCCAGCCCCTGTGAAATGCCAAGAACCCACATTTCTTGCTGAAGTCAGGACTAGATCCCAAACCCCCATCTCTCATGCAGCCCACTCCACAGACAGGTCTGGCTCGAGTGACTGCTGCCACTGGTGAGCCCACAGGGATGGCTTCTGTGGAAGGATGAGCTGGTTGTGAACAGCTTCCCCAACGTCCTGGACACAACGCACCTTTTATTTCTCATCAGGACTCTATGTCTTCTGGCTTCCCAACTGGTTTTTTTTTCCCCTTTAAACTAATACCGGCATTATTATTTACGAGGGAAAATTCCACTTTCTGCTGCAGGGGCTTTGCCAGAATCTGAAGGCTCAAGATGTGTCTTTTCCACAGGCAGTGCCTTCCAGAATTCACAGGTCCTCCTCTCTTTCATGCACTTGAACGCTGTTTTTTAAACCATCTCTAAAATCCCCAGTTAGAGCCCCGCACCATGGCGACTGAGTCCTCATGCCATGACTTGTGCTCTGCAAGGGAAGGAGACTCCTGCTAGCAAGGAGCAGGGAGAGCTGCTGGAGAGGCCAGGCACTGCACAGGGCTTCCCACTTCTCCTGCACTAGCCTTAAGCAACTCAGAAATGGAGGATTTGTCAATTTGCTTGGAAGAGCCCCGTGCAGGCTCGCCCACGGTGACCCAAACACTGGTGGTTTCGTGGTGCCTGCTACCAAGTCACAACCACCACACTTCTCTGATGGGGATCAGTAGGACTGCTTCTCAGTGGTGGTGTGGTTATCACCTGCATCCTTACCAAACCTTGCAGACCACAGTCCAAAATGACACTAGTTAGTGGAAACCTCAGCGCTTGGGGCCATCATCATGTGACTTTACCCAGGTCAGCAATGACTCACTCAAAAAAACCTATCAGCAAGACCACAGAGGTCCATGTACATCCCATCTTCCCTTCCTAAGCAAGGGAACATTTTCACTAGCTGAAGCAAGAAGATATTTATAAGAAGCAGGAGCTCCAGTCGTGCTGCCAGCTATCTTCAGAGCTCAGTAACTGGAAGAGCCAGAGCAAACCAGTCTCACAGGCAGAGCTCTCCTCTGCAGTGTGATTGGGCCCAAGATGTTCATATTTTATTGCATTCATTTTTCTCCAAGAAATATTAAAATGCGCTCACTCTTTGAAGGGAGGGGGAATGAAACCACACACGCTGCCTTGCTATCCCTTAGCAACCCATCAAATAAAGCAATAAACTATTAGCAGCCAGAATGGCTTTAAAAGTACCCAGAGCAGTTTCAGATCACCAGGGGAAGGATAGAAACTAAAATTACTCTGAAAATTATTAGTAGCACCTTAACAGCAGACCCTTAATGTCTCCCACAATATTCTTAGTCATTAGCACAGCCAAGCTGCTGCTCCATGCCACTTACTGTCCCTGCATTTCCCTCTGCTTGAGAGGGATTTGCAGAGGATCCAGCTGAAATGAGATTTTTGCGAGACTCTGCTGCTCTTCCAAGTCTCTGTTGCAGCAGCAGCAGATGTGGTGTTGGGTGGAAGCTCTCCCAGCTCTTGCTGTAAGGTGCTTTCCACAAGTAGAGCTTAAATGACTGTGCTGCCATTCAGCAAGACCTGGACAGGCTGGAGAGTTAGGGTTAGAAGCTCGTAGAAGCTTGTGTTTTACTTCGGTTTCAAGTGACCAAGCCAGCCCAGACTCCTCCATGTAGCCAGCCAGATGGAGCTCTGCAAACATGACAAAGGGGAAAGGGGTAACATAAGCCTTGTTACCGCAGCCCAGCAATGAATTTCCCTGCCAGGGCTGCCACCACTTGACTTCTCTTTTCCCTCAATGTTTTTTCCCCCCACTTTCAGACAACATGAAAGGGGCCAGGAATGCAAGTGGAAAGTTTGTTCCTTGTTCCCATGTGTGGGCGGTAAGAGAAATACCAGGAGCTTCTTTGCCCTGGCTGCAAATCAGAGCAGCTCCAGCAGCATGATTCAGGAAACACCCAGAGCGCATTATCGGTCCCTGATGGTTGTTCCCTCCTCTCACTGCCCAGCTCCAGCTCACAAGGGATGAAGGGAGTAGAGGGGAGATGCATTGACTTCAGCTGCTCAGATGGTTGCACAGAGCAGTGCAAATCGGTCCGTCTGGTGTAGGGACAGTTGAGGGGGAAACGGTTGTCTTGTAAAACAGGGCTTGAATGTGAGGTTTGCACTCTGGAGTAACTCTGCTCCCAGATGGGATACACCAAGCCAGAGCAAGGCACAAGGGACTACTCCACTGCTGTTCTTCTGATTAATTTTCCCACGTAGACAACTTTCCTCTGGTGCCCAGATAAGGAGTACACAGGCAGCATGAAGATGTATGTAGGGGATGTCCTTGTGGATACTTTACCCTGCTCTGTCTCTGTGGGGCACACAAGGAAGGGACCACCTTAGTGCCCTGGGGAAGTGATGGCTGCCTTCGCTTTCAGAATTGCCCGTTGCAGAAGAGGAGCAGTGCTGGTCAGCTCTGTTCACAAAAACAAATAGAGGAACAGAAAGCTCTACCCAGATTAAGTCATGGGTGATAACTGTGTGGACACAGAGTTCTCCACCAAGTTATGAAATAGCGGAGCTGCTAGGAAAGAGCTGTGATGTTGCAGCAGAGCCTGTGCACTGAACACTGCGGCTCTGGTATTAAAAACGAAGGGAGGTTGCGACACAGGACCACGTTTACAAAATGTGGGACAACGTTACATCATTGTATTGTCAACCTCCCTACTGTTTTGGCTCTGGCAGGTCTGCGCGGCAGGAACAAGTGCTGGGCTCTTGACTAATCGTGTGTCAATGTACGGAAAACGTTGCCAGAGGTTTGACAGCGTCATCAAGCAGAAGTTACTTCTAACATTTGAAGTTTTTTAATTGTTTTATGTTTACTTTTTCTTACCCGAAGTATCAGGTCCTGAAGTTTGAAATGCAGCAGCTCTTGGCCAGCGCTCCCAAGGAAAAATGCTCTGTGAGCTGGAGATGTTTCTCAACTATTTTCACCTGCCAAAAAAATGCATGTATAAGCCAGAGGTTATTTTGTTTTGCACCAGATTTATCACTGTTCTAGCTGGGAACAAAAAAGTAGGGGCAAATAACTAACCCTTGTTTTTCAGAATGTTCTGCTGAACGGTCTGCTTTTCATTTCAGTGTTTGCGTCCTTCCCCAATATTGCCTAAAACAAGAACTGAAAACCAAACATCACATACTTTATGAATGAAATGATTTATCTGATCAGAAGCATATTTGAAGCTGGGGAAAAAAAACCATCAAACCATAAACAAATACTTTAAGTTCCAGTATTTTAAACAAAGAATGTTGGACCTTTATCATGCTTTCATTTTAGCGACGTAGGAGTGCATGAAGGCCAAGACAAAGCGTTTAGGTACTTCATTTGCTGGAGATGGGATGCTTGTGCATGCAACATTCAAAGCCATTAAACCTTAGCTGTTAATATGACATATTTATGGAGGAAAACCACAAACATCAGCATCGTTTCTAATGCAGGTTTTCTTTCATGTGGATGGGAAAGGCAGATAAAACCAAGGCAGTGTAGCTCAACCCGTGAAAGCCCTGACAGCAGGACTTTCAGTTCCTCAGCAGTGTTCATCTTTCTCATCTCTCATGATGTAGTTTTAGTCATTACAGACTCCAAATGTGAACAATTTCTGTGGAGAAAGGCAAACTCTGAACACACTAATTTAGGGAAGTACTCTATTCTTTCACTGCTTGTTTATTTAAAGGAAAACAAGCGACTGTGTAGCAACTCATGAGCAAATTTCAACACCTAGCTAGCAGGAAGATTTTAATTGGGTGTTCTTGTTAAGTCTGGAGAGTGCTAGATCTCTTTAGCTCTGTGAATCAGGTTTGAGATCATTTTATTGTTGTTGTTGTTGTTATTATTAGGAAGTCCAATTACTATCCATGACTTCACTCACCATAAACAAAGCATTACCAAGATAAAAACTACCTGCATTTGGATGTAAATACCAGAGTCATAACTATGAGCATTTTGTTTTCCAGGCTCGGGTAATTTACCAGCTTGGAGAATATATCCCATGCCTGAAATGAAACACACTGTGACCAAACACAACTACTGCTTAGAAATACTTGTGAAAGTAACTCTGAGCTGTTCTGGAAGATGTTGGAAGCCAAGACTGACAGACATGGCATGGTATGGATTGGCATGATATGGCATGACATGACAACCATCATCTGGGGCTATAAAAGGACTTATGGACCTAATGGCACTTGTCTGTATAAAGGTATTAAACATGACATCTGCTTGAGCAGCCTCCAAGGTCCAGAGGCTGAGAACATGAAACGTAAAGCTTGTGCTCCTCCCCAGATCCCTATCTGACCAAGCAGCCCTACATCCATTACAAGCTGAAGGTGCAATGGCAGCCCCATAAGTGCTCTGTGTGCTCTGCCACCCCTGGCTCCAAACCCCTTTATTTCTCTAACCTCCACTGCAAGCAGCCTCCAGATGCCCTGAGGACAATTTCCCCTTAAAGTGCCTTTGCCATAGGGAGCACTGTCTTCAGGCAGCCTTCCTGGGCATCTTGCTTCCACTGCACTGGGTGCTGATCAGGCAGCTGGGGGCCTCGTTGCCATCTCTCCATCTCTGATAGGGGCTTTGTGCCAGCTCCATCTAGGAACTCTGATGAACTATCCCAAACAACAGCTTCAAGAGGAGATCCCACAGGCCACATAAAGCTTAGAGAGGACCTAAGGCTTAGAGAATGTGTCAGACCTAATGAAGTCGTGCCACACAGGCACAACACCAACATTTCCAGCACCAGAGCCTTGAAGGCAGTGTTAGGCAACAGACTGCTGACAGTGCTTGTAGCTGCTACCTTGGAGCACTTCTGTGTTGCTTTCTGAGTAAGAAAACAAGTCTGACGCAGAAAATTCTGCCTTGTGGAATATTTCTGAGGGCTAATGAACACCAAGGAGGACAACAGAGAAGATAAATTACTGGCAGCTGGTAAGTTATAGAATCATAGAATCATTAGGGATTGGAAGGGACCTCAAAAGATCATCTAGTCCAATCCCCCTGTCACAGCAGGAT
>JAOXOE010000001.1:69454351-69517163 GCA_028565055.1 Phoeniculus purpureus
CTCCATCATCTTTGCTACGTCATGGGGATCAGGAGAGGTGCCTAGGGACTGAAGGATAGCAAATGTCACTCCAATCTTCAAAAAGGATAAGAAGGAGGCCCCAGGTAACTATAGACCAGCCAGCCTCACCTCCATCCCAGCAAAGGTGATGGAACAATTTATCCTCGATGCTTTCTCCAGGCACATCAAGGACAAGAGGTTCATTAGGGACAGTCAGCATGGCTTCACCAAAGGGAGGTCATGCTTGACCAACCTGATAGCCTTTTATGAGGGTGGCTAGATGATGGCATTGGATGTGATCAGTCTTGTCTTTACTAAAGCATTTGACATGGTCTCCCACAGCATCCTCACAGCTAAACTGAGGCAGTGTGGACTGGATGATTGGGTAGTGAGGTGGATGGTGAACTGGCTTCAGGATAGATGTCAGAGAGTGGTGGTCAATGGGACAGAGTCTAGTTGGAGGCCTGTATCTAGTGGAGTCCCCCAGGGGTCAGTACTGGCACCAGTGCATTCGATCTATTCATTAATGTCTTGGATGAGGGATTAGAATGCACTGTCAGCAAGTTTGCTGATGACACAAAGCTTAGAGGAGTGGCTGACACCCCAGCAGGCTGTGCTGCTTTTCAGCAAGACATGGACAGGCTGGAGAGCTGGGCAGGGGGAAATTTAGTGAACTATAACAAGGGAAGTGTAGAGTCTTGCATCTGGGCAAGAACAACCCCAGGTACCTGTTGGAGAGCAGTGTAGGAGAAAGGGACCTGGTGGACAGCAGGATGGCCATGAGCTAGCAATGTGCCCTTGTGGCCAAGAAGACCAATGGCATCTTGGAGTGGATCAGAATGGGGTTGGTTAGCAGATCGATAGAGGTTCTCCTTCCCCTCTACTCTGTCCTGGTGAGACTACATCTGGAGTACTGTGTCCAGTTCTGGGCCCCTCAGTTCCAGAAGGACACAGAACTGCTGGAGAGAGTCCAGCATAGAGCAACAAAGATGATGAAGGAAGTAGAACAGCTTTATGAGGAAAGGCTGAGGGAGCTGGGCCTTTTTAGCTTGGAGAAGCAGAGACTGAGGGGTGACCTTGTTAATGTTGATAAATATTGAAGGGTGGGTGACAGGAGGATGGAGTCAGGCTCTTCTTAGTGTCATCAGGAATTGGACTACATGATCTTTCAAGGTCCCTTCTAATCCCTGGTTTTCTGCGATTCTGTGATCTAATGATAGGACGAGGGACAATGGGTGTAAGCTGGAACATAGGAGGTTCCACATCAATATGAGAAGGAACTTCTTCACAATCAGGGTGACAGAGCCCTGGACTGGGCTGCCCAGGGGAGTTGTGGAGTCTCCTTCTCTGGAGATGTTTAAACCACTACCTGGATATGTTCCTGTGCAACTAGATCTAGGTGATCCTGCTGTGGCAGTGGGATTGGACAAGACGATCTTTCGAAGTCCCTTCCAATCCCTAATCTTCTATGATTCTGTGATTATGTATGACTACATTGTATATTAAAATATTTGTATTTAAAAGAATATGTTATTTAGCCATTTACATTAGGGTGCCAAACCAAGGCTTTTCCTTCACAAACTGATGACACCAGTTGGAATAGAACATGATGCAAATATAGACTTCCACAGTGATTGCTGGAAAAAATACTTTAACAACAGTTTATGAACTTCATTGAGTTCTCTGGGTTAACAGCTGAGAGGACTTTGAACAGAGGATTGCAAAATTTCTGAAGTGATGGCACGAAGTGTCCATGGAATACCAGTCTCATACAGCATTATGTTTGGACAACACCAAGCATTCATGCCCATGACAGGACCCTCTGAAATTCACAACGCACCCTAAGAACATATCAGGGCTAAAAGCACACACAAAAGTATAGTACTTAAGAAGCAGTAGTATCTAACTCTGCTTTGAGCAGAGTTTGGGACAGGCAGGGGTCCCTGTGGCCATAGGCTTGAGAGGTGCAGCCCACATCCCCTGCCATTCAATCTGAGCCCTTGTTCCTCCCATGTTGTTTAGGATTCAATAGCTGCCAATAGCCTTTATTTTGAGTGAATATGATCTTTCTGGGAAAAGCCAAGCCAAATCCAGTCATTATCTTTGACATTTAAATCAGCCCTTAGCTTACTTGAAAGTGGTGATCGAGGAACAAGCCTTTGCAAGCTGAAGTCTCTCTAGAGAATGAGGAGCCTGTTTCTTGCTCTCTTAAGAATAATACCCCTCCTAGTCAGCATTCCCCACAGTCTCAAAACATAACTGAAAGGGACCTACAGGGGCTCTGTGTGTGCATATGTGAGGAGAAGACCTGCATCTTTGCCAGCCTATGTGCTCAGCTAAGCTCCGTAAGAGGATTACAATCTGACAAAACTCTTTATAATTTTCAGAAGCACTTTTTAAGTTGCAGAGGTGCAAGGGAGGGCCAGTGCCCTACAAGGAAGATGCCCAGTACTAATGTCCTGCAGTGACCCACTGCTGTATGGTCAAAGACCAACCCTTGGGCACCAGAAGTGGTTTCCCATCTCCTGTTGCACCCATGCCTCAGGAGCTGACCTGGCATGCTCAGCACCTTCATTTGGCTCCAGGTGCTTCACTCTGAAATTATTCTTCACCCACCCTGACAGTGCCAGCAAATGGACTGGAGGGGTTCAAAGTTGTGGATTACTTCAGTTGCACACTGGAAGTCTTCTTTGCTAGCCCAGTCCCCAAACTAGGATTTCTGTGCTCTGAGCATCTTCCTTGATAACACATACAGATCACACACCGAAAAGATGTCAGCAATTATAAAGGTACCTGGGCATCTTAATAAACCTGTTCTTCACCTAGTGAGGTGAGGCTGACCCAAAGTCACTCCAGCTGAGCTACCCCCTCACAGCATGTTTTCCAAAACAACCAAGAGAAGAGATGATTGAGACTGTTTTGGTTCAAGAAGTACAGTTAGATACTCTCCATCCATCACAGGGTTGTTTGCCTTTTACTGACCTTGCTGCAGATCCCCACAACCTGCTCCAACCCAGCTTCATGTTAAAACACAATTGAGCCTGTTTGTGCTCCCCCAGCCAGGAGTAGTTCTCTCACCTGCATGATGCAGTCATAGGTGGTGAAAGTGGCCTCCATCTATTGCTGGCAATGCACACAGGAGATGCTGTCAGGCTCAAGCAACCAAGGAACCCACACCAGTAGCACCTACTACAGGGGGACACACAGAGGATCTGGCTGGAGCCAGATCCCTTTATGTGGCAGCAATTGCTTATCCACAGCACCTGTTTGCAGACTTTTGAAGTAGAGGCAAGGGTGTGTCAGCTTTTACAGTGCTCCTTGGCTTTCGTTAATCTGCTTTATGAGTTGCCTTGGAAGCTTAGCACCTGAGGTCCTAACCTATGAGTAAATTCAGGACAGGGAGCACCCTTGTCCTCAAAGCATCTGAGGGCGGGGGGCTCACATAGTGTGCTGGTGTTCCATTTCTTTGTGTGATAGAGCAAAGGTTTCAGCGGTCTGATAGGGAGCAGCTCTCATTCATCACCTGAATCATAACACTATCACCATCTGGGCTCTTATCTCCAGCCAGTTGCATACAGCCTGCTTGCTGTTTCTTTGAACTCCCTTCCTTACCATCCATCTGGATGCACCTAGGAGGTCCAAGACCAGGGCTGTGAGCATGTGTACACGGGTGCCCTCCCTGCAGCCCTGCCCCATCCCCTCCAAGGTAGCAGTGGGGCAAAGAGAAGAGGCGGTGTGGCTCTTTAGCTGCATGGTCCCCTTCTGCTGCATGTCTTGGGATTTCCAGGCTGAGCAGTAATGTAGAAACACATTAATGCTGATAAGGTGTTGAGACCAGTGCTTAAAGCAGTGCAAAGGCCTTCCAAGCTGGCAGTTAGCTACTGTCAGCACCCGTGTGTTGCCTGGTGGATGCCTTATAATCAAGTAAACTTAACAGCTATCATTAGAGCTTTGGCTCCTCTCCATGTTTATTTACAGGTTGGAGAAGGTTTTAAATGCAGTTTGAAAGGATGTGGATAGGCTTCTGGCAGAGAGGCTAAAAAAAGAGAATGAGATCTGGCAGCAAAGCTGAACTGCTTACAAGAGAAAAAGAAGTGGGGGGGGGAAAAACCCCACAACAAACACCCCCCACCCAGCACAGCCCCATGCCAGCAGAAAGCTTATTTCTTTCCTCCCAGTGGGGCAGGTTTCTCATGGGTGCAACTCCTGGCCAGCCATCAGGCATTGTAGGTGTTGTGCTGTGTTCAAGAGTTCAAGGCTGCCAGGTGAGCCATAGCACCTTCAAAGTGTCCTTTGTCCCTTCTTCAGCAGCAACCTACTCACCTCTCTCAAGCAAGATGAGGTGTCCTGGCTGAGCCACTGTAAAGCAAACTCCAGGAAGGTGCCAGCTCAACTCCCCCTGACAGAGAGTGATATACATCTCCATCTGAAGTGGAAGATAGATGTGTCCCATGGGAGGGCTGGGGCAAGCTCAAGTGTGTCCAGAGCCAACAGAAAGTGAACACGGAAGTGGGCAGATGTGGAATAAACATTATGGGAGCAAAACCCCAGAGGGGTTTTAGCAACATAATGCTCACCAGTATAGCACATACAAGGAGACAAGTGATGATATGCATGGCCTGAGCAGGAGAAGTACTGCTTATGCCTTTTCTGGGTCTGAAGGAGGTGAAACTGTGACCTAACATGCTCTGCCCATGTCATGGGATTGCAGTAATTCATACAGGCTCTGTCATTTCATTCACTTATCTCCTGTGACTCATTCACTCTTAAGGAGTCTGTGTAAGTACTCACTGCTCTTTACACATTGCTGAAGCAAAATGTTCTCCACCAGATGCAACACAATGTTTTCAGCTGACCAAGCAATCTACATGTGTAAAACCCAACATTGGGCTATGCAAAGCTGATGTAATGGGATCATAAAACCCTTACCCATGGGTGGGAAGGAGTTAAAACTCCCTGCAGCTGTGGAGAGTAAGGTCACTCTCCACAGAGATGTGGGGTAGCTCCACACCATACACCATCGCTCCTCAGTTACCCGGGAAGCAATTACTCCTGTGGCCCATGTAATGCTAAGTGCGTATCTC
Organism: Phoeniculus purpureus; assembly: GCA_028565055.1. Classification (NCBI taxonomy): domain Eukaryota; kingdom Metazoa; phylum Chordata; class Aves; order Bucerotiformes; family Phoeniculidae; genus Phoeniculus; species Phoeniculus purpureus. The sequence goes on from JAOXOE010000001.1 coordinate 69,459,436, forward strand.
AGACACAGCCAGATCCCTCGGACAAGCTAGCACTGATGATTTGGCCATGTGTGGGGCCTCCATGTGTATGCCATGACCATGGGGACAGTTAGGTTTTGTATCACCATGATTTTGAACATCATCCTGTGTTTCCTTCTCCATGTCTTCGGTAGAGAGGAGCTCCAGCTCCCATGTGAAGACTATGTAGATTTTTCTCTTTGCATCATCCTCAAGATGAGAGATGCTTTAAAACCCTCAGCATTTTCTTTGCTAAGTACACATTTGAAAGGCCAGGATCAACAAAAACAAGTATATTTGCAATGGAACAAAACTAGAATGAAAAATCCCGAAAGGTTGTGCTGCATACTTATCCCACAGTCCACCAAGCAGCATTCTCCTTCCCATCCCAGCCAAGTCACAGCGCAGCATCAGCCCACCATCCAAACCTACATGAAAGACTCTCTCTCCACCTATGTGAATATTAATGGCCAGCTACATGCCTGGCAGCTCATGAAGTTGGGAAACAAAACTCTCAGAAGAACTAGGCAAAGTCTGTCCCTGTGGCACAAGGGCTGTCACCAAAAGCAGCATCAGCCCTACTAGCTCTAGCAAGGGGTGGCTCATGAGGCTGGTGGGAAGCCTACTGCATTTGAGGGATGCCTTCAAGTAACCTGTGGCCAAGTTGTCACACTAGTCCTTTTGCTCTCTAAAATTTCTGTTTTAATCTTTAAAAAATAGGCTCTAGGCAGAAAAACAACTGCTGCTGGAGACTCCTGCATTTCTTCTAAAGACGGTGTGTACAGAAAGAGTCGCAGCCAGTGCCTAGCACATAAAGGACACTGTACTGCACAGATACTGCTTTCTTAAAGGAAAGTCTCTGCAAATGCATCAGGTAGGTCTTCACTCAGTGTGTATTTGCCACCAGACCAAAATAGCTATCTCTTCAACATCTTCTACAAACACAGAGGCAGGGTATATATGCAGGATTTCAATATTTGCTGTTCTAAACAGGATTCATACCTCTAAGTTTGGGTGAGTATCAGTCAATATCTGGATTTTTCAGAAACGTCAACCAGAGCAAAAACCCAGCCATCACCTTCTGCTCCTATCCAGTGCAGAGTTCCTAAGTTATTAAGCTCTAGATCATCAGCCCTGGCCCTGATTTCAAATTGGTTCATAACAGTCCAAGACAAGCCTGACATCTTCTTTTAGCTGCTGTAAGCAGCTTAACAAAAAACACACATTAAAAAAAATTTTTAAAAAGAAATGCTGGCCTAAAAGTTTGCCAACATTTTTCAGCTGCCTTCCTGGGAACACTTAATGACAGTTTGCTTTGCTCTACATGCATGGGCAATATATAATCCTTGTGCCACCACTTGCTTTGAGTGTTCTTCATGACTAGAGGCGTTTTTTTTTTTCCTTTTTGCTTTTGATCTCACTGAGACTGTTATTCCTGTAGTAGAAAAGCTATTTGTCCTTTTAAGTAAGAATGTGGTAATCCACAAAATCCATGATTCGTAATGAAATTGGCTTCAGTCCGGAGGAGTTTGATGGTTGTCTCAGCCTAGTGCAACTGGCAGTTTTGGCACAGAGCAGCTGTAACTCCTCCTTGAAGTCATAGTGTCTAAGTGCTGGGCGAACAGCGTAGTTGATGATAACCAGTGTAAATCATGGTGTATAGCTCTGGGTAAATTAGACTGCGCTTTAACTTGATCTTGTGCAACCGTGTTTAGCAGCAGTTGGTGTTTTGACTGTGTTCGTGGTAAAATTTACACTACAATTGGACTTGACCCTTAAAGATCAGCTTTGAGTCTTTTAAGACCAGCAGCCATGCTGTCCACTGAATTACACCAAGATATATGATGATGCTCCTTAATTACAGAGCAAAAGTTGTTCAATTTATGGTGCATGAGGAGCTGTAACATTTTTAAACTACAGGGGTTTTTTAGGTTATATGCATCTGTTTATTTGTCTTGCATTATACACTTGCTACGCTATTACAACATATTTCTGTCTTTGTGTATAAATAGAAAAATTGGGAGGGCGTGCTGCCATCACAGTCCACAAAACATGGCCTGGGCTCTGTTAGGGAAATACTGCCTTAAACACACTTGCTGCTGCGCTGCTCTGGCTTTGCTGGAGGGTACGTCTGAAGTGGCATTAGCTTCAGCTCCCTGTCCCACAGTGTTTTACTAGACCTGCTGCGCAATGAAGCCACCTGCTAATCCTCATCTGCAACAGAATAGCCTGCCTCCAACTCAGAAACTGTTACCCATCGTTGTTTATAAATGGTAGTTGGTGGAGACGTTCCTTTTACTTGCAGGAGTTAAAAAGAGTCTGTTTGTAGCTGTTACTGAGTACCCACAGCCTGCTGTGTACGGTGAGTGAAGCTGAGCCAGTCCTTTGTTTCCTTTGATCCATTAAAGCCTGAACCTGTTTCCTTCTGTCAGAGCAACATCACAAGCAGCAGTGTTCAAAGCAGTGTTTGTTTTCTCAACCCCTGTTTACACTTCAGCTTTCTCAAGGACGTTCCTGTTAGCTTGAAATTTCCCAGGATTAATTTTAGCTTGTGATTATTTTTTTTTCTTGGAAAACCATAGCCAGCAAGTGCCTTCCCGAGTACTCCTGGCACTCGAAGAACAGACGCTGCATCTCTTTACGAGAAAAAGAGGCCAAGTCGCCTTTGCGCTTCAGCTCCTCCAGGGGAAAAAATAGTCTGCCCTTAAATAGGCTTTGGTGAAATCAGAAAAGACCCACCAGAAGGGTTAAAGGGAAACTTGAGAGAAAGAGGGGAAAGAGTGTGAGTGTTGAAAATAGCCCTGCACAAAGAATTTAATCTCTTGGGTGCTCATTTGCATTTTTCACAGACTCCTCTAAAAGCAGAAGGAGCAAAAGGAGTGTCGTGCACACTGCAAAACCAGGTTGTCTTGTGGTGGCTCTTATCATGACTGGTGTAAGCTTGGCTTTAAGATGAAAATGGTCACATACATCTCCTCCTGAATTTAAAAACACCTGTGAAATCTATAAGTAAATGTATACCCAAACACTGCTCATCTGGGCATTTTTGGCCGGCTGTCAAACAGCTTTCATCTGCCTGTTGGCTGGGCAATGCCTGCACCAGACCCTGCAGCAGCTCTCATTTTTGTGGACAGTTTCAAATTCATCATCTAAATGGGGGAGAAAAGTTAACACTTCCAGGAGGCACTGGGCCATCTCCAGTGTGTGCAGGTGCCCAGTGTCCATGGATACCCTGGATCTGGCTGCTCCTGCCGGCTCAAGCATCCGGGGTGAGTTAGAACCCTCAGCGCTGCATGGGTGGTGCTTTCCTTCCAGCCTTGCTTTGAGGAGTGAAGACTTTATGTCCCCCTCTGCTGATTTTTCTAGGTGGAAATCCCAGTCATTTTCTCAGGTACATGCACCTGGAACCTTGGACTCACAGCAAAAACCTCCACCATTGTCGGGTTGCCTGTGGTGATGGTAAAAAACTGGATCAGAAGATTGCTGGGGTGCTGGGGAGCTGGTCTGGGGCAGGGTAAGGCGATGGGCTGGAGCTGGTCAGCTGGAGGATGGCTGTTGAGGAAGAGTCACGGGATGAATAAGCATACCAGCATGCCCGTGGTGCTGGCCAAAGCCCTGGAGATGTGATTGTGTTACACCCTTTGTGGGCTGGGTGGTTTTCTTTCTGCTTTTTAAAAAATTATCTTCTGCATAAGAGCCATGCTAGGATTAATGCTGTGTGGGCACTGCTGCGGTTCACTGGGACCCTGCTTGGGGTTTTTCTGTGTCCATCTTCAGCCTGCAAGGGTCTACCTTCCCAAAGTATGGATTTATTCTTCAGTGGAGGTCCAAAGGCTACCGAGGCATCCATGAAGCTCACCACAATTTGCCTACCTTGGGCAACTCGAAAGCACCATTCACCTAAATGATGACAAATAAGAGTTTCTATTAAAAATAAACCAATTTCCATTGCCTTCCAAATAAATGCACCCGAGAGGGGACCTGAGAAACCAAGCCTCCACAAGACCCTCTAGGTAGCATGGAGACCACTGCTGCTTTGCTTCATAAAGCACTGAGGAAATCATAGAGATGGGAACAGGTGTGAGGATATCAGCTCTCCAGATGACCAGCTATGATGAAAATGAGTATTTTCTGCAGAGGGTTTTGAGTGGCACACGTCAGTTGACAGCTCTTGTGGGCAAACAGAGAAAACCAGAAGACCTACACCTTTCCCACTGACTTGGATGGTGCAGCATTTAATACACCCTATCTCTATGATCCTGTAGAAAGGGGAGATGTGGTAAAAAAATTTACAAAGGGAAACTTTGCCTTTGCCTTTTCCAGGTGATTTCCTCTGTTTTCCTGTGGAGCCCTGCAATTAGATTCTTTTCGCTAAGTCTTGGACCTTGTGTGGGCACCTGGACCCCAGCCCAGGGAGAAAATGTCCCTGCTGAGGCACTGCTGTCTCTCGCCCACCCCTGCACCATGGTAGCAAGTGATCATATATACACAGCTCCCTTAAAGGTAATTGGAGCTTTTAATTTTCACGGGTTATATATTTCAACCATGTATGGGGGTAGGAAATTTGCTCTTCTACTAGCACTCCACCCACAAACAATTTATCTTTAGCCAGACAGAGCTGAAAAGACACTTGAGCCATTTGCAAGTGTGGGAAGATCAGATGAAGGTGATTTACTAAAGAAGAGGGCAGAAGAATTGACTCAGCCCTCTGCCATGGCACCAGAGGAATAAGGTCTCCTGCACCACTGGACAATATCGCTGCATCTTCTGGAGATCTTTCAAAATAAACACCCAGCAGATGCTGTTCAAAAGCCTGGGCTAAGCAGATGATGCTGATACAACAAATATGTTATGACATAGCTTTTTAAAATTTACTTAGGAACATACATAACTTTGTTAATTGCCCTTCCTTGTGCAACATGGTGTACTGGGTTTGCAATGGAAGATGTAAACAGTGTTTGCCAGATGAGTGGGGAAATACATCTGAGTTTGTGTGGTGACAAGGGAGACCATGTTTTAGCAAACACCACTTGGAAAGAGCTCTGTGGTGTTCAGAGTGGAAAATTATTTGGAATTGTATCTATTTTTTACAACTTGAACTTACTGAGAGTTCCCAGACCCACAGTACCCACCACGGTCCTAGAATTACGAGGAAGCAGAATAATGCAAGATTTTGTTTAAAGCAAAAAGAGACAACGGGGAAAAAAAATAAATTTATTTCTCCAGTGGCTGCCAAGATCATGTGGCCCCCAAAACAAACATGACTGCAGCCCTTCCCAATTGCAGTCTGACTCCCACAGCCTTCTGGGGCTGGCCAATAGTCACAATCAAGGCTGACATGCACCAGCCTCTGTTGTGTGCTGAGGGTTTCACACTGAGAGACCAGCACGATATAGTGGAATCAGACAGCATATTGAGACCCTGTCTCACCCAGCCTGCTCCTTAGGTGGTTATGAGATGATTGACAGGAAGACCCCAGACCCTTCCTGCAAGCCAACAGCCACAAAGAGTACGGACAGAAGAGGGTAGATGATGGGCCGATCACCAGGGAAGTCCTGAGTGAACCAGCCAGACTCAGGTGTTGGTCTCAAATCTGCCGGTAGAGTTGGCAGTAGGTGGACAACCAGTACTGCTGGCATTTCAGAAGCTGTTATCCTATGCCCCACAGGTACTGCTGAGGAGGCGCCCACCTGGTTTCTTGAACACTGGTGCAACAGCATCAACCCAACACGGTCAGCACCACAGGGTTCATCCCTAATTCTTCTACAAAGAAAGCGTGCACATTATCTGACTCTGATGTTATATCACAGGGCCCTGCTCTGGATGGAAAGGGAAGTTGACTTAAGGACTCTGTAGGTCCCTTCCAGCCCACATGGTCACAGAATGTTACAGATTGGAAGGGACCTTGAAAGATCATCTAAGTGCACCCCCCGCATGTCATGTGCCAGCCCTCACTACCTCTCTGCTGCAGCATCCTTGCACACACACCTCCCAAACACACCCAGCTGCCTTCCTTGCCACATTTGCACAGACTCTTTCACACCAAACCCACACTACTTTCCCAATTAGTATGGATCTCGTGCCACTGAAATGGAAACTGCAATCCCAGGATGCTCCTCCCCTGTGAAGCAAGGCAACCACATGCCTCTGAGGGCGCGGTGAGCTGCCTGCTAGTTTTTTCACTCATTAAGATTACTTTATTCACCTCCATCAGTGATGGTCATGAGTAAGGCTGCTACTGCAATTCATGGAAATTGCATACAACACCCCTCACAGATATGTATTTTTCCCTCTCGGTGTACATGGCGTCACATCTGTGTAAACACGCACGTTTGGTTTGTGATTCATTACTAAAAGCAGAGGTCATCTCCAACTCACGCTTTAAATCATCGCTTATCTCCATCACCTATTCTTCCTGTAGTCTAACAGCTTCACCTCCTTTTCCTATTGACATCACCTCCAAAAGACACCCACATCAGCTGTGATCTTGCCAGCTCTAACCTCTACCACACATTGCCAACTCCTGGGGGGGTTTTTTGTTGTTGTTTATTTGGGGAGTTTTTGCTGCTGTTCCCATGTTCAAAGAATTCAAACTTTCTGCAGTCTGTAAAAAAATCTAGATGTGTTGTTCTGACACAGAAATCTCCCTGAATATTTTGCCAGCGTGAAAAAAGTCTTCCTTTCTTGATCTTTTCCAGGGAAAAGCTGTCAAAATGTCAAATGCTGAAAGGAGAGGACATCCTCAGTTGATTTCCTCCCTCCATCACTCACAGCACTAGGTTCTGGCCATGGTGTCTTTCTCTTATCCTTGCTGTCTCTTAAACATTTCATGACTTGCACAACCCCCGTAATGAGTGGCCCATTGCACTGTAGCTAAAGCCACCTCAGTGTGCTCCTCTCATACACCTTGTCATTGCAAGAATTTGTCTCCCCGGCATTTCTGCTTAGCCCGAAGTTTTGGAGCCTCCTTTACCTGTCTAATTTTTCTTTCTACATTCCCTGTTTTTCAGGTCTATCTGTTCATAGTGTTATGTTGGAACAACTATTATTTCTTACTTGCTTGCTAACAACTGGAAATCCCTAGTATCCTATCCTACCATTTTAAACGTGGGCTAATACCTTCCGCATTTTTATGTTCCTAAATGACTTCTGACAAAACCTCAAGGAGCCCAAGCTATTGGGAATAACAATGAGTCTGTCTCATTTTATCCATTCTATTTCGTTTGGTCCTCTGGAGGAAATGCACAGAAAAACCAGCTGTGAAAAGCAGCTGCTGCTTGGTCACAGGTACACGATCTACAGTTTGAGTCTAAACTAACCGTGCCGGTCCTGTGGGCCGTTAACAACCTACAAAACCTAACTTTTAAAGGAGGTTGAGTAAAAGTGCCAAGTCATCATAACAAAGAAGCAAATACACCTTGGTACTACACTTGAGGAGACTTTCTAAGGAAAAACGCCTTTCCTGAGTCGTATTTCTGACCTCCCGTTTACAGCCCTTGAAGACAAACAAAAATCAGGAAGTCTTGTCTTTCTAACAGCAAGTACAATGTTCTTCCCAGTGACGGTGCCGGAAAAGGGACCTCCATAAGAATAAATTCCAGTGCGACAGCAAAAAAAGACAGTTGGTAAAACACTGGGACAGGTACCCAAAGACGTGGTGGTGGTCCTATTCCCAGAGACATTCAAGGTCAGGATGGTTGGGGTTCTGAGCAAACTGATCTAACTGAAGATGCCCCTGCTTACTACAGGTGTGTTGGACTAGACGACCTTTAACATCCACTCCAACCTAATATGTTCTATGACTGTATTATATTTTAACAGAAAGTTCTTTAATCTGAGGGTGGTGGATCGCTGGAACAGGTTGCATAAATCACTGGTGGAGGCCCCATCCCTGGAGGCATTCAAGCTCAGGCTTGATGGAGCTCTGGGCAATCTGTTCTCAGTAAAGATGTCCCTGCTTGTTGTAGGGAGGTTGGACTAGATGACCTTCGGAGGTCCCTTCCAACCCAATACATTCTATGCTTCTATCCTGGATCCAGAAAAATGTTATGCCTGTTAAGCCTTGATAGGATCTTTGTAGATGGTTTTTGATGCCATTTCCCAGGCATTTCTTACTGCTGCTCGAACAAGCTGTGTGACCAATCCATCAAACCAAGCACACAGTATCAATGCCTGCTCATTGTGGTCTGACACAAGCAACATGCTGGCAGCACGAGGCCATTTCACACTTACTGGCAAAGCCAACAGCAATGGCTGTGCAGCTGTCGTCCTGGTGTGGTGACAGTGTTGGCAAGCTGACCGTGCTGAGCAGTGTCTACAGATGACTAAGGCAAAGCAGGGCACACACAGGTCCTCTGAACACATCTAAGGAGCCTCTGCTGTCATCACCTTTCTCTTCAGAGGACCACTACACAACTTCTTGTAGTTTTCAGAGCTCCACTCAAGCAAGATGGATAGGAAGATGTCTCCAGGTCAACGGGTTTCCCAGTGGCCAATAGTGGGATTCCTCTCGTTAGACTTCAGAGGGTCACAAGGTGTGAGTCACTGTGGAGAATCCCCTCCACAGACAGCTCCCCTGCTCTGGTTTAGGTGCTCACAATAGGATGGGGCAAACCTTGGTGTAGGAAGACATCGTGTCCTTCTATTGCCTATTAATGGTGCTATGAATGGTTGAGTAGCTGAGCTGGAGACACTTACAAAGCACACACCCGAGGTCAGACAGGATAAATCCTCCCTCTTGTCCAAATACAGGTGAGCCCAAAGGAAAAGGCTTGAATACACATGTTTTTGTACTAGGTATTTCTCTCTTAGTCACATATTTGCACATTTTAGGAATGCACAGCTGAAATTGAGGTCTGTTTGTTTGACTGCAGAGCCAGCAGGCACCAAACTCAGCCTGAAGTTCTCCTCTTTTTAGAGTAAATATTTTCGGCATATGGAAGGAAAGGCTGCCAAGTGAGGGGAACATTAGCTGAGCTGTCTCACAGAATGGGCTGACAAATACCTACAGGTCCCTCGTTCCTCACCTCCTGGGGCCAGCTCTGGCAGCCCTCACTTGCCAGAGCAATCTTGAAGCCAAAGAAACCGCATGTCTGTGTAAGGTGAGCCCAAGGTTGGCTCTGTCAATCAGAGAGGAGGAACACTGTGCCAACAGCACTCACACAATTATCTGGCTCAGGTTTTGAAACCTCTGCTCAACAGCGATGATTCAGCAGTTGATTGCTGTTCATTTACTGGAAACTGCTTCTCGGCACTCAGAAGGAAAAACAACTGGAAAAGGCCTGTATCACTCGATGCTACATTAGACAAGACCATTACGGTCAATTGCCAGCTTACAAAAAAAACATACTGGAAAGCTCCAATATCAAAACATTTTGTTTCCTTCCAGAACCTTTTAGTTTTCATCTTAACACAATGCTCCTTTTATTGGCCTTCTGGCTTTCTGTCATTTTGGGTGTGCACTTCCCATTTCTCCTCTGATCTCATGAAGACCAGAGACTACTGTATACATAACCCACCCACCCAGAGGTGCACACACACACACACACACATGACGTTTCTTCCTATAAGTGGGAGCTGTGGAAAAAAAGAGAAAGAAATGCATTTTTGCAAGGTCCAAGAGTTTATGTTGTACCTGGCATCTCAACCAATGTGCTGAAGACTAACCTGAGATCCTCCAGAGTACAAAATACGAGTGGCTGGCACCTGTGGAAACAAGTCTTAACCGGAGCTGCCACACACACACACCGCAGCTCATGGGAATACAGAAATATGTGAAGTCCAGACCCAAGCTTAACTAAATCAACGGCCACATCCCTAGGACTGCTACTTCAGCAAATAGTAGCGACTGGTCCTGGGAGCTCCTAGAGCAATGGCTTGATCTGGTAAATTCACTGTTTTATGTGTCAACTGTCGACCGAAAGACTGACACAACAGACAGAAACAGTCTGTTTCTGACGTTTAACACAGTTTGTCTTTTGGGGGCTTAAGCACTGGCTAGGAGCCTGGCGTGCCGCAGGTACACTGCACAGGTTGAAGTGGTGGATCTTCATCATGCAGCATAACATCAGTGATCCTGAGAAACTGATTACTTCATTCCAGTAGTCATCTTCAGAATACAACACAAGGACTCCAAATTCAAAGTATAGATAATATTTAGCCAGAAATTCTGTTGCTTTAGAAGTTTTCTTTTTGGCCAGGTAATCTGAGTTCAGGAACCAGCTACCAGGTGCAAACATCTTTCATCCTAGTGGGGTAAACGTACACCAGTTATCTCATACTCACCCATGCTTGCCCTACCACTAGCCAGATGATGTACTGAGCCTTCACTTGTGTCCCCTGTGGGCAGAGGTAAGGTCAAGAAGGGACCACCCTCTACGGTTGTTCATCATCACATTTGACACCGCATCAGTGCTGCCTACAAGCGATGGGTGGACAGAGATTACAACATTTTTACAGAGCACGTTGCTACAGAACTTCCACTACCCAGAGACACTTGAGACTGCCTCATTCAGAGACACTTGAGGCCACATCCTGCTACAGGCAGTATAAGATGTTTTTAGCAGGTGTGTAATGGTTGCTAATGAAGAACTAACCAGTGGGAGTTGCGCTAAACCCTCCCACTCATGTGATAACATCTTTGCAAAGGGAGGCATCCCACATTTGCACCAAGCTAACTCAGAGACGCTCTCAGACAGAGGTTATCAGTTTCTGGGATGCTTTGCTTCTAGATTCACCAAGAAACCAGGACAAGTAACTCTTCCCAGCAGTGGACAGTCCTAGGAATACAATCCTTTAAAGCAGCAGTTCTTCCACAAGTGCCGTTACGGCTTCAACAATCCATTCGCGGGTCACACAGGTCCCAGACCTCCCCCTGGTTACCAGAGTGTTATTTATATATTAATGAAAAAAGGTTCATTCACAGGTATGTATAAAAAGTCCCTGTTCTTTTGTTCATGTAATACGTAGCTGGAAATACTGCCACATACTCCACAGGTAACACTAATTTGTGCTTCTCCTCTTAAATGCTTTCCCCACTATCTTCACAACTGCTGAACGTTTTGCTGGCCAGGCCCACCCCATAAACACATAAAGTTAATGTAATTGGCCAGGTATTCTTAAAAGCATCCCACCTAATGGTAGGTGAGAATATAGTGGCCTAGGGGATTCACTTGCCTTTTGGGACTTGCATTCTTGCTAATGGCTCCAACAGTGCCCCTTTACCTGGATATCCATCCCAAAATGCAGCTCTGGGGACTTGTGTCCTAATGAGCATGAAATAAGCTGAAGTGATGGGGCACTGATGAAAGAAGGGTACAACACCTGCATCAGCCCATTCCCAGCGATGAGGAAGGGAGGGGGGCGTTTGTTCAGTTTTGTTTCACCTGTTGTCAGAATAAATGATTTCACACTCAGTCCCACACGGACAACTTTTTAACCTCTTGGAAATCTCTGTGACTCCTCTCAATGGGTTTCCCTCACGCATGCTCAGGAACCAGGTGGTTTCTGGGGTATAGTTAGTGAGTGTGATGTCTACAAGACTATCAGCTCCTGAAGAGCTTCCTTGCCCTACCCAGGGAAATAGTAAGCCTTACCCATCAGTCTTCCTCCAGCCCAACATCTCCTCTCACTCCAGCACACAGTTGGGACTTTGTTCCATCCTCTCCCTCACTTAGGCTCTCTGATTGCCAGTGTGGCTGCTGTCTCTACATCACCACTGCTGACTGCTGAGCCCTGAGGTTGGATTCTGTTTCCTCAGAGATAAACATCTGCCCCTCTGCTCAGCCCTACAGTTTAATCAAGCGAGATGTTATCTCCACTCCACCTCTCAGTCCAAAAACCAAATCCTTCCAAGCCACCATCTTTCTTCAATATTGTTGCAACTTCTCTCTCCAGCAGACCAGCTCCTGTAAGGCATTTTGACCGCCATCCTCGTTCTTGCACAAAGCAGTGCCAGCCATAACGTAGCTAGCTCTTACCTCAAATACAGCCTTTAAAATTTTCTTTTCACTTCTCCCTCTGCACCTGTGGAAGCCAGTCCCAAGTGCTTTTGGTTCTAGATGCCTATGGAGCTCCAAAAGCTTTAGATTCAGATTTCAGTCCCAGCTTCTGCCTCCCTTCTGCGTTATGCGATTTTTTTAATGGAATTTATTTCACCTATATAATTTCTTTATCTCAGCAGACTCTGATTTTAGCTCAGCCCCCAAAACACTCCCTAAAATCAATAGATAGTCATCTCAGACTGTAGAACGCTGAGGTCTGCAGAGGTATCCATTTCTTCCCATGCTTGATAGGAGAAGCTTGGCATGAGCATCTTGTTTAGTGACTGATGGTGTTAAAGAAAATGAAACTCATCTGGGTCACTCCACTCCTCAAAAAACAGCCATTTGCAACCATCTTCCCAGATCTCTGGACTTCACTTCTGCTGCACCTGCCTCCAAAGCTAACACTTCTGTCTCGTCACTACCTTGTCATTTCTTCTTGTATCCTATTTTTCATGTCTTGCTGACCTCACATTATAATTATATTACTCATGGTAGGTCAAGCAAATGTGATGTCACAGGGCTGGTAAAACCACTGGTCAAATTTACCCCTTGCTAAGCCAGTATGATCTGATTTTTGGCCTTAACCCTATGAGCATGCACATACCTGTTTAATTGCCTGCATGAGTGGCGGTGCTATCTGCACTGGGACGATGCCCATGTGTGAAGGAACACACATGCCCACAAGTGCAGAGGCTCCCAACAACAAAAAGGGAAAGGGTTAGTTAGACTCCTTTCAGCTGCAGATGGGTCTGGAGGTCTGCTGGTTCCCACAGTGGGAATCTACTCTCACAAACAGGAAAAACAGGAAAACATGAAGGATCTTGGGGCTCCAAAGCCTCAGTAACTGTCCCTCAAAACAAGAAAGGAACAAAGAGCACGGTTGTCAAACCCAGTAGCCAGATGTCTTCTGGTCTCATCCTGGTGCAAAGGAAATGGCCTGTTCAAGGCATGGGCTCAAGCTATAAATAAATCCCCATGCTTGTGCCTGAGTATTAACATTCATTCATCACCACAGCTATTAGCCACAACTGAGCTGTAACACTTCATGGCATATAGGACTTTCTTCTGACTTAACAGTATCTCCTGTGAACTAACTCACTCAGCTACAAACTACTACTATTACTGTTACTATAAACTCTGCATGTAGTGTGTTCAAGAATCAGGCAGGGAACAAAAGGTTTACACACACTCTGTAAAGAGTGTCAAGATCAGAGCATCACAGAATGTTAGGGGTTGGAAGGGACCTTGAAAGATTATCTAGTCCAACCCCCAAGATACCGAGACAGGGTTAGAAACTGCGTAATGTAGGCATCTACTTAAGGTGCTGCTGCCTCGCTAAGGTCTGAGACAGCCAAGTGTGATTTAAGTGAGAGCCAGAGCATCTAATACAAACATTCACTTCTTGTATAACACTTCTCTCCATTTCCACAGAACAGCTCTTCCCTTTCCTACAGCTACCAAGAGTTTCAAAGGTTTTGCTTTTGCAGTTCGGTCCTGATCCAGCCTGTCGAAGTCAAAGAAAGACCTCCCTTAGCTGACATAGCATTGGACAAGCCCCAGGAGAAAGTATTTTTGTGGATATTTTTGTAAAAAGAGAAAAGAAAAGAAAGAAAAAGCACAGGAATGGCACTCTAGAGATTATATTATCCCATTGCAAAGCTTTTAGGGAAAAAAAGGGTTTTCTGAGGAGGGGACAACAAAGATTCAGAAGTAACAATGACTTTTCCACAAACAAAGTCCATCAGATTCAGATCATCTGCCATATGCCCAAATTTTGTCTTTTTTCTTGTGCACTTTGTTCTTAACTGAAGCAAAGCCATGAATGCATGCCAGCCCCTTATCCTCCTTTAAACTTAACCGTGATACATCTATCATTCCCAGCTCTTCCAACAGCCTGAATACATCAACAAAAAAGCCCTGTCTAATGAAAAACTTTATTTGGAAAAAAAAATTTTAAGTAAAACAAGTTTCCATATGTTTACCATAAAAATAACTCAGACTCCACCTTGGGGTGTATAAAAATACTGCCTACAGATTGTATATTTTGGCATTAGTTAAAAAAATGCCTTTGTAAACATACCCTATTAAAATTTAACTGCAGCTTTTATCATTTACTCAAGTAACATATGAAAGGGCTAGAACGCATTTATCACAGAACTAGTCATTTTATCAGGGCTTAGTAATAGCAGTGATGTATTGTGCAATTTGCAGGGCATGCCTGGTTTACAATGCATTACTGGTGAGTACTACCCATACACATCTGTAAAGTATTCTTTAAAGTGTATCCAGAAACATTAACACCTATTAAAAAAGCTCAACCAAACCAAACTATAGGAGAAGCAGAGTTTTCAGTCCTGTAGATAAGAGTTGCATTAACATATGTGGTGTGTGTCCAGGCTTCTGGCCAAGACAGGGACATGCAGGCTGTACAACAACAGGAGGACAAGTAGAACTAACAGCTTGAGACTGAGATTCAGCATCACTTTTTGGACATAGTTTTTATGGCATCAAAACAAATGTTGTAAGACTACATACGACTCATTGAGCTGTCAGTTCTGGGTCCTTCCTAAACAGTTTGGATTCTAATGAGCCAGAGATGCTTAAAAGATTTCAGCTCTTCTTAAGCAGTAGCAGATATGACTCAACTGAAATTTGCATTACCCCAGTAATTTCCTGGCCAAGCACACATGCCACCCAAGGGCCAGCGGCAAACCTTCAGCATCCCTCAGTGCCAGCAGCAACACAAGATCAAGTGGGAACTGCAATGAGCTTACTTGGACCCTGCACTTCTGTGAGAAAATCCTTTAACAGACGAATTCTAAGCCTTTCAAAGTAGTCACTGCAGAGAAACAAAAGAGGGGCAGTTTAAATGAAGGAGCTGTATTAAACCACCACAGCTACTAAAGTACAGCTGAGTAATTCCCCGGTTTCTTTACTGAAGCAGCAAGAACCATGTGAGTACCATACACTGCTGCTGCATCTCAGACTTGATGAGCAGAGAGATAATAAGGTTTAAGTGTGAGCACTTTACAACAGCAGGAGGTGCGCACAACCACTCAGCGTGGGCAACGAGTGCTACATCACATCCTTACCAGCAGCATCACGTATTTGCATAGGAACCAGACACCAAAGGGCAGAGGCACCGAGTTATTTCCTCCTTCAGCATTTCTGAGGTTGCTCTGTTGTGTTAAAGAAACGGGGCTGCTATTTTTATTTTTAAAATTTAACACCTTCTGTATCTTAACTATATTGCCTTGGCGTTCTACATATGAAGGTCTGCAATTCAGTGTCAAAACAGTAAACGGCTTTTAGTCCTTTCTTTCAAGTGGGAAAGCTTTCCTCATTACAAAAGAGGAGAAAGCAGGGGGAAAGCCAAGAAGACCTGCAGGTGGACAGCACAATGCCTCCTTTGAGCGGAGAGGCTAAGAGAGTTGCTCAATAAGTGCTCTGGTGTTTATTTTTTCTGAACGTGCGTGAGATTGGGAATTCAAAGGATTATATTCAGCACAGTTTAGTCTTAGTAAAACACATATTCTGAGACCTGAGCACATTGCCAAATGTTACAGTCCGTTTCACAAGGCTTTGAATATATTGCTCCTGTTGCCGTTCCTGCCACAGGAAAAATACCCTGAACGCAGGACGGTGTTTGATTTTGCAGCAAAGTATCTAGATTAACTAATTACCTCTATTTACTTAAGGAGAAGTTTGTTTCGATGTAGGAAGAAAATGAAATCAGATATTTCGTCTTCTCTTGCCCATGTGCCAGGCACACGTGCTAACAATATCCTCAGCCATTCATCACATGTTCTGTTTGCTGTGCCTGAACCCCATGGAAGGTCACCCTTTGCACCAAAAGGAGACTACACGTTTGCATTCGTGCATTTGTTCTATACAAAGTTGTACAGAATACAAGGTGGGGTTCTTCTAACGGAAAAGACATTTGGAGTGCTCATGCTGGATTATTTTTTGGGGTAGTTTATGTACACAGGAACGGGAGTATCCAGCAGGAGATGCTGATGAAAAGTGTGCACGTGACAAAGAGCCAGTGGCATTTCCCAGCTCTCTGATTAGAGGAGAGTCTCCCCAGCCAACACATCCTCTCTGAATCCATAGCAATTCTGCCCTGCAGGGCCACCTTTGGGAAAGCCGTGCGTGTGTGTGTCCAGAAAGAGCGTTTGCACTTTAACATCTGCTCTGCTTTATCAGGGCGCTTTACAGCCACCGCTGTTAACTGAATTATATTGCTGCTGTGAGGTACCTCTGAACCCCAAGCCTGTCGCTTTGCACAAAGAATACAGGGCCAGGCAGATGGAGGAGAGGGCACGGAGCAAGCACGATACCGTGAGGCCAGGGTGAGGTCCAGCACCTCCAGAAGTGTGTTGGAAATTAGTCCATTTAGTCTAAAAATCATCTAATATAAATCAGCAGTCTGCTCTGGGATGCAGGAATCACAGTGAGAGCCTTAACCAGTGCACAGGATTGCTCCCTCATGTTCCAGAACTTTAAAGTCAAATTACAGGTGACTCAGGGACGGCTGCTGAGGACATTTTGCTTGGGTCCCTTTTTTCCCAGTCAGCAGTTGACAAGTGACTTGGGAGGCTGCTCCTGGCCGAGAAGACCTGTCCTGTGTATGGAGTTCTTTCCTTATGTTCACTGTTAGTTGCCCATGGCCAGCCCCTGCTGGCTCTCCCAAGAAACAGCAGAAACAAGGTAGCCCTGTTTCGCAAGGGTGCAGGGAAGACAGTTCAGCTGTGCAAGCAGAAACCTTGCCCTCAGCACCGGAGAAAAACCCTTTTGTCTGCTGCTGTAGATATAACCTCCAGCAGTACTCAGCTCAAGCCTGGCCGAGGGCCCAGTCTGTTCTGCAGAGGCACCTCCCAGCGCTGCTCCTTTGGGAACCAGCTCCAGGCTTTGGTAAGATCTCTGCTGTGCCCAAACACCAGCGCTCTCCACAGCAGAAGGACATTTTGTGTTGGGTTTCTTTGTGGCATCTTTTGTTTTCTAAGAGGCTTGGGAAGCGTTTTGGTCCTCTTTAATACAAGAGATACTGTCCAAGGAACAAATAACAGATATTCATAAAGCTCCAACGACCACCATGGAGACCTAAGACATCCGTGCCTGCGCAAGCCCCAGGCTAAAGGGGACTGTGCAGCCAGCTGGCAACCAAAAGATGCACTTTGGCTATGTGTTCAGGGAAAATGTCTTTTCCTCCATGCCTGCCTGCAGCTCCTGGTGAGGCTGCCACCCTGCAAGAAGAAATTTGGTTGCCCTGTGCTCCCGTTTCAGCAATAGCCATGAAGCTGATAACAGGAAAGGGGCCAATCACTCAAACCACAGGTCTCAGAGGTTAAGCAGCAACATTAACCCAGAAAATGGTCATTTCACCTTAATTCCAGCTGGAAGCCCCTAGAGAGGTCCCTGGTTGCCTCCTGTGGTGGGATCTGGGAAGATGCAGCAGTTGTTGCTAGCACCAGAAAGCCCATTGTCTGGGCAGCATTTGAACGGCTGAAGTGACTAATTGTTAAATTGCGGTGAGCCAAACACGGAAAGCACCCGCAACGAGCAGCAAGAGCATCAAATGTACCACCTAATGGTTCTGTGGGTGACCACAATTATTCTTCAGTCTTTTCTGGAAACAAATTGTCCAGCAAAACCACACAGCTACAGGACTGTTTGTATCACAAAATAATTCATGGGGAATATTCCTTTCCTCTACCTACTGCAACTGCCTGGTGCACCACCAAGCTTCAGGGAGACTACGGCTTGCTACAGCCTTGGCTGGCATGAGTTACCTGGAGAAGATCACCGTGCAGCTCGCCCTCCTGGTAGGCAGGGAGGCTTAGCACGGCAGATGACATTTATCTTCACACACCCCCCCCAACTTGCGTACGGAAGTGCTCAGCATCAGTGTCCTTCTGGTCATTGGCACTAGGCAGCCCTACAATGCCGCATTGCTGTGTCCCCATGGCTCCAGTCCAAGCACTTAACGTGGTTTCCTGCACAGCGCTTTCGAATCAAAAACCATAGAAATATTTTATCTCCAGTCGCAGAACTGTATCACCACGAATCGCATGTCCTTCCCCATTAATAATTGAAATATTGCCAAGAAAGTTGTGAGAGCTTGGGTCACTCTAATCATCTAGTCAGCCTGATGTTTCCACGAGTTTTCACAAGCCATATTTTAGCAAACAGCACTACTTCTCTTCAGCTTCTCAATGCTTTCTGCAGCAATTCCTTCAACTGATAATTCTGACTTCTTTATTCTACTTCCATTCTAGATCTATCCAACTATAACTGGTGTATGGGCATCATATTAAAATTTGAGTGAGCTGAGTCAATATTGAAGAGATAGAAGAGAGACAGTTTTCTATAAGAATGATTAATTAATGCTTTAATATAGCCCAAGCCTATTTGAAAATGAATAAGAGCTGTCAGTTTGAAGAAGAAACACAGAATTTCAATGTTTTAAAACACAAGTCAAGGCTTCATGTCTAAAAAACTGCTTGAGCCTTGCCACGTGTTTTCAGCACTTCCCCTGTCTTGGGGAGCTGGAAACGACAATGTGTTGGCCTCTTTGGTTGTGTATTTTTTTCTTAGCAAAAATCCCAACGAATCTAAGTAATTTGGAAAAAAATAAACCAACAGCAACAGCAAAAAAACAGCCCAAAGAAACCTCTAACTAAAAGTGCATCAGGCTGGACACAGCTCCACTGCCTGTCTTGCTCCAGCAGCAGTTGCAGCACTCACGTGGAGCACAGGGGATCCTCACTGAGTGTGTCTGGCTTTCCGCCTCACGTAGGGAGCCCTGACCCGGGGCTTGCAGCAGTTTTCTAGGGTTCTCTTTTCTGAAACTGAGTCGTATTTGCATATTCATGAAAAGCAAAAAGAAACAAGTATTACACCCTCACAATTCTTCCCAAAATGGGAGTCTCACTGCCTACGAGTCGAATTGACAGAGCAATAGGTTGTCATGTCAGAAATTCAGCTCCAACAGGCATCAGCAGGAAAGTGAAGCAATACCGAAGTGAAGCCCCAAAGGAGCAGAAATTAGGACACGTCTACACTACGGTTTGGGGTCAGTAGGGAAAAGTGCTCAGTGGCACGACAGCCTTGGAAAATCCCCTGTTTAGTGCACAGTGTGTCCAGCACCCCAGCATTGCTGTCAAAGCCCGTCAGACCTGCAGCTCCTGTAAACCAGTGCAGCTCCACTGGTGCAAGTGGAACCACGCTGGTTTATACTGGGTGACCACCCAGTTCAAGCTACTTGAAATCATCACCAAAAAATGCAGAGGGTGTGGGGCAGCTAAAGCAGTTCACAAGTTTTGTTTAGTTTTTAAAGGACACATGCAGCTGGTCAAGGTGCATTAAATTGCAGATTAAGTTACCCTCCCAAGCCCTGCCATCACCATCATGGCCATGGGAAACAGCTGCAAACCAACCCCACAGAATGACAAGGTAGGTCAGTGATGGCAAGATGGAAGTAAGCGCTGTGGAAATAGTTCAGCTGTCCGTAACTTCTGGTATGGGAAAGTCAAATAAGCACACTGAGCCCAGAAGTGTCTGACTGGTTTTCTGAGCAGTGTTTCTGTATCAACAGCTCAGAAGCTGCTTTGGGATAAGGCGCAATGTACACTGCCTATGGGCTTGATATCAGAGATTAATATCTTATGATAGCTAATTGTGTGACTACTGCCCAGGGGGGTTGTGGCGTCTCCTTCTCTGGAGACATTTTAAACCTGCCTGGATGTGTTCCTGTGTGACTTGGGCTAGGTGATTCTGCTCTGGCAGGGGGATTGGACTGGATGATCTCTTGAGGTCCCTTCCAATCCCTGATGTTCTGTGATACTGACAGAGAATGTGCTCTGGAAGGACAGTGAAAGTTCTTAAGCTCTTCTGATTCTTTAGCCACCTGCCCTCTCCTCAAACACCAGGAACGAGGGACAACACCCACCTTCTATATTGCTCACTTCGCCCCTCAGCACCATAGTCACAGCGAACTCAGAGGATCGTGGAGAAGGTAACTAAAAAGAAAACGCTGCGACAAAAAGTCAAACTGGACTGTCTGAACTAAAAAACGCTGTTTGATTCAGGATGGGCTGAATTTTCACTGCAGCACGCTGTGTGAAAGATGGCAAGGAGACAACCTTCAGCTTCACCTTTTGTGAATCTCTGTTTGTACCTTGTTGGCAACCAGCACCTCCTAAGGCTTGGCATATGGTGTCCCTCTGGAGCACAACGCAAAAGCATTGCACCCATCTGCACTCCCACGTGGTTTTCCCAGCCGATTCCGACACTCACAAAAGCAGGGTGGTTTAATAGTACGTTGTTCTGAAAAACCCTTAAAGCAACCTTGTGGAAGTGTTTGCAGTTGTGTGCACCTAAAGTACCTCATCAGAAGAAACGCTTCCAGAGAGAATCGCATCTCCTCTTGGGCTGTTTTCCAGAACGTTGGGAGGATGAATGGGCCAACCACGGAATGAAATGCAGCTCATGCCCATGGCAAGGTTCCTTTACATTCCCGTGACATCAAGGGGAATTCATCTCTCGTGTAATAAGCCTATTCAAGCTCATTAGCTGCATTAATTACTAATACTCTTAGTCCTGTAGCATCTGCCGGCTCTTTTAATGGTCCAAAGTCCAAGCCAATTAGAGAGTAAGATTGAAACAGCTAGAAACAAACTTCCTTTGGAAGTCCCAGCTTCTCTGTGCTGCTGCCTTACCATCAGAAAGTGCTTGACTGGAGCAGGCAACCAGCCAAGTACTATCTGGGAAGATCTCCCGCCTCAGAAGTTATCTACTTAATTCAAATGGTACTATTTTATAGTGGCCCTTCCTGTTTCTTTCTCTAGCTGTGCTGAAAAAGTGCCAGCTTTTCTTGCTCGGGTTTCACATCCTAGGTGGGGGGGGTTTTCCCTAAATCACTGGACACCTCAAGCATTTGAAAACTCTGGGTTATTTCTAGATATGTAAGTCCCAAACAACTTCTGAGGAAGGTTTATCTCACCAGCTATAAACTCTTTTCCTACCTGACTCTCTTGAGAACAAGACGTATTGGCTGCTTATAACTCACGTAAGTGTTCAGTGTTTCATGACAAAGAGGAACATGTTGAATTATTTTTATCTCCTCTCCCGGAATAAATCCCCACACAGTTCATTTCCAGGCATCCGTCACTTCACACCAGGGGCAGAGCTTTGGTAACGAAGGGAGATCTAAGTGGAGAGGCCTCTGGAACATTAACCTGCTTCAAGTGGGACAGAAGCAAAGCAGGACTGCATTCTACCTCCAGAAGTCAAACCTTGCCACGGAACCTTTAAAGCAAAAATTTACCAACACGTGCTCACACCCTTCATGTGATTAAAAAGAGCCACAAGCAACCTTGTTCTCTGCACAGGAACGGATCTGTCTGAAAGTGTCAGACACCAAGGGCAGACGGGAAACACAGCACGTATTTTTCTTCAACTCATATCATTTTAATCATTTATCATCACATCAAAAGAGTCTTGGTCTGCAAATTGTGTCAATAACAGAAACCCAGTCCGCACTGACCAGCCCTCAGCAGGAACCAGCCTACTGTTGTTCCAGCCCTCTTACATGCTTTCACAAAGAGTCTCTATGAAACCTGAGTGTCTTCTCATTGCTCCAGATCCAGTTTTCAATATTGGACACTGGTGTACAGGTCACTTCTCTCTATCCAGCTTATCTCTGTAGGGGCCATTAGCTTGAACCAGGAAAGCAAGGAACAAGACCTGAAGCAGGTTGGTCTTATCATTGCTAAACCTTGAAGTGTCAGACAAGTGGAAAGCACTCACAGTGAACACTCATTTTTCATAGGTAGAGGCCATGTCAAAGGTGTGCTTTTTGTCCTTCAGTTTACTTGCTAATTCCTCTCTAATAACCAGAGACAATTTTTGATAGCATGCAAGATAGCCTGACAAAGAGTCAATAAGCAAATCAGAAGGAGCCAGTGTCTAGCTAGAACTGTGAGTTGAATTTGAGTGGAAAAAAAAGCAATAGCGATGGACAACAAAGACTAAAGTAGTTTTGTAAAATGCCATGAGATTTTTAGCTCAGGGTTTTTGCAAAAAGGCCAAAAAGGCATTTGCTCTTGATTGCTCAAAGTCCCTACAGAGACACACCAATGGACACAGCCATTTACAACGTCAAAACGCTTTTTCAAAGATGAAATGAATGCGCTGATTAGTGGGGAAACATCCCCCCTGAAAGCGTTGTAATTAAAACAGGCAAGAGGCAGGAGATTAAAAAAGGTATTGAAAGTTTCCACAGGCTTTTCTGAGGTGTATCTGTACTATGTCATGACCTGAAACTACGCTGATTTTAATAAAAGACTGTTGGCGCAAACTGCCACGTGATTAAAGACAGAGCTGCCCGGAGCACAAAGACAGCAAGTTAAGACCCTGAGGACCAAAAGCAGTTCACTGGATGTAGTTCAGACTTGAGCGCTGAGTACCAGTAGGTGCCTTCCCCCTGTGAAAATGCAAATCCTGAGAGCCTGGGGTGGCCAAGACTGAAGATGGTGATCCCACAGACGTTAAGTGTTACTCATTCAGCTTCCTTTAGGGATGTGGACCCAAGGACAGCCCTGCAGGAACCACAACCCAAGGTCCCACATGCAGGAGCAACAAGGACATCATGATCCCCACACTCTGCCATGACATGCCGAACTCCCAACCCTAGAGAAACATGGATCTATATAGGGCTTGATTTTAATTTCCTTCTACTGAACCTGGAAACCCTTACTTTCAGGGTAAAGCCAGGACATCAAGAGCTCCCTGGCTCCTTGCTGCACCTGCAAGCACTGATGACAGGTTTGCTCCAGAGCCAGAGCTCCCCATCGTCCTGGCAGCAGTAGCTGTGAAATTAGCACCATCTTTGGCCTCAAAGCTGCTATTTTTTACTTCATTAGTAAACATTGTGTTTCTGGACTTTTAAAAACATAATTCTGGGAAACAGAATTGAATGAAATCAAAACTTTCACAAGGTTTCCCACAAACCTGAAACGGTGCTTGTTTGCCATTGATCACCAGCAGTTCAGGAAAAGAACTAGGCTTTCTGTGCTGAGCTTGGAAGGGGAGACTGTAAATCTGGTGGTTACCCTGGAAAATCTAGATTTGGGTTTGAGTTTCACTCTGAATCACTCCTTCTTAAGCATCTTAGATGGATTTTGTAAGAACAAAAAGTCAAGCTTCACAGCCCTTTTAGACACTCAGAGCATCTTTTTTAAGCAGTCCATATATATATATATTGAACCTGTGTAAATTCATTCCACCATCTGTCAGAAATATTATATCAAGTGCTTTTAAGAGACTTTGGAGGTTCAGCACAAAGAAACATGAAGTTTTTGCCCTTGGGACGTTCCCTGCTCAAATACAGGCTTTGCAAACCCATGGAAGTTCTAAAGAAAGGAAGAAGGAAAAGAGACTGATCGAGCACTTCCTTGGGTTCTAGTGGCGAAGAGGACTTGTTTAGGTTACCGCAACTGTGAGGACCCATCCCTCAAGGACATGTCACCTTGGGGGGCACCGGGTAGTGGCAGCAAGACTGGGAAGCAATAAGGGGCATTAGCCAGCTGGTGTTCTGCTTTCAGTGGCCTTGTTTGAAATCTGAGAAAAGTAAGTGGGCTCAGTGTAGAAACAAAGTACATGCCAAAGAGAAAGAGATGGGCTGATGAAATTCAGGCTGATCCTTGTGCTCAGCATCCCAATTCATAGGGTGATTGGGGTCTTTCAGTCAATCTCATCATCAGGACAATTGGAAGAGCAATGATGAAGCAGGCTTTCACTCACGCACAGAGTCACCCTTTGGCACAGGTTTGCCCGTGTCAATAGGGACAGACTTGAGTGAAGGTACTCAGTCAATCAAAACATAGTTCCCTAACACAAATACCTGACAGATCACACCTAAATCAGCTGTGCCCCTGGCAGGCAGAAACATGGCTGGCCCCAAGCTGCAGCACTTTTTGCCTTGCTCTGTAGGACCAGCACCAGTCACAGTCTGTATGCTGATCAGCTGACGACAATTCCCTTGCTAAATCTTACCTGTATGTTGACGTATCTAAGCAGAATGGTACAGTCTTTGTACATAGTATGTTTGTGTGCAGCATTGAGCCTGTTAGATGCACGGCTCCATTCGTATCAGACAACCTATCAACAGAGGAAGAACAACTCCCTAAGCCCAGCCCAAAACATTAACTTCTCTCATAACCCATTTTTCCTGTTTTGTTATTCAGCTCATGGAGTCAAAAAGTCATGGCAGAAGACAAGTTTGAGAGAAAAGTGAAGGCACAGCGTTTTGACTCTCTCCAGTAGTCAGGAATATGTTTTCGGAAGCATAAAAGGAGAGAAGCAAAATCAAACGAGAAAGGGAATAGCTAGAGAGATGGAAGTGCAGGAGGCAAACATCAGTGTACGAGGGCCAGCAAAAGCAAGCCAGCCTTGTCAAAGCACAGAGAAGCAACTTCCCAGCTGGCCACAAACATCACAAGCTAAAAAAAGGGAAGAGCAAAGGTTCTCCAGCACAGGGAGCACTTGTGGGTGGGGAGCCAAGGAGAGACTTCCAAATGCTGATTGTGTTTTGCATTGAAGTGTAAAGGAAGAGCGAGTTAATGAGAGAGGCCAGCTAATCATATCGGGGAGGGGGGATAAAGAAAGAAAAAGATGCCCCTCCACAAAGAAACGCACCAGTAACAACAAGCAATCAAGAATGTTTTCCCCAGACTTCATAACATTTTACACCATTTCAATGAAGGCTCTTCAGGGAATGCGGTTGCTTCTTAGTGCCAAGCCATGTACTTGAGCAGCTAGATGAAACTGTCACAGAACTCTAGCCTTTGTACTCTGGAAAAGAACACAAATACCTGTATATGGGAGGCTTTTGGAGAAACCATTCTTTAAAAAGAGAATGAGGAAAAGCAAAGGGAAATGAATTTTCAAGCATCAGTGCCAACCTCCAGAGCAAGCTGCTGCAGAATTGACTTAGGTTACATAATCGCTTGGTTCAAAACGCTTGTAAGTCCTCAGCGTTATTACGTGTGGTGAAATTTATCTGATTAAATGCATCAAGTTTTATTCAGAAAAATAGTAAGATAATGAAATGACTGGACATCCAGAGTCACTTTTCTTATGTGGACTCTCAGTAACAAAACACCTACCTGCAGCTGATGGAGCTCGGAAAAGACTGACTATTAGAATTGGCTCCAGACTTCTGAATTTTGTAGTAGTCCAAGCAAAGAATTCATTTTAGGACCCAAACTCTATCACAGCTCTGAGAAGAAACTGGCTGTGGTTTTGAGTAACACAGATTTTCGTTTTATGGTTGTTAGGGCATGGCTGTGCTTGATAGAATGTCCTGGATTTCAACTGGATAAGGGTTGTTCCTTTTGCTTCCTGGCTGTGACACAAACTTTATGTAAACAACATCCCAGAGGCTTGCTTTGCTTCGCTAAAGCAGTGGTGGTGTTTCTTTTGTCTGTTTAGCTCTTAACCTTTCGTTGTGTGACGCTCCTGTGACGCTCCGTACTTCCTAATGATACGGAATCCTTAGGGTTAATGACAGCTCATTAAATGCGCTCCATATGAGTTCTGTATTGTTATTTAGGCATTAAAAACAACAGCACAAACCTAAACACATTATGAGGCCACGTTGCTTCTGCTTAAGTAAGCTATTTGTAATTTGTGTTGAAAATAGGCCAGCCACATCTACCCCTCGCAGGTCAGTGCAGAGACAACCCACACCCTTCTGCTTTGGCAAAGCCGCATTTCCACCCTAAGTCCTACACTAGAGCAGCCCTAGGGGACAACTAAAGTGAAGGGAGTGAGAGAGGCAGAGAGTTGGCCCTTGGAGCTGGCTGGAGGTGGTTCTTGTGTCTGTGGAGGAGGAATCCAAAGCTCAGGTGAGCCCTTGCACATGCAGGGTGTGGGGAAGAATCAGATGATATCCCAAGTCGGATAAGGCTGTCAGAGATAGGAGTCAACCACCCTTACGCTTCAGTCTTCTATACAGCCAAGCAACACAGAGAACTGCAGCTGATCTTTGAGCTCCCATGTCCTACTTCGTAAAGCCTAGTGTCCCCCTGGGAGCGTGAACTACAGGGTTTGAGCTCCACTCTGTATTGAATTTAATGGCAGAGCATCTTGCAGTCAATCCAGAAGGGGGGAACTGAAACTTATTTGCCTTTACTTCTCTCCAGTAAAATGGATGAAGTATGAGTATTTCTGAGGAATGCTGTCTGATAAATCTCCTGATGCTGCTCCGTGGAAACACAGAGCGCTCCTGTTCTGTGCAAGAAGAAACAGGCTGCTGGCTCTGTAGGAGAAGATAATTTAAAAAACAAACCCAAAACAAATAAAACAAGACCCTGACACAATGCTCGGGTTTCTCATGCCTTGCCCTCTTATTTCTATTTCTAAGACATCAGTAACAAGGCACTGAGTCACAGCAGGCCTGGGAAACTTGCTCGCAGTTGAGCAATGCCACTGGGCTCCTGCATCGTGACCTTACGAAATCCAGAAGTATCATTAAACTGAACCAACATTGTAGTTCTGAAAGGCCATCTTATATTATGTAAACAAACAGCTTTTAGTCCCAGAACAAGAGATCATTGTGTAAGATTATGCATCATCATTGCATAGTTTGGACACCACCGATCTGATGTGATAGAATTCCTGGTCAAGAGGCAAAGTCCTACTAATGCTGTTTCATTTAAAGACAAAAAAAGTGTATGGGGAGGGGGGAGGAAATGAGCCTGATTTTCACAAAGGATTCCACTGCTGGTCAAGTATGAGGGATATGGTCAAGTATGGTCAACGCTTAGGGATATGGTCTAACAGTTAGATATTAGGACAAAGGTTGGACTCAATGACCCTGGAGGTCCTTTCCAGCCATGATGATTCTGTGATTCTGTGATTCTATGGGATCCCACAGTGTCTCTCAGAAGTGGGCCATGAGAAGGACATTCAGGCTTGGATTTCTTCCCTCTCTTCCAAACACATCTGTGGCAAGTATAGTGTGGCAATGTCAGTTCCAACCCCCGACCCTTCATTATCCCTTATTGTTCTAGGGTGCTGTGAAATCCAGTGCATGCTGTGAACCCATGTGTTAGGTTCATCCCTAGAGCACCCATTTTTCAGAAGAATTCCTTGGTTTATCCCTTAGACCTGGCACTTCTTTTTGTTCTGGTGAGAGGTGATGGCAGCGCTGTTCACTCTTGGCAATGAGGTGGCACTGCTTTCCTGGAGGCAGGGCTGTGGTGCAGCCATAGAAGGGTTGCAGCTACCTCAAGCTTCCCACAGCCCCACTGGCACAGGCTGTGCAGAAGGCTTGCCAAGTAAGTGTCACGCTCTGGGCATCTCAGCCAGCTCTCTCCACCTCCGGGGCTGGAGCTCAGCTCTTGGGTACAGTCAAATAAAGACTGCTCCAGGTGCCGGCAGAATCCAGGCAATGAACCCGCTATGTGCAGAAGACTGTCTTTGCCCACCAGCTGGAGGGGAACACAGCAGCCATTGAAACTTATTATAAAGAATGTGGTATTTGTCCAGAAGGACTCTATGGCCTATTGCTCAAACACATGTGCTATTTGGGCTCATGTTAACACACAGCGTAATACAGGTCTCTCGAGGCATGTGTCTGATTTAAATAGTTGGCTCAAATTTCTCTTTCTAAAATACAAAAGTCCCCTGATCCACCTTGGGGTAAGTAGCCACAGCTCCAATTCAAAAGGCAAAGTATACTTTAGTCTCCAGCAGCAGCACTTAGCACTGCTGCCAGAGAGGGAGAGGGCTGACAGGTCCCATTGGGTATGCTGCCAGTCTGGACTTCAGAGTCTGAGTGGAGTCTGGGGAGGAGGGAGGGGACGAGAACTGGGGAGGAAGATAAAAGAGCTGGAAGGGATATGAAGCGAGGAAGAGTGATGCAGAGTCGACAGGGTTCCACCAGACGTACGTCTGACCAGAAGCCATTAATTCACAGGCTACTCATGGCTGCCTTCATCATTCTACGGGTATGCAGCTCTGCACGCTGCCTTCCCTTTCTTACCTACTTTCACTCTCATTCCAGAGGCTACATCCTCACTCCTTCATCTCTCCAGTTGGTCCACTTCTGGCCCTCCATCTACATTCTCTGTCTCCTTCATATCTCATTACCCCTACCTCTGCCATCCCACTTGCCCAAAGCCACTTTGCTTTGCGCTTCTCCATCTTTTCCCAGATCAGAAGCTTCCCATCTGTTTCACAGGTTACTTATGCATCATCTTTCAATCCTTGTCTTCACACCCAGTCACAGAATGTGTGTATTTTTACAGTTTCCAACCTGTCATCACTGACTGATTTTGCTTGGGCTCACTCTGAGCTCCTTCTTCCCATTAAATCAATGGCCCAGCTATGATCCTTTCCCACATGCCTCCAAATCATACTCTTGCTGGCTTGTCCTTCCCAACATGAAGTCTACCCTGCCCACCATCTGTGAGCCCTTGTTCACATCTGACACCTCTTTTCTCACTTCCTTTCTCCTATTTGTGATGACTTTGGTAGGTCCCATGACTCCACTGACTTCCCTCCATTACTAGCCTGTCCTACTCTCCAGCTATCCTGATAGCTTGCTTCTTACCTAGGAGAACACAGCATCTCCAACCAGATAAAACCACAGCAGAAAGCCCAGCTTTCTTCTCATACCTCTGACTCGCTGCTGTGCTCTTCCGTCTGGCTTGACTTCTGTCTCTGCCCCCTGCCCTCTCCCTCTCTCTCTTTCCAGAGACGTGCACCAATTTCCCTTAACACAAGATGAGCAAGGAGCAGGCATACACTTCTGCCACTCTTGGTTCCCCTTCTTCTGTGACTCCATCATGAGACAGTACATGGAAGATGAGTTTTGTTGGTAGCTTATCATCGTGTGACTCCTCCCTCACATTATCTGCTTATTTCCTTTGAAAACAGTCATGCCTCTTCCATCATTTTTATTTTCACATTACAACTGTTCTTCAGTTTTTCCACTACTACTATTTTTTTAAAAACTGTTGACGAGTCTCTCTTTTCTCCCATCTCCAAGTCACTGTTTTCAGTGGTTGCTGTCTCCCAATCGCATCCTAGACTCTCTTCTAGTAATTTCCTGCCATGGCAACTTGTTGGATGTGCTTCTCAGACTCATTAAATGAGCTCATTAAACCCAGACTATGCTTTTTCTTATACAACTTGAGCTGTAGTTCTCTGTTGATTCTCTCTGTACAAATACTGTACAATATATTTGTACGATAAATTTCTTTTATTGCACAAAAGGAAAACTCATTCCATATGTAGCCTTGTATTTAATTCTTTTCATCTTAATTCTTGTAGGCAACGTCATCTGCAAGAAGGAGAACTTCAAGGGCTAGAATAGACCTCAGGCAGACATTGGGCATGTCCCTGAGAACAGGACAGGCCCAGCTATCATTTGACTACCTAGGTCTAAACTGCCTCCAACAACAGGCTGCAGAGGTTATCCAGCCAACTGATGCCTGATTTTACTATTCAGACTGATAGAAAGTTTTTTCCTGATGTCTGACTTGAGTTACTCTTGCCACAATCTAAGCCTGAGCCTTTGAGGTGTAATGGCCACAGACAAGGAGAAGACTGTTCTTTTTTACCTTTTCAGCACACTTTGATGTTGTGACATTCTCTCTCATCCTTCTGTTCTCTAGACTAGCAACTCCAGTTCATACGTGGTCATGCTTTTCTTATCCTCATTCATCCCTGTCACTTTCTTCCAATGTCCTGTTAGTTTCCACTCAAGTGACATAAATTTCTTGAATCTTAAGTTGGACACAGCTTTACTGAAGCTCACTAGAGCAAATAGCTTAGTTCAGATGTCCTGCAGACTATGTGTTTGATCTGCATAGCTAAGAATGGTGTTTGCCTTTTCCACAATAGCATAATATTGCTTCACTTTGTACTGTTTTAACTTCCAAAGCAATGTTCTGATGAATTCCAGAGAGTAGCTATAGGTAGATTGCAGCATCACAGTAGACCAGGTTGGAAGGGACCCCAGCACTCATCAAGGCCAAACCAATCAATTAAAGAAACACAGTTTAAATGAGGTGACCCAGCACCCTGTCAAGCTGAGTCTTGAAGCTGTGTATAGTTGCTGAATCCACCACTTCCCTGAGAAGACTACTCCAATTACTCTTATAGTGAAACGTTTTCCTCTGAAGACCAGTTGGAACCTCTCCAGGAGCAACTTATATCTACTACCCCTTATCTTTTCTATGAGATTCCTTGTGAAAAGGGAGTTCCTTCTTCGTGGTAGCCACCCTTAATGTACTGGTACATGGTAATAAGGTCCCCCCTAAGCCTTCTCTTTGCAAGGCTGAACGAACCCAGCTCTCAGTCTTTCCTCATGTGGCAGCTCTTCTAGTCCTTTGATCATCCTCGTGGCCCTTCTCTGGACAGAACTTCTCCAGCCTGTCTACATCTTTTTAGTACAGCAGGGACCAAACTGAACACAGTACTCAAGATGTGCTGTGACCAGAGCTGAACGGAGTGAGATAATGACATTTTTATCTCTGCTGGTGTTACCCTTGCTAACGCATCCTGTTTGCTTTCTTTGCTGCTGCAGCACACTGTTCAGTCACGTTGAGCCTGCTGTCTATCAAGATCCTCAGGTCTCTTTCTACAGGGCTGCTCTCCAGCAAGGTGGATCCCAGTCTAAGCTGCATTCATGGGCTGTGTACTCCTAAGGGCAAGGACCTTACACTTGCCCCTAGTGAACTTAATGGGGCTCCTTTCTCATCTAAGACCAGTACTTTTCATTAGACCTTGTTGAATGGCATCCCATTTTTCACCTCCTTTCTCCAAGACCTTTGTATTGTTTGTGATTTCTCTGGTATGATCACAGGTCTCTGTAGCTCACCGAGACCTCTTGCTACACCCAGCTTACATACCACCTCTCTAAACTGTGTAGTTCCCAGGCATCTGAAAATCTTCTCTGTGGGCTTTCAGTATTTCATGTGTGTGCTCAGACAGCATCTTTTCCTTTAGCCTGGATAAACAAAAACTTCTGCTTTCACACACCCCAGTTATTGGCAGAGATGGTTTTCCTCACCAGGGCTCTCACCTTGGTACACTCTGTCCCTGGTAAGTTCTCTCCACCTTCTCTGCCATATCAAACCATCAGCAGCTTGTCACTACTTCACACATCATCCCTTGTTTATTGCTGAGCTTCCAGCCTACACCGTGTTTGGCCAGCAATATCACTTCCATCTTCAGTTTGCCACATTACAAACAAGCTCTTTTGAGTTTCCTCCTATGCTCCCCTTATTCGTCAGGGCAGATTTCCAGAAACAACAAAGAAACTCCAAGGACCTTCATTACCCTCTTCAAACTCTTCTCAAAAGCTTCTTTTTCAGGAAGGTTACAGTCATAAATGCAGAAATGAATACCACAACGGATGCTTGGTGTGTTGAGAACACCAAATACCCTCCTGACTGGCAGTGTCATCCTGCTTCTTTATGGCCCTTTCATCCCACTCCTTCACCCACTGGCTGCTCTCCTGCACTTCTATCACACTTCTTTTTCCCTCAGGAATGTGTGGTTGTATAAGACCCAGTCCAGTGCTGTCCCAGTTTCTAGGACTGGTCTTCTAGACACAAACTAACAACAAATACCCCTAAGTCATGGCAGACCACGCAGCAAAGTTAATCTTGATAGCAGGTGGCTGTGAGTTGTTTGCGTTTTACCACAACCTGGCACTCCCTAGGTTAGCACGGTGAGGAAATCAGTTGATTTCCCAGTGAACAAGTCTGTTAAAAAGACACTGAAAGTAGCTCTCAAAGCAAGTTTCGTGCCATTTGCTGCATGACCCTGAAGTGAAAGGAAAGTTTGTTTTCTAAGGTGGTCCCTTTGCTTTACAAGTAAAATACTTGTACAGAAGAATGAAGGGGAAGGGATACTCTTGTTGAAGGAATAAAGCCATTGGGCATGGTGCTGTCAAGTAGGAAGCACATAAGGAAATGAAGCAGTATATCATGTATAACCTTCTTCTGATCTCGGCTTGAAACAGGTTTGCATCGGTTAGCACCTTTAAAAATTTGGCAGTGGGAATAGTTGTCCCCCTCTTGTAGGAGCTACACGAGTCCTGCGCTCCTATACCTTAAATAAAGGACAGGATGCAAAAGTTTTGAAGAAGGACGTGGCTAATAAGAAAAAGCCCTTTCCATCTATCAGACAGTTCTTAGCAGTAGCAGCACTGGTGATGCTCAGAAGGGAGTGCTCCGTATTTGTGTTTCCATATTGATTGCTTTGAAGCCTCTTGCAGTTCCAGGAATGGGAGACTATAAAAAAAATACTTGTCTATATTTGTGGTTTGGCACCCAAAGAGATCTTCAACTCATGCATCATTGCTGGTTGCCAACATCTGCAAATTATTACATGTTGGTTTTGTTTGGGGGTTTTGTAAGCCTCAGACTGCTAAACTAACGTCACTCGCTGGCTACACCTATTGCTGAGCACTGGGGTGGAACTTCGGCACTGGAGTTTTGCCAATGCAAGGCACTGAGTTTACTAGTAAACTTGCTTTTATGACAATGCTTCTCTTTGCTGCTGTGTACATTTTAGCTAAACAAACTCTGAAAGAAATGTCTGTTTCTTTTCAAAACTGAATCACGAATAAAGAATCCGGAGGTTTATTTCCAAACAATTTTCTGCTGAAAATGTACCAGTACCATGGTGTGATGACACTCGGCTTTGTCAAAGGAGGAAAATAATCTTCACAGATAAATTTGGAGCTGTATGTGTGAGCAGTGGGGAACAGTCTGCCAAAGTGTAGAGCTCTCATTCTTGTTGGAATACTTGGCAATGATCTGTACATAGAAAAACTGCTGCCAGACGAGCTCGTTGCATGGTTGCACAAGCCCAGCAGATCTCGCGACCGATGCACAGCAGCACAGATGTCTGTACAAGGAACCATCCCTAACCAACATCTGCCTAAACACAAGTGAGAAAGAAAGCATTGTTCTGGAGGATTAAGACACAACTGCCATGCAGAAGTGAATCCTTGCTCCAAATGCATCGCATGTTGTCATGTTATCAGAGGCCAATACCATTAACTTCAGCACCTGCAGCGCACTCTTTTCTTCTTGCTTGTAAGGAGCCAAGAGGTAGGCGAACAGCAACATCATGACCCTAACTTTTTCTCCCTTCTTGCTGGTCTAATTTGAAGACCACAATAGCACACCCCACAACTGCATGTGTGCTTCGTGGAAAACCAGTACTTCATGAGACTCAGTGCTTGTCTGCAGAGAGAATAGACGTGCTCATAATGCAGACGAATAGTCAACATTTGTATTGGAGTAGAAAGGAAGAATAAAAGCTGCTTGTTTATAAACTCAGGTTCAGTCCCTTTGCCTTGAAGTTATATTTCGGGTCCTGTTGTCTTCACTGCCACTTTAGCTTTGCTTCAAACTGAATGTGTCTGCAGCTTAGGCATGATATTAGTCTGGCATGCCCGTGTGGTACACTGAAGCAAAAGCACTGCTGTGTTACAAATTCATGCCCTGCTTGATTTTGTACTTGCACTACTTCCCAGTACAAATGAACCCTAAACCATCAACAGATCAATGAAGGTTATTGTCGCTGTATCACCTGCATTCAACATGGCTTGGGAAACACCTAAACCATGACAAAAGGTCTACAGACAAACATTTAGAAATGCAAGTGTGAAAACCCCACTGTAAGCCACAACAGAACAGCTGAATCTGCTATCGGTCAAGTCAGATCTGCCTGAAACAAATACGCCTGCATATGTTTGCCCAGCCAACAGACGTCATAAAAGGTCTAAAGATCAAGATACAGCTTTCTTCTTCAGGAATATCAATTAATTAAACCTAGCCCAGGACAATGGAGCAGTGGTCCTTGCCATGCTTGCTCTGCAACTGTCATTTGTCCGTCTAGTTGCAAAACAGATTTATCTTTCTTTCTCATATGCAAGATGAATCACAGGTCAGCATGAACCCTGTCAGATGCCTTCAAATCCCCCAGCTTCTTGCTGCTCTTTTTTAATGATAACATGAAAAAAAAAAAAACCATTCTTGTCTCTTTGAAGAGAAGGAAGAAGAAAATAAAAGATCTCAGACCATCAGTTCATGCACCTTCCTGCTCTCACATGCTGGTATTTCTCAATGCACTTGCTCATCTTCTGCAGACTTGCCCTGCCTTTCCCTTCTTTATCTGTGATGGCTGCTTTAAAATCCACAAAAACTTTTTCCCTCTTAAAATTTCCCATAGTATAAATTCTCCCTCCCATGCATGGTGTCTGCAAACAGATGGTAAAACAAGTTTGCATGAGGCTGTGTGCAGTAAAAGTACCTGTGTGTCGCACAGCCAAAGCCTACCACAGGATCCCCGTGAAAAGGCACAAGCTGAAGCACACTGCTATGGTCCAGCCCGTGTTTGTATGGTAGGAGGATTAGTCACCATCTTGGCCACACTCTCTTGCACGACTTCGGGACTTGGGGTGAACACAGGCATTGACTGATGGCAACCTGGACCATAGACGAACAGGATAGGCAACAGAACCCCTGCATGACAAGGTGGGGAAAGGGTGTTGTGCTTGCCCTATGCACCAGCAGGATGGTGCCCAGCAAAACCTAGCTCTGGCTGTCGCTCAAACTGCCCTGCTCAGGGGCTGTTGCCGATCATTCAGGTACAAATGTGGGGAAGGTGTCTCTGGGCAGCCTTTGAAAAGCCCAGCTGGGACAGCTGAGGAAAGATGGGAAATCCCAGTTTCCCTGCTGAGACAACTTGGAATTGGAACAGGATGGTCCTAAAGACAGGGAAATCAGAAAGATGAAAATGATGAGTCAAGCAAAACCAAACCAAGAATGAAAAACCCCAATCATATGCACTTCCGATATGCTAGAAATCCTGTTCTTCAGTGACAAGTGGGTACTGCAGTCCTAGCCTATCTGTGAAGCACTTGTCTCAGTTGGTCTGGAGGTCACACTTGCTCAGATGTTGTCCATCAAGAGCAAAACCCTTGAAAACTGGGTCACTGAGGTTCAAGCCTGGACCCCGGCCAGGAAAGATGTCACTGAGTTTTGCAGAGTGCAGGCAGCTACTAACATGGGTCACACAGCAGTGCCTACACGGTGACCTGACCTCCTGACACGTAAACAAAGGACAAGTTGTAATTTAGGTAAAGCTAGTGATTTCCTATGAGCTCCAGCAAGCTGAAGGTGTTGAACCCATGAGCTCACATGGCTTGGTGTAATCTAAACTAGCTGACAACAGTAAACCAATGAATTCGTGGTGCTCTGAGTTTCAGCTATAGCAAACAAAGCTGAAGAAGTTGTACAGCAGCACTGTTCTTTGGGAGGCAGGGAATGAGGTCAAGGCAGAGGTCCTAAGCTTGGCCAGACTCCAAGGTGAGCATGTGTAGGCAGCTGAAGAAGCATTCCCTTCTACTTCTTTTGGTTGTGGAGGAGAAAGCTCCTTTCCCTCAAAAGAACACCTGCAAGCAGAGTTGTGCTCCCCACAGTCACAAGGAAGACTCTGCTGCTGAAATACAGCAAAGCAGATGGAGCAGAAGAATGCAGTGAAGAAGAACCAGCAGATGGGCGGAAAATAGGCTAGATGATCCTGAAATGCAAGAAACTAGTGAATTTAAAGTTCTTCTGCTTCCTGGCCAACAAAAGTGTCACTGGAAAGAGGTAGGATAATCCTGCTTCAGGGTCCATTTCTGCCACATATGTTTGTTTGCATTTTTGAGCTCAGTGCACCTCCTTCAAGCAAGCACAAAACAAATTCTCATACTCTGTCTACATTGCTTTTACACACACACACACTCCCTTCCATGTTTCCCAGGAGTAATTTCCACTGGATCTGTTTCATACAGGCAACAGATGGTTTCCAAAAAAAAAAGATCCCAACCAACCAAACAGCAGAGCCCAAATGGCACGGAAGCAGTTCGTGTAGTTCAGCTGCAGTGCAGTGCAGTTCACTGACTGCTCTGTCACTCCCCTGTCATTACTGGTAAATTGTTCAATCTGTTATCAAGGAAAATGCTTTAAACATACAATCATATATTTCTTATCTTGTGTTCTAGAAGTGTGTGGTCATGTCAAATATGCCCTAAATTCTTTAATTTTATCTGGCTAGTTGCACACAGGTGCCAGCGTAAACAAATACCAGATACACCTACAAGTAGTATAATGACTCCAGTCTGCTTCTAATGCTTCTCTTTCATCTTCAAGAGAAGGGGAAAAAAAAACAACCCTGTTCCACTTCCAATGTGAACATGTGATACCATCACCACCAGCCTTCCCAGCTCCCATCTGAGTGGGGATTTTCCTGAGCAATGCGGACTTTGCATGTTTTTTAGCACAGATCTACAGAGTGACCTTAGTGACTGAATGGCACACACACACGCTTCAAGGGGCTCATTTGTGATTGAAGCTGGCAAAGGAACTATTTGACCAACTGCATCACTAAATCCGAAGGTTAAGATGTGTTAATGTCTTCAACCTGAGTGTGTGTGGCAGCAGTGCCTCAGAAGAGGGAGAATGCAA
Source organism: Phoeniculus purpureus (assembly GCA_028565055.1). Taxonomy (NCBI): domain Eukaryota; kingdom Metazoa; phylum Chordata; class Aves; order Bucerotiformes; family Phoeniculidae; genus Phoeniculus; species Phoeniculus purpureus. Next base: position 69,496,025 of record JAOXOE010000001.1, read on the forward strand.
AGTGAGCAAAGTCAATAATTCAGGAGTTTGGCACTCACATGGAAAAAATGCAGCGTGCTCTGCTCCTGCCACCACGTTCTCCGTGCTGGAGACCAGCATAGTTGGCTGGAGGCAAAACCATGTTTGTTCTGCTGCAGGTGACATTATACCTTCTTTTGGGTCAGGGTGATTTTTCCCCTCCCTGTGTGCTTTGAGCTGTAAACAGCCCAAGAGAGACGTCCTCTGAAGTAGCAGGCATTGCCATCACCTGGGAGCGGCTCCCAAACACTCCACCACTTGAAATCATCACCTTGCCTACAGAGGTTAATAGGATGGGCCGGTTTCCAAGTGGGAAGTATTGTCCATATCTGGGTTAGCAAGAGGGTGGGGAGGAGGCAGGCCCTTACAAAACCAAAAATTCACTTACCCAGCAGTTGTAACTGGGCAAGGTCTCTCACAGTATGTAATAGGTGAAGCCCAGTGTAACAGATACTTATTTAATATGGGCAATGGAACCAGGCCACTCATCTCCAGTAAGGATCTGCTGCCGTGCACGGTGCAGTTGAGCATCATACAGTATGAGAGATCCAAGACAGGCTAGGTGTTTATACCAAGAAGCAGGAGCACCCACCAAGCAGAAAGATGCCAGGACTCAATCTTATTTGATTTATGTTTGGTGTCAATAAAGTCACCCCATCTACCTCCATCCCATACCTCAGTGTGATTTCTTCAACCCAAGACATCACTTCCTCCCATCCACCTCCATTTTATTTCTTTTAAATCAAACGCATCAGGTCATACGCATCAGAGGACCGAGGATGGGGGAGCGCTGCATGACCTCTCTGCAGGTCACGCACAAGGGACAAACACAAGAGAACCACATTAGCTCTTGGAAAAAAGGAACTGCAGGTTTTCTGACATGGACCAGCTTCAAAGTTTGCGCTAAGTATAAAATGAAACATGAATTCTCTTTCTCTCCTTTGACAAACACTGCTGCACATGTCTCCTCAGATCTATTTCAGGCATCAGTGCTTATTTAAGGCAAATCACAGCTCTGTGTAGGTGTGTCAGGGGATGATTCAGCACAGGAACACACATGGACAAAAATGTACCATGTCTGTGCGAAACACAAATGTTGTCTATCCCTTTCCTAGCCAGGCTACAGAAACCTCTCTTTTCACGTTTACGTTAAAACATAGGATGCTCTGCTCATTACTGTGCTGAGCTACTCCTCCCACTGGTGCAGAAGTTCAATCTTGCAGCCTGTATTAAGCAGAAAGTACCACACAAGACCCTCCAAACACTGATGTCTATGTGGTGGTGTGTTACTTTCATCGAACAGCATTGAGCTTTTCACAGATAAGAAAGGGGACACCAACAGTTTGGTGACATATACATGACAGACACAGATCATCAGGGGTTGGAAGAGACCTCCAGAGGTCATCAAGGCCAACCAGCTTGCTTGAGCAGGACCATGGAATCTAGGGCAGGTCACACAGGAACGCATCCAGATGGGTCTTGAAAGTCTCCAGAGAAGGAGTCTCCACAACCTCCCTGGGGAGCTCGTTCCAGTGCTCAGTGACCCTTACAATAAAGAAGTTCTTCTTCATAGTGAGGTGGAACTTCCTGTGCTTTAGCTTACACCCATTGCCCCTTGTCCTATCACAGGGTGCAAGTGAAATGTGATTGTCACTTTCTTCTTGACACCCAGCCCCCCAGTATTTATATAATAATATTTAAATCCTCTCGTAATCGTAACCTCTTCAGACTGACAGCTAATGCTTTCTTAGGTGTATATTTACATAAAGAGTGTTTAATATTAATAGGGAAATATACTTAAGTAACACATTTGATACTAGGAAACAAATACATGAGTTTGATCAATGCCTTAGATGTTTAGAGCTTGATTATTAAACCGAATAAACTCCTACAGTTACGCACAGTTCTTGCACAAAACACACCACACGCCCCCACATACAGACAAATATTTACTCTGAAGAAGAGTTTACCTCTCCTAATGCACAAATATTCTGTACTGCTCCAATTTAGACGTAAAATGCCATCTTTGAAAAGCAGAGCCTTGAGAGAACACAGTGACAATAGTCATCGTGCTCATGCAGACATCCCATTATCCCAAATGGAGCTACATTTAAAAGTATCCTGTTTATTTAAAGCTCAGGTTCTAAAAATAAATCTCACATTTCTCATTCTCTTAAGATAAATTCTCAATTACTTAACGTGTCCATGGCACAGAGATGAACACTGGAATGGGCTTTTGGTTGGATGTTTTGTTGGGGGGTTTTTAAAGTGTTTTAATGACAGTCAAAGATTTAGTAGGCATTTTGATTGCTGAAGTTGACCTCATAGGAAGTGATCTTAGAGAAAGACAGGCTTTTAGAGGGACAATGATTTAATACACTGAATTTACTGCAAGGCAGATCAGCTAAAACACTACTGTTTTCAAATGTATTTTAGCCTATGTGAGGTCTCCATGAGAAGTATCTTTACACAGATTAGGAGGCATGCTGGTGGCTTGTCCCAGGGCACTGGAAGAGAAACATGGCCCCCCAGTTCAGCCCTCATTAGGGAGTGTGGAGGACTGATGCCTGCAGTTTTTTACAGAGAAAATTGGTTTTGCCATTAATTTCATGGTGTCTGGACGTGAGGAGATGTGAAGCAGTGTCCTTGCCATGCTGGAGCTCTGGCAGAGCCTTCCAGCTCTGTCAAAGAGCCTAACAGCACACAGTGATGTTTCCAGCACTGCACACAGTGGAACGCTACCGTAGGGCTCCACAGATCTCCTGATCAAACTGGCAGGGAAGCTATTGCCATCTCATCTGCCAGATCCTTTCCTGTAGATCTGATACCATGACATCCCTTCTTCAGGATTATACTAGGGGTTCTCTCACTTAGATACCAACCTGCTGTGGCTATTTGTGCTTGTTAAAGTCACAGCTTTTCTCAGGGCAACTGCAGAACTAAGGGACAAATATACGTTTGCCAGTTTGGGGTCTCAAGCTGAGCACCTTCAAAAGTAGAGAGAGACATTTGAAGACTGTTATATGATCTACACCTAAATGTGATGTCAGTATCTCTGGCCAAATACGTCCACTGTGAAATTGTGGGGTTTTTCCCCAGATCCACCTAAAAAACAAGATGGGAAAACCAGCCAAAAACCACAACAAAGCCATTTACCCTCAGAGTCACGTTCAGGAAGTTAAAGAAAACAACGGCAACCCTAAAAACTAGCTACTATCTATTATCACTATTGTTGATAAGAGCACAAGTGACCCTACCCAGAGCCCTTTTGGGCAGCTGTGGAGCCTGGCCAGTAGCTCCACCACACACTTCTGCAGAAGATGGTACATCAGAAGCGCCATTGCTGGCCACGTCACTGGCTGCCAGGAGAAGCAGTAAGTGAGCACAAACCATCTCCAGGCTGCCCTTCCCCTCACTTAAAATTCCAGATTAATGAGCACTTTGCACAGAAGAGAAAATATTAAACTCTGACTCACAGGATTATTATTTTTTGTTTACAAGACACACCTACTAATTTTACGTTGGGTGCAGGCAGGCATCTATCATGAACCACAGGCACATGACAAGCATTGGAACCACTAGCCCTGCACATAGCACAACTTGATTAATCAATCACACATTTCCTTGGGGCTATCAGGGTCAGATGACCCTTAGCATGCCTTTAGACTGTTACCAAAGCCGCATTTGCTGTGAACTTGCAAGCAGGCACTACCCTCAGCCAGAGCACATGAACTACTCTCACAGCAACGGGAGTCTCACAGCAGACAGGAGTAGCAACTGCAAGAATAAGCCCCAGATGACATTTATGTACCTAACTCACAGAGCACTCTGCAAGCGTGCTGACCCAAGACCAGAGAAATCCCAGAACGCACAGCCTCCTATGATGGGAACAGCTGCCTCCTGGATCTATGCTTTGCAGAGACAAATCAGAGGAAAAGGACCCCCAAATGGGTGTGAAGGTTTGTGCTGCCAGAGTATAAATGAGGATCAGGCCTGACAGCCTTTAAACAGCACAGTCACCCTGCACAGCAGCGTGGAACAGGAGACGGTTGTCCAACTGAAATAGCAGGGATTTAGGCAACCAGAAACTTTGGAAGCAATAATATGATCAGTTGGACTGATCAAGGAGTAATGCAAGCAGTCCTGCCAGCTCCACAACACAGTAGAAAAACCAGCAGTAATAACAAAAGCACCTCATGACCCATATATGGTCCCTCGAGTTTTCTAACACTTAATACTGTTCCATTAATTTGGTTGATTAACTCTGCAGGTGTATTCTGGATATCATTTTGAGCCTTCTCCCACAAACACAAGGTCTAGAAACAGGCTGTGAAGAAGTTCATTGAAGATGTTCCTGTGAGGTCAGTCACAGTTCCTGAGTTTCGAGCAAACAAGACCAGCTCCCAGAATCGTGGCTCCCAGGGCTGCCCCCACCAGTGATAGGACTTTTGTGCAAAGCATATCCCAGACACTCCTAGGACACTTGCCCAAGCTCGCAAAGGCAGCTGGAGGGCAGACTACCCCCTAGTGAACTGCTTTTCTTCTTCATCATCCTCCTCCCCACAGCACTTCAAGACTCTCAGCTCTGCCCGACTGCTGGGAGACCCACAGCAGTTGTACTGTCTTCCCATGACTTCTATGGCTCTGGCAGCAGCTCCCAAAACTCACTCCCATGTGAGTTTCTGCTCACAAGCCAACTGACAGGGTTGCATTGCTGCAGAGAGGCACTTGCTGCTTGCCTGAGAACTGCTCACAGCCCTGTGATGCTCATTTTGGCTCAGCTTGCCCACTACTCTGTCTCCATCACACACAGCAGGCAACCTCACCGAGCAAGGTGGACCCAGGACAAAGGCCAAGGAAGAACACCCAGCAGAGCAGTTGGACCCCTTTAAAGTGCTATCCCTGTTGATTCAATTTTCATAGCAGAGTTTTGGCAGATACAAGATTACTGAAGGAAAAGAAAGAAGTAGCAGGGGAGCACCACTGGTGGGGGAACAACCTGAACATGTTTAATGGAGGGAATTCAACATAAGAAGTAAACACAGTGCAGAGCAGAGACCATGCAGAGCTGAAGACTCTCTTGCTTCACTCATGAGGGTCACTGCTGAAATTGCTGCTCTAGCATGGCCAGGACACAGGACTATCCCACTCTTGGCATTGGCGTCTCTGTCAAGCCCAGAAAGCCCAAAATAAGGAGGGAACACATCAGGGCACTCAGCCCAGGCAGTGAGTAGCCAGGCTGCAGGCTCGTTGCTCATGAAGCTGTGTGCACATGAAGGCACATGAGCTGCTTCACAAGGCCCCATCTAGTGCAACCACCGCATTCTTGATATGAATTCTCGATACTGATCATAGGCTGGCTGCAGCTGAAATAGGGGCAGGTTGCTTGCTCTACACAAAGTTGAATTCCCACTGGTGATCCAAGGATCTCCTTCCTTTGATTTTTTCCATTCTTTCTAAACTGAGCTTAAGGAGAACAAGTCTCACTGTATTTTATTTCTGGAAGTCAAGGAGGTTACTGAAGCTATCATTCACTGAGAAGAAACAAGTTCAACCAAATTATAGGGATTTCTTCTCTCCTGAGAGGACTGAGTACAACCGAGATGGAAAATATGGCCCACTGAATACATCTGAAAATACCAAACATCTCCTAACCAGTCATTCACCCCATCCATTATGTGGCCTCATAACGGAGCAAATAACAGCATACCAGGGCAACCCAAAACACATCTGAACACCATTTAACACAGTGACTGGTTGATATGAAACATGCTGAGAAAAGCAGCAGGGTAGAAGCAGTGTGGAAATCCAAGGACAGCCCAAGCAACAGGTCCAGGCTCAGCCAGTGCTGCTTCTGTTCTTGCAATAATGTAGTGGTGATACTTTGCTCAGGTAATTGCAGCCACCTAGCTCTCATCTACATTCCACACAATGCATCCAAGGAATAAATACTACTACCTCCTTGTCTAGAGCTGTGCTCAGGTTAATCTCTCACTAGCCAAGCAGCCACCTCCCCAGTTAAAAAGATTAATATGTAAAGGTAAGCCCAGGTTTCATACTCTGGAGCGGCTACCCAGTGGACCCCCTATATGCCCAGTTTTGTTGTGGAGGACCAGGAGAATGCCTTATACTCCAACCATCCGAACAGCACCAGTGATGGGAAACTACATGATAGATATAGAAGGAAGCTTCCTAAGGGGAACCTAACGTATACTTTCCACTCACTAAGAGTAAGCAGGTTCTCTATTTCACGTGGGATAGCGCTCTCTCTCTAGCCAGCACTGGAGTACAGTAAGAGACCAGCTGGCAACTGCTGGGATAGAGATTGGGCAAACCAACGGAAAATTTCCATCCCAAGTTCTGCATGCTGATGTAAGCCAGGGCAAGACCACTGAAGCTGGTGGAGGTTATGTCTATTTATATCACCTGAGGATCTGGCTGGTGAATCACAATATTGCTGTGGTTGGAAAATACTGCTCACCGGGAAAATCCCACTTGCAGTGACACAATCTGACTTGCAAGGGAAAGAGCTGCCTTCCAACTCCAAAGCAAACTTACTTAAATTTAGTCAGGGCAACGTCCTCACAAGCATAAGAACTCACACCAGTTTCTCAATGGCTTTTCAGCTCAATCGAGACTGGCAAAACATTTCTTATTAGGTACTGCCTACTGATGTTTCTTTCATTCTGAGATACCCTCTGCCTCTCCTTCCTCCAGACTCTTATCTCCATGCACATGTTCTGCTTCGTAAGAAAATAACCATAACAAACTGTGATTTATGGCCAACTTGGCAAATGAGATGACATCCAGGGTTTCGTTTGAATTCCTTCATGTTTGCAAAGTTTAGACACTGTCCTATGAGCTGCCAAAGCATTCAGAGCAGGAAGTCAGCAGAAAGGGAAAGATAAGGGGACTGCTGGGGCTAGGACAAATCTCCCACCATGTGTTATGTTTTCTTGCCTTCTCGTGCTTCAAAAATGAAGAAGAAAGGATCTTCCTCAGCTTCTTTTTCCCTTTTCTCTTTGTCCCAAAAATAAACCTTCCGGCAGCACTCACTGTTTTCTTAATGAAAGTTAGGCTAAGGGAAGGGAGGCACCCGGGGAGCACAGACAGCCTGCATTTGATATAAAGTGTGGTTTTTCTAAGTGATCATTATACTCATAATTTGCCTGGGAGTCCTGGTTACATCACCTCTCCAACCAGGCTGTGTCAGGACAGCTCAATTCTGCACTGTCTGCAGCACAAAGGAAAAATAATCGATCCCACAGAGAAGCACCTTATGACTGAGGCTCAAGTCTCAGGGAGCCAGCACAGAGAAACACACAAGCACATCACTTGGCTTCACCCACTGTCATTTAAACCTCTCTGCTCTTGGCTGGCCACTTGCCTCTTTTCTCCATACAAGACGTGTTACTAGAGACACACAGACATGTCATTGGTTTCAAGAAGTTTTCCATGACAATTTCCATTTCAAAAGTTACTAATTACCAACAGCCTGTCAGCACAAAACAGTTTTTTCTGTGGAAATGAGGTGGAGAAGCCTCACAAACACGCTCACAATATAACGTGAATATGCTTTCATCCACATATTTCTAGCAATGCTCACACCGGTCTCTCGCAGCTCTGATGAATCACAGCCTACAAACACCACCACTCAGGCAGTAGTCACACTGAGTAGTGCATGACTAACCCACAAGCAGAAATGTGTTCACATAGTGTATGCAAATAGCAAACACATCTGTAAGCAGCAGCACTTGCTTCGGGATAATTTGCAAACAAGAGAAGGGGTTAAGTCTGTCGCGCTGATTGCTTACAGAAAGTAGATCACTCAGTCATTTGCATCTCTTTCTGGATTGCAAATCCTACTGGCACAGAATACAGCAGGCCCTTTCATTTGTTTTTCTACTGCTCGTCCTCCAGATGTTCAAGTCAGACTTGTTTTCTGCAGTAATGTTCTTCATTCTTTATGGCTTCTGAGCCAGATAATGAAACCTACTAAGGCCACTGCTTCATGGTAGCATTAGAGCCATCTGAGCTCTAAAGATTCATAAATACACTCCATTTATTATTTTCAGCTATTAATCATGTAAAAACGTTAAGCTTTTCAAAGAAGACGACATCCTATGAACATTCTGCTTTGGCAGCAATGCAAGGTAAACACTGGGATTCAGCTGCAGAATGAAACTGCAAGGCACATCATTCGTTCCTCGGTGGCACCGAGTGGAGCAGCACTATTCAACAAGCCCCTTGAAAACGCCTGTGCTCGGGCTGGGAAAAAAGTACTAACCCCAAACCATTGCAATGGGCCAGAAGTACAACAGAGATAAGCATTCCCCACTACCCTACTCCCCTGAGTAAAAATGAGAGAGCCAGAAAGCTTGGAAGGCTGAATGCACTATCACTTCTTAGAAGGCTTTGGGCTGCCTCTCATGGCTGCTTCGGTGCCCTCTCTTTTTTTTATAGTTTCTGCAATGCCTTCAAATGACGTGGTTTAACGTCTGACTGGTAGCACGCTAGTCTTGCTGCTCCATGGTGTCTTTTGTGATGTTTTCTCGGTGCTTAAGCATTGACTGAAGCACAGGTTAGCTATTTGCACACTCACCGAATTATGTCTCCGTATCGTCCTGTAATACAGATGGTAAGTTTTTAGGAGCAGACTTGCCCTTTACTCTTTGATTTAAATCTGTGCTCAGGAACATCGGCAGACAAAGACTGCCTCTAAGGTCCACTGTAAATCCCACAGTTTATTTTCAGGAAGTTGCCTATTTCCCTGGATTCAGAAGAAAGTCACTTTTAAAAGCAGTAGCTGTGAACACTCTGTATTTCTCTTATACGTGCTCCTCGTTACGCAGTCAAAGCCTCGCAACCTGCCCATGTCACTAACAAATAGCTACGCGCTGGCTTGGTTACCCATCCTAAAACAGGATGGGGCAAATACCCAGCTTACCTCACTCCATCCTCACTCACCATCCAAGGATGTGGAGTTGCAAAGGGCAAGGTCTCCAGTTGGAAGAGGAGCACGGGAAGTCTGTGTTCCCTATCCCTTTCACTAGATTTTATTCAGAGATATGGGAATAATTAGTTGATGCCTGACAAATGCAGTGGCCAGCTGGGAGTTATTCAGAGAAGGGTGGTAAAGACTGCTTGCTACCAGGACTTTGGAATTTCAGGCCTTTGTCTTTCAAGCTGCCTCTCTCAGATTTTGGAAAATACCATCATCATCATCAATGCATCTTCCCTCAAAGCACAGCAGCGCACTGCCCTGCAGAGCTGAGCCCATGCATAGCGCAGCCTGGGGTCCCAGCGATCACACTCCTCATACCTGTCTGGGGCTTCTCTCAGGGACCTCTGCCCAATGATGCTGTGCCTGGTGGGCTTCACCACAACAAAGAGCCTACCCCGGCTTTTGGAGTCACTGTGGTTTCCATTACCTGACTTGCACATCTAATGTTCTAATGTTCAGTATGCCCTAAAAACACGGTGTTAGCAAGAACTGCTGCCTCATCTCACTGAACCTTCCCCACTTTCATCTTTAAAATAAGCAATGGCATTCAAGGGGAGCCTCTTTCTCCACAAAGACAGACTCAGTTGTAATTCCCAACTACTAAATAAAGTCATTCTTCCTCCTTTCAGCTATAGGAACATGTACCCACCTAGATAACACACCACATAAGCAAAAATAACTTGGTAAGGGAGACACGAGGACAAGGAGATGCTAAGCACAGATATAGATGTATTCCTTTGGAAAGGATACTATGTCCTTATGCATTAAGTAAATGCTACCTTACGTAGCCCAAAAGCAGTAATAAAAGGACAGTATATATACTAAACATTTTGTCTATGATCAGTTTATTAAAAAAACAGGAAACTAGAAGTAACAAGAACAGCGTGTTTATCTCCTGCCTCTCCAAGACCACAACTGTTGATACTCCTGTTTCACTGACATAAGCAGCTTTCCTACTTCTTTTCATTCCTGACTGACTTCAACCTTTGGAAATTATTCTGCACTCGCACCACATGGCCAGCTAGGCATGGTGATTTTATCACACGTCCTTCCCATCAAACAGCACTCCATCTGGGTGTTCCTGATAACCGTGCCGAGGAAACTTTTAGTCACTAACCACAACTCGAGAGTACTCGTTCTTTTAAAGCCATTCACAGCTTCGCCAGCTGGGCAGGATAGGATGGACATGCACCCAGGTAATGGAGATACTGCTCATGCAGCAGAATGGCCTATAGCACTGCCATCCCCATGACAGCCCCCGCCAGTGGGCTGTTTCCCTGGGCATAGCCCAATGCAGAGGCTGCAGAGTCAATATCCAGATGACATGCCCACCCAGAAGCAAGGCTGCAACCATCTTCCTGTCTAACCAGGAGCTTCTTCAGCCCAAGGTAGTGCTATGGTGATGGGTGGGAATGTACAGGACTGACAGGCTCCAAATATCCCTTCAACCTCAGCTAGCCTGCTGTGTGCCAGAGTATTCTCTGGGGCAGACAGGCTGGCTGTGAGGTCACTCACATATGTTTGTGCTCTGGGGTCTGGGCTGAACCTGTTCTGCATCTGCTCTGACATATGAGCAACCTGTGACTGTCACTGAGCAACAGGGCGATGACAGTAATTTAGGAAATGGCAAACAGTTTGTGTGTGCCTGCACACGGAAAATAATCCACGAAAGGTTAAATCTGTCTTGGCAGCAGCACAGAACAAACGGGAGCAAACATCAGGATGGGTGCACAGTCACTGGAAGGAGATTGGTGCCCGCGCTGTGGTAAAAGCTGTTGCGGTGTAAAATCACTCGTTGCAAAGAGATTTGGAAAGTGCTTGTCTGTCTCTGTTTCATGCCGCAGTAAAAATGGGGGCTGAGGGCTGGGTTGGGCACCTTTTTTTGTAGATTAAAATAATTCTGAAAGTACATTTCATTACATTCTTCACTTGGTGGATTACTCGTGATGAAAATTGGTACGGGAATTAATCACTGTGCTGGCTGCTACCTGAAAGAGCAGTGGTTCTGTTTTCTAGCAAATAACTGGCATTTCTTCGATTGTCTCATTTCCACTCGGTTTTAGAAACTAAAAAATCAGCCCTTACCTCAAATGTTCTTCTAAGACTCTCAACAATTAAGAGACAATGGTGCAGCGTGTGGCGTTGCAGGCGGCAGCAAAGAACAGTTTGATAGAAGAATTGCTTCAGCTGTGGTACTGAGTGTTTCAGAACATGTTTTGAGTGTGCCCATCTAGCCAGGGATGGGGAGGTATGATGAAACAGGAATGGAAATGGAAGTCACTGATAAGGAAAAGACAGTGTGTGCAGCTGAAGGGTGGACCTCTGTGAGGAAGGCATTGGCTGTGCAGCTGTGTGACCACAGCTACAAAGCAGAGCAGATCCCGGCTGGTGGCGAGAAGCTGACAGCTGTGATGTTCCCCATCCTCCCTTCTAGGTAAAAACACATACATGACCAGCTGTCTTCTTGCAAGCAAATCTTCTGTATGTGTTCTAAAGGGCGAAAGCAAACAGTCAGATGAAGTCTGGGGAGTGAACGTGGTAAGATGCAAGACAAGTTCACCACAGGGCAGGTGATTCCTGTCAAATCTGACACCTGATTTCCCAGGACACACCTTTCATCTCTGGATTCTGGAAAGGCTGCAGGGCAAGGCATGAGTTTACCTGGAGAAGGCTCAGAAAAGCAAGAGCCTGACTATGGGGATAGGACCCCAGACAGAGGGAAGGAGTCAGAGCAACAGCAGCTCCTTCCCTAGATTGTTTTCAAGGATTATCTTAATAGTTTTTTTCCTATAACCTTGGCTCAGATCATCAACATGTGCAAACAAAATTTGCTGATGACACAAAACTGAGACACAACATTCATTCAGAGGGTTAGAACATGTTACAGGAGGACCTTGTGAACCAAAGTGCCGGAAGAGGAAATTCAGTAGCACAAAGTCAGGGTTATACATTTGGGAGCTTCTTAGTTTTGCTATAAGGTATTTTTTGCTGTAAGGAACTCAGCTTGCAGCAACAGAGCTCTTTTCCCTGAGCAAAGTTATGCACAGTAACATGATGCAGCTCTGAAGAGAACATTTTTGCCTTAGAATGGTTCCAAAGAGGTATCTCTGTCAGTGATTCTTCCGGAAGGACCACACTAATGCCACACTGTACAAGGTTTTCATTACATCTCATTCACAACAGCAGGTACAATTCCTGCTTACAAGTGCCCACATGAATTCCCAAGAGACACAAAATAGGGATGAAGAAGAGTTTTCAGAATAATGAGACGAAAAAAAGAATGCATTGTCTGAATTCTTATGCTCAAATCTATGGCTTGGGGAACCAGTAGAACAAAGGCTCAGAAGGAAGTCAGCTGCAATTCCATTGTAAGTCATACGAATACACAGTAGCCATCAATACACTTAAGCTGTAAACTAGAATAAAAGTTTACATCATTCTGACAACCAGATTCTGGAAAAAGCTTCCTTTGGCTACATGGAGACAAAAAATCTACCTGCTCTTAATTTGGAATTTCATGACTTAGAAAAGGGAGCATACATGTGGACTGGGTGATTCAGCAAGCCTTTCCTAGTCTCTTGCCCCCTCCTACCACACTTCCCAGGGCCATCCATCAATAGCATAAGTGATAAAACATGGAGATGTGCAGGTAGCTTTGAAGGTCCAACTTTTTCTCCGGTATTGAAAGATAACTGAAACTGTTCACAAGCCTGCACTCCATGCTCTGCATGCAGAGGATTCCGTTCCAGTTAGAGAGTGTGCACTCAGATTCCTAAGCATAAAGCAGCACACTGCATGTGAAAGTGAGATATCAAAGACATGTCTAACTCACTTATTCTGAAGAAAAATAATAAATGTCTGCATCAAGATCTTTTAAAAATCCCATGGAAAGTACTGGCAGTAGTAAAGACTTTGAATACTTTTATTTTGCACACTATCCTTTGCTGCTTTCCACAGCAGACTTTGAGCTCAAGAGATTTTTTTCCTATTTCACGTGCTCCATTGAGACAACTGTGCGAGGCTCATAAAACACAGAAGTTTCCCATCTGTCTGGTCGCTGTGGTTCAACAGAGCCCTACAGGTGTGGTGATAATAGATCTATAAACTATTTGATTTTTAGAAACGGTTCCCCTCCTGGATTCACAAAAGCTGAGGTTCTTCAGCTGGCAGGCTTGGCAGGGAAGACATTTTTCCTTGCAAAGCATTCGGTTTTTGATGCCTACAGCACCACCCAACATGAGGGAATTCCAGCTTTTCAGGGCACATGTCTGTCTTTCACAATGTTCTACTTAAAACCTGTGAATTATTGTCACTTAACAACTGGGACTTTCTGCTGTTTGTTTATCACCCATCCCTCTATTAGCGAATTTTCCAGTAAGCCAATGTATTTGGGGACTACCCAGAAGGGTATGACTAATGCCTCCTTGCTCATATTTTCCCACTTTCCTAGTAAATTAGGAATGAGAAATAGCCACTCTGAGCATTGTCCACCCCATGGGTTCCTCTTTTCTGCAGTGTTTTCTGTACAGAGTTCTGCTTCCCTGCATCACGATGTTGCCTGCCCCATCCACCTGCAGCCTTGCCAAAAATTAAACAGCTAGAGGCCAGCTAGTGGGTTTTGCACTGACCCTAGATAAGGGTTAGTTCTGCATGTCCAGCTCAGCCACATGACTCTTCTATCCACCTAAGACCCACTCACAGTCCTACACTAGAAATTTGCCTCCTGTTACCCACATACTACTCCTCTGCAAGTTGTTTCACCTTCCAGTCATCTCTAGATGACTAGAGATGAAGGTCTCATTATTCTTTCCCTCCCCTAAGACATCCTCTCTTTCACCTTGGGCTGTCTGAGTCCAGTTCTGACATGTCATCTCAGAAGGCTTTCCTACACCCATGCAATAGCCTCCAGGTCCACTCTTCTTAGGCTAGCAGCTTGCCAACCATGTGGCACTCCAGGAGCTGCAGCTTTGGAATGGATACATCAATGACTTCTTGAAACACATTCTTGCTCTTCACTCAGCTCCCTCGGAAGCAGCCTTCCCTTATCTCCACAGATCTTGTTGCTGGAGATCACAGATCCGAGAACAGTAAACCATTAACAAACTGCCGGGGAATACCTTAGGTGTATTTTCACATCCCACTCCAGCGTGCCCACACATGTTCATGACTGCAGGCTCCAAGATCAAACCCACAATTTCCGAAAAGACTTGGTTCAGATCCACCATTTTTTTGCCGTGCTGTATCAACATCGCTTGCCACCACTACTGTGATGATCCTGTCGATTTTACACAAAACACGTTTCTGTATTATGCTGAGAGCTAGGTCTCACGTGGATAGACAGGATCCAGCACTTCCCAGATATTAAACTAGTTATTCCTACTCATTCCGGCACTCCACAGAGCAGTAACTATGTCCTTATTGCTTCTCTCCCTCTGAAACCTGCTTCAGTCTTTCAGCCACTGAAGTGAAGATAACTCTGCCCCAGATGACACTGGCTAGGAAAGCAAGAGTGCACTGCAGGGACAGTGCCCAGAGGAGCACTGCCAGAGGTGTAAAGTTGTCTCATCCTCTGCACAGATGGCTTTTGTGCCAGAGCAACAACAGTTTAGTGCCTTTCCCTAAAATACCTTCCTGTGGGAAGGGCGGGGAGCAAACTTTTCTTGAATGGTTCTTCAGCTGCTCTGTGAAGGAGACCTGTCTTATGAATACTTTACTCAGATACTGTGCAGTGGCACTGAAAAAAGCACCTTTTATTCCACACATAGCTCCCTTCAAAGAAAGACGGTTTGTGGACAGAGGAAATGGCTTTTCTTAGGCTCCCTAACATGGCTACAAATCACAGGTGAGGTTTTGGGCACACAGACCTTTTTATGGCTCCTTTCTCCTGTAATTGCTTTAGGATGTGTAACGGACGTATGGCACACGCAAAGCAAAAACCATAACAAATCATTTCAACAATGTTCACGTGAATGTGAGCTTTCTAGAAGGACCACTCTTTTGTTGAAATTAGGAACTGCCTAACTACAGCCTGCTTGAATGGTGCTGGCCATTTGAACTGTGCCAAGGGGAAGGGGGTCAGGTCATCTTCCCCAGCTTGGCCTGCAGAGCCAAGGTTAATAGGCATAAAGGGATGGGTTTCCCCATCAGACTGTCTCAACCTCTTACAGGCTTGCTAAGCTGAAATCATTAACAAATCATTCTCAGACATGTTTTACCCTGCAAACAAACCTTCAGGAGGTGGTTCCTAATGCAATCAGCAAAACAGAGTTAGCATCTCAGTTTTCTCCTTGAATCTTTCCAACTGAAATAACTGGAAAACACTAAATGCATTGAATTAAGCAGAGGAATGAAACACACTAAAGCCCTTCAAAAACACTCTGGGAAAACAATGGCACTTGCAGTGACATCAAGGAGGAGAGAACAATAGCCCAATTTATCAGACTTGTGAAGAATGGTGTTATTGTTCTTTGATTTCCTACATGTACCCGCTCGAATGCAAACGAGCCCTTCCTCCAAACACCACCAAGCTGCTGACACTCTGTGGCTGTCTCAGAAGTCTTTGTCAAAGGCAGGCAGGGTCTCAAAGTGCTTTTCCTGGATTGCTTAACAGGCACTGACCAAGCAGCTATAACCCGTGGCGAGTAAGTAGGGTACTGGTTGTTTTAAGCGAAATGTGAATATGGGTGTAAATAAGTGGCTCTAACTTGTCTCTGCACTTGAAATCCCCTTACTTTTTCTGTTGAATCATTCATACAGTTACTTAGCTAGCACAGAACACACTACGTGCTGAAACTTGACCTCCAAATATTTTATAAGCCCAGGGAGAAGGACGGGTTTGATTACAATCTATGTAAACAACATATTTCCAGTAAGAAGAAGGATTTCTGCAGGATGATTGTAGCAGGGAGCTGATAATGACGTCCATCACACCAGTAACGGCTGTAGAAACTTGGCCGTAAATTACCACTCAGCGAAGGCTCTTTTACAGGTCAGGGCTTCACGTCTGGCTCCAGTGGTAGCCTACTGAAGAATGCTGTTTATCCTCTAGGAATTTCCAGGAGAAAATATCAAATATATGATGACCAGCAGCAACTGCTACCACTTTTGTAATGAATTAGGCTAGGAACCGTCTGGGTGCTGCTGGACAAGACAGTGGTGTCCTAATCCAAGCTTACCAGATGGGAAGCTACAGCTGCAGCACAAGTAAGCGTGGATACCACCCTCATTTCTTTGTACTAGACCTGTAACCTTCAGCCTGATGTTTAGAGCTAATAGAAAAGCAATAGCAAGTGAAAGCAGAAAAAGTTAGCTAGCTCTTAAGTAAATTCCTTCATCTTCCTTTGTGCTTTACCATGAAACTCTTTCCACCAAAACACCTGAAGAATCTGCTAGCAGAAAAACCAGACTAACAGGAGAATACACAGCAACACTGTTGTCCTCACACTGCCCTTTGGTTTCTGAGCTACTGAATTTCTCCCCTCTTCACATCAAAATTAAAAAGAGGTTACCATAGCTCAAGGTACAAGCTTTGTTCCAGTAAGAGCAAAGCCAACTGACATTTCCTTACATTGCCCAGGCTAGGGGAGGGCAGGTCAGCAGCAGATGCTCAGTAACTAACCTGGGATGGTGGTTCATCTAGTCAACTGGAAGCATCACATTCATTGCAGTTAATCGTCCCTTTAAAGCCAACAGAAAGGAGAAGGAAGATCCAGAGCAATTCACCTTTCTCTAAGACTGAAAGACAAATAGTGCCAGTTAACTCACGGTCTAAACACATCCAGTTCTCCCACTGCCAGCAAAGGGAGACTTGAATGATGTGCCCCTGCAGATAGCCATAGCTGTAAAGGCAGGTGAGTCAAAACCCATCCCTCAGCTTTTGGTGTCTTATTGATCAGAATTGCTGCTGCAACTGCTATCAGGGTCAACAACAATGCTTGTACCATAGATAAGACAGCCCAGATGTCGAGTGTGCTCTGTTCCACACGGCTCAGAGGAGGGCAGGACAATTGTCTTCCTTCCTCCCCTCTGCCACCTCCATGGCCTGCACATATTTGGTCATGGAGAGAAAGCCTCCAAGGGGCAGAAAGACCAGAGATGTTCAAGACAGTACCTGGTGGCATGGAGGCACGCAGGATACTCTGCTGCCTGGGGGCTGGCAGGCTGTCCCCAGCTCTCAGAGGGATGTTGTAAGCCAGTGAGAGTGCCCACACCGACCCAGCACATAACCCTGGCAGATGCTGGTGTGCAGGACAGACAGGACACACTGACACTGTTAATTAACATGCACAGTAGGGAAGCGAACATTACGTGTGTTCACAGCAACACGCATTCGCTCAATAAATGTGAAGCTCCTCAGTTGAATAGGTGGGACTTCAGCTAAGAGAAAAGCAGCGGAAGGCAAAAGGGACATCACCCACCCAGCAAATGTACCACAACGAGAATTTAGCATGCAAGAGTGAAAAATAGCTTCTACGTAGTTCGGAAATACAAAAATAGTCTGGCTGTTCCCTTACCCTTTCCTGTCAGTCATCACTCCTCTACAGCTCTGGGGTTTGTTTGTGTCAGTTGCTATGGGGAGGCTCTGCTGCCAAGCCTTGCTGGGGAAAAGCCCTTCTGCTAACCAACTGACCCAGTGCTAACAGCTTCATAACAACAGTAACTCAGACTTTCTCCCTCTCCTTTTGAATACCTAACTTAGCCTACCTTGATGCAATAAAACATCACCTCTGTCCTCACAAAGTATTTTGGAATGTGTCTTCATGCTTTGGTCTCTGTGCCACAGAATCACAGAACATTAGGGATTGGAAGAGATGTCGAAAGATCATCTAGTCCAATCGCCCTGCCACAGCAGGATCACCTAGATCAAGTCACACAGGAACACACCCAGGCAGTTTTTAAATATCTCCAGAGAAGGAGACTCCATAACCTCCCTGGGCAGCCTGTTCCAGTGCTCTGTCACCCTTGCTGTGAAGAAGTTCTTTCTGACATTTCTATGGAACCTCCTATGCTCCAGCTCACACCCGCTGCCCCTTGTCCTATCGCTAGATGCCACTGAGCAGAGCCTGGCTCCATCCTCCTGACACCCACCCTTCACATATTTATCAACATTAATGAGGTCACCCCTCAGTCTCCTTTCTTCCAAACTGAAGAGACCCAGCTCCTGCAGCCTTTCCTCATCAGGGAGATGTTCCAGTCCCTTCATCATCTCTGTGGCTCTGCGCTGGACTCTCTCCAGCAGCTCTGTGTCTGTCTTGAACTGAGGGGCCCAGAACTGGACACAATATTCTGGATGTGGTCTCACCAGGGCAGAGCAGAGAACTCATTAGCTGTTCTCATTCTTTTTTTCCTTTGTTTAAATGACATAAAGCTACTGTCTTCAGAGTAAACCTCTTTTCTTATTGGAAGTAGTCACATAGCTCCCATTTTGTGAACTTCAGTCTCATGGAACTCCTGCAATCAGAAGGCTTAGCACAAGCAAAATCTGATCCCTAAAACTCTCCATAAAATTAAAGCTTGTTGCAGGAGAACCTGCAGTCTTAGGAACAAATAAATGCAAAGATAAAATAATTACATGTACAGCCACAGCACCTCTGTAATTAAAATCTATTTGAGGGTTGCAAATACTTAAAAGAGGGTGCTAAAGGACACAGCTGCATGTGAGGCATAAAACGCACAGTAACAGCAATGTGGAAGTGGCTGTAAGAGACATTAGAAAACTTACACCTACTGACTCAGTCCTCCACTACTTATACCTCTGGGAGACAAGAGTTTACACACAGAAGACTGTGAACATTGCACACTAAAGAGATGAAATCCATATTCACTGATGTTCCATCCGTGCCAACAGCCTCAGATTCTATTGCCATTTCTTTTTAGTCTAAACGAGACACCGAAATGCATTTAAGGGTTTCACAAAAGAATGGGGCAGTGTGAAAGCAGCACTCTGCTGTTTCACTTCTCGAACCAGAAAAGATCTCACAAGGAGATGCAGCAGGTAGTTCAAAGTGAATAACTTTTTGATGGAATATTTGTGGGGGAAGTGTATTTTAAAGCTTCATATCTCTATGATTCATTTCATTCCACTTGATAATTTTACTTACTGCCTTAAGTTAATTTTACTCAATTTTACTTTACTTCACTTTACTTAATTTATTCTTAATTTTTACACTATTACTACATTGAGAAATCATCAGGTCTCTTACTTTTCCCAATTTATTTTTGAAAAAGGAATTCACTGCAATTCTTTACTGTGTTCTCCCTTTACAGTTTCTGCTCCAAGATACTGTTTGGTGCCTGGGACTGGGAGAATATTCATAAAAAACAGTTTGATCCTATAAATAAACCTGTACTCTAGCCAGCTGAGACGTCGTATTGAAGTGCTTCATTTCTGTGGACTTTACTCTTCCCAGCTATGACAGCTGCATTATCTTGATTTACAAATGATTAGAAAGATTTAGATATAAAGCAGAAGTAGACATCAACAACAGTACAAGTTGAAAAGTACATGTCCCTTGTCTTCCCCCACCCTGTACACACAAACTTCTGTCCTTTTAGGATTTACATGTAATACCCATTGGTATCATCACTGTAGAAGACCTCAAGAAAAAGACTCTCTGTCACCTATTTTAATACAGTTACTTTCTCTTTGACAGACCGCTGCATATACTTCAGAGCTTTCTTCTTCTCAGTTGTCTCCCTTACTGTGCATAAGAATATTCACCCTTGAGTAGGGAAGAGACCAGGAAATGCTGTTAAATTGGCTGAAAAATGTAGATGCAGTTGTTGTACCTGGAGTTACTGTTGTCTTAACAGGGTAGATGTTGAGCTACTGAAGAAATGCTTCTGAGAGAAAACTTCACGTCACTCTAATATTTTCTCTAACTGAATGGATAAAACTTTCCGCTTACAGTTCTGACGTGGCATCTGTTCTGTTCTCAATTGATCAGACTTAGGCTCTGAATTCCCTCGAGTAGCTCTTTCTTTTTACAGGTGACTGTGAAATTCAGAGCAGCGTGTCCATTTTACACCACAGATGCCTTCCAAACCCTGCAGGTGACAAACACCCTTATTTCCTACTGCAAACAATTGCCATTTGTTAGGAAGCTGAAGAGTTTGAGCAGTTTATTTGCCCCAGGCTCTAGTTGCTTTTCGGATGGGACGGTTCTGCAGCTCTTTACGGGCTCCCACTATCTGCAGTGAACATGACCTCAAACTTTTGGCTGTGAATTGCGGGGGTGGAGTTGTGACCAAACCAATGTGCTCTTTTGGAAGAGAAGATAGAGACAACATCACGCTTGAGCATCCCTTAGCAACTGGATTGAAATGGCACTGCAGCTTTTGAGGAGGCTGCCAGCCTTCCTGGCCACTTCCTAGCCTGTGTCTCAGTTCCTGCCACGGCTGTGGAGACCACAGCAGAGAAGACAAAACCTTCAGCTCAAAAAGTAAAAGCGATCTAACTGCGGTGATCTCACTGTACAATTTCCTTTGTTTCTCTTCATAGGAAACAGCCTATTCTCAGCAGGTCTCTCATGGAAGGACACAGAGCTCAATTAATCTGGGGAACACACAAAACAAATGGTTCTTACAGCAACAGCTTTATCTCTGAAGCTTCCCACTTGAAAACCTAGACTGTAGACTTTGCAAGACTCCTCCCTATGGTATCAGGGTGAACCAAAATGAGTGAGGCTTGTGTGTGTCTAGAAAACAAGGCAACAGAAGAATACTGGAGTGGGTCAGTGAACAAAAAACCATGGGTCACTTCACCAGAAACCTGAAAATGCAGTCACAGCTGTGCATCTCAGTCACCTCCTCTCCTTGCTGCTCATACCTGTGAGACTGTCCCACTATCGAGAGTCTGGGCAGGAACTGCTGATCCTGTCAAGGTGAACACTCAAGAGGAAGATGGTTTAATCTTATTTCACTGAGCATCTACAACGCTGTAATTACCCCACAGCTGAATAGATGGTACTGTAGGGTCAGGTCCTTGAAAATGGAACTGTAGGATCAGGTCTATACCCTGCTTTCTTTGAACAATAAACTCCAAGTACTTTGAAATGTTTTATCTTTGTATGTCTTTGCGAGAAATGAAGATGTGAGAGGTGCTTTTTCGGGGGGGGG
>JAOXOE010000001.1:69517263-69529644 GCA_028565055.1 Phoeniculus purpureus
CATTAATGAGGTCACCCCTCAGTCTCCTCCAAGCTCAAGAGACCCAGCTCCCTCAGCCTTTCCTCATCAGGGAGGTGTTCTACTTCCTTCATCATCCTCATTGCTCTAACACTGGACTATCTCCATCAGTTCTGTGTCCCTCCTGAGTTGAGGGGCCCAGAACTGGACACAGTACTCCAGATGTGGTCTCACTAGGGCAGAGCAGAGGGGGAGAAGAACCTCTCTTGGTCTGCTAATCACCCCACTTCTGATCCACCCCAGGATGCTGTTGGCTCTCTTGGCCACATGGGCACATTGCTGGCTCATGGTCATCCTGCTGTCCACCAGGAGCTCCAAGTCCCTTTCTCCTATACTGCTCTCCAACAGGTCAGTCCCCAACCTGTAGTGGTACTTATACTGGTACCATTTTCTGCCTTTTAAAACAGCTGCAGTGGCCGGGGAGAAGGCAAGTACCTATTGGTGAGCTGCTGTTGGGCTACTGCCTGCAATAAGCCCCATCAAGTCTATGTCAACACCACACTACTCCTCACTGGCAGAGAACATGCTCATGGCCATGTCCAAGCTGGGTACCCTGGGAAGCACCCTGGGCCAAATCTAGCTGCACTAGGGCTGTGAGCAAGCCGCTAACCCACAGAGCTGGGGAGAACCACACCTTGTCCTGGTCTGCACCCCTCAGGGCAGACCAGAGGTGCAGCACGGAAGCCAGCATGTCTCACAGGAGCAGTGACATGCCCACCCCACAAGGCACAGTGTTGGGAGGCTAAGTGGTGGCCCTTTCTGTGTTCATCACTGTTACAGGAACACAAACGCTTCTTGCGTGTGTCTGACAGTAGTGTTGACAAGTATCTGCAGGCAAGGGCTGGCAGCTCACTTTGCCGCTCTGGCTCGATTCATAGCTGACTTGTCGAAAACAAATCAGCCTCCTTGCCATGCTCCTGCACCTTTGCCCTGCACCTTCCCAAGCAGTTGGTGCCCCAGATCACCCTGCTGGCCAGGTTACTGATGTGGCAGCCCATGTGGGTTAACTACCCACCTCTCTGGGTCTGTTGCTGGTGCCAATGGTCAGCAGGGTCACACTTTATAGAGTGTCTGCAGTCCATCGCCTCCTAATAAATGCATTTTGGCACCCCCGTATTTGTGAGTTTAAACATTCCTGTCTGCAATAAACCTGTCTTGCTTGCCCCACAAGTGTCTGAGTCCCGTATTTCCCTTTCCTGTAATGTTCAAATGTACTGTTTGGCACCTAGAGGCTTCACATTTTTCTAACACCTTCTATGTTTGCAGCACTGTGCTGACATTCATTGCCATCTCCCAACACCCCGGCAAGGGCAGTGAGCAAATATTATTCTCTTTCCTCGGGTGAGAAGACTGAAACAAAGTGAAGGCAGCTTGTCTCAGACCACATGGCTAAGGCTCCCCAGACACACGAGGCCTCTCCCTTTGCAAGAGCGCTGTGTTTGCACACAGCCCATGGACTTTCTCACACCTGGAGCCCACCCCCAAGGCTGACAGAAGCATCTGGTCTCCATGAGCTTGGCTGATGGGCCAAAGTATCTTGTGAGCAGAGCATGAGTAATAGAAGTTTCCTGCTAAGGACTTGGGACAGGGATCCTTTTTGATATCCACAATCCATGATGTGGAAACACCCAGCTCTCCAGAGCAGCCTCTTGCTGGCCAGGCTGCAAGTGCTGGAGCTCAGCTTTTTATCAAGGCGAGTGTGAAAAATGCGAGAGCAATTTCCACCATGGGTGGTTTAGCTGCTGTCCAGGCACAGACAGTGAAGCTGAGAAACAGGGGCAGGAGGGGGGATTTACACAGCATCCCTCATCTGTAGTCCTGTGCTCCTCCACCCCTGCTTTAAAGACTTAATTAGACCTAGTCCAAAAAGCCAGGTCTTTGATTGTGATTACAAAGAATAGATGGCATTTGGCACGTTGAGCTGTCTGCCCACTCAAATCTTTAACTCTCATTGTCATAAAAATCGGACACCAAGTAGCTCAGTGGAAGCAGAAGAAAGATGCAGTTGATGTCATGCCTATTCTTATGCACTGACATTTATTTCCAAGGTCTTCGATGTCAGAGGCTCAAACACTAAACAGTGTCATGAGCCACTTGGTAGGACTGTGCTGATAAGGAAGGTGGCCATCAAAGGGAAGCACAGCTTGAACAGCTGTAAAAATGTCACTGACTTCCCCTAATGGCTCACGGGCAGGGAGGGGGGAAAAGGACAATTTTATTCCTTTTCTGCTGAAGTCAGCATTTACACAAGCTGGCAAAAGTCCTTTGCCATTGGGCTGGCACAGGTGAGCAGAGCTGGAATGGCTCATGAGTACCATCCTGCAGCACTGCAGCTCCTCCACCAGAACTGCTTAGGTTTGTAAGCCCCGTTAGGCTCTGAATTCCAAGCGATGTACAGCTGGAAAGTCTGAGTAGGTCCCACTTCAGTGACTTTCCAGGG
This sequence comes from Phoeniculus purpureus, assembly GCA_028565055.1. Taxonomy (NCBI): domain Eukaryota; kingdom Metazoa; phylum Chordata; class Aves; order Bucerotiformes; family Phoeniculidae; genus Phoeniculus; species Phoeniculus purpureus. The sequence goes on from JAOXOE010000001.1 coordinate 69,519,722, forward strand.
TTTTTTTCTCTTTGCATCAGTTTTGACTCAAGAAACTATCGTGCACTGAATTAATTCTGAATTCAAAAGCGTGGTTTCAATGTGTGTTCAAAGGACTTTCTTTAAAAATTGCTTAATGAGCATCAACCAGGCCCTTCCTCATATCCCCCCCTGCAGCACCTACCTCCAGGTCAGACACACATTTCAGACACGTTGCTGCTCTATCGCCACAGCCTCATCCATCAAAACACAATGGGAGACAGGGGAGGGGACACCGACCTGACTGCATCAGAAAGTTTTCCAGGAGCATTTCAGGCATTTTGGAGATTCAGCAGAAATTCAGTAGCGTAACTATGCCAGCTACAAATTTACCTGCCCTAGACTTCTGCATTTCAGATTCCAGGGTGTATTATCTAGGCTAGGGCACTGTTTCAAGTAATTAGTTTTATAGCCTCCTTGTAACTACAGAGAGCAGTAATTTAAATAATTGCACCTTGCCACAAAGAGCTTGAAAACCTATGTGGCTGGGCAAAAGGCGAATGGGAAGTTGTGACAACACTGCTGGAAGAGCAATCAGCTGGGGAAGTGGGCCAGAAGCAGCTGGGAGACTACCTTGGTGTAGAGCAATCATCGCTGAATGAGCACCTTGTTTTGCCTGTGCTCCCAGCAGCCTCCCCACTAGTGCCACCAGCAGCTGGGTAGCCTCTACACCATGCATGCACAAGTCCTTTTTGCATCTGGTTCCCTCTACAGAGGGTGCTCAGACCTTGAGGGCTTGGATAGGGCTCCCCTCATCCTGGCACTGAAGAGAGGGGTTTCCCCCACAAAGGATGTGACTCCACAAGCATTAAGCTTGATGTGGAAAACTCTGAATGCAAACAAGCAAAAAAGGAAGATCTGGATGTAAGAAAATTAGAGAACTGTGAGACAGATGTAGAATATCCTGGGATAAACACCAGCTGAAGTGGCACAAGAGAGGGCATCAGCCTCCCCTGGCAGCATAAGCAGTGAAGCGGGTGAGTCCTGCTGCCTCTTCCTCAGCTTTTCCCAGCCTCTCCAGATGGGATCCACTCCTACTCCACACTATCTGGTACCCAAAACTGCATAGGGGTGGAGGGAGGAAGCCAGCATGGGGGGCAAGCTTGCACATTGGTCGCCTGCAGAGCCACTGAGCAAGGAGGGTACCAGTGAGTCTTCCACAGAGAGTAGCTAGCATTGTGTCTGCCTGGCCAGCTATGCTGCTCCAGACAGGAGAGCTTTCCTCATCTGGCAATCTCTCCTGCAGTGGTAGGGGCAGATGGGAGCCACCCACCTGCCCAGGCTCATCTGCATTACTTCTCTGGGTACTGCTGGCACCAAATCTGCCAAGAGAAAGGCGCTGAACCCATTTGGTGGAAATGATGAGGGTTTATACTACAAATCTCTGTTTAGGACAGCATTAGTCATCTGCTGTGGGTGTGACTGAAAACCAAAGTTAGTTGAGCAAATTCCCTATATAGTCAAGACAGAAACCAAGAGAGACGAGGGTGTCATCCAAAGTGCCTACGTTACGTGCCTGCAGTAAAATAGCATCAATACTGCTATTGTATACAGAGTAGTATTTTCATTTTTTGTTGTACTGAATTTTCTGTGGAATCTGTAAAAGTAAAACAATCTTTTAATACTTCATCAGAGTGGTTTTCCTTTTCATTTCCAGCAGCAAGAGGTACTGCGTGTTTTGCTGGTATGTGCTCACCACCAATAAATGGCAGCATTCTGGTTACACTTGCCAGGTGTTCTTGAAGGTTTAGTGTAGAACTGATCCAAAAAACACCCTGGGAGTGGCATTTCTCTCCACCACCTCCAAAGCAGAGCCGTGCTGCAGGGCATATCACAGAGAGGAGTCTTTCAAACGCCTGAGAAATCCAATGCAAATAAAGAGAAGTGACAGAAATGGAGTAAGGACTGAGCAAAAAGGAGAAGAGCCCTGCAGCAGTTAGATCATGGTAAAATATGGTGATGAGGGAAACCCTGGGCAGGTGAAGGGAGCAAGAGTTAGGGAGAAACACAAATAATGGAATAATTGAATCACAATATATTTGCAGGGATATGGGCCATTTACTCCCAGCTGTCAAGGAACTGCGTAAGAAAGTGTTGCTATCTTTAGTTACCCATCATCAGAGGAGGCAGAGAAAATGATGCAGTGATGCATCAGAGCTGGAAAAAGAGTAAACACTATAAAAAGTTCATCCTCCATCAGGGAGGAAGGGGCAGGCCATTTAGTCTAACACTAACACTGCTGAAATAAACTACTCCGTTTTTGAGCACTTCTAAAGAGCACAGCCAAACCTCTGCTGCCAATTTTCTTATCAGACTTTCAAATTCCCTTGTTTCCTCCCCCATCAATCATTTTGCCCTCATACCATGCTTCAGATTCAGCTTCTTCCTTCCACATCACCATTGAGCCCACTTCCCCTAAGTGAAGATGCTTGCATGCTTATGCCAAACAGTTCCTCCAGAGACACCATGATTTTCTAATTTTGGAATAACCAACAACATCTCTATTCCCACACACACTTTAGTGATTCAAAGTGAAGCAATCTCCCAGTTAGCATCCATCAATTGTTCTTAAACAGGGACTCTTTGTTATTGGCAATTAAGTTTTGTTGGTCACATCAAGTTGTGTGCCATTGTTTCCATTTCCTGACTGGAGGACAAGGTGAATAATTTCAGTGCTAATATTAACACGGCGTGATTTTCCGCTTGCTTTTGTAAATACTCGTACCTGCAGCTTCAAAATGACCATTCTTTAAACCACTGTGTCAATACGGTTCAGTTGATCTAATGGTCTTGACAGGAGCAAGCAAATGAAAGGCAAGAATGGTTAAGCAAAGTTATCTAAATATATGCAAAACATGAGTGAATTTGTGTTTTAGTACCGTTTACCCAGTCTCCACCACAACTGTTAGCCTGTTCTCCTATATCCATGTTCTTTTTCTTTGTTCAGCTTCATTTCACAGTTATTTCCTTTCCTTCCCATATTCTTACATTCTCCTTCTCTATTCATTCCTCTACCTAGTGAGCGTTTCTCCTTCCTGAAATGACTTACCCTTGGCAACCCTTAAAGCAAACACACTCTGCTATTATGTGAAATCTAATCTCCTCTTTGGCAGTTTGTTTGGGATGGGTCTTGCTTTTCCCTTGGGACTTGTTTTGCACACTGTTTAGCAAAACATTTTAAACAAGTTGTGAGAGACCTCAGCCAAAAATTCTCTCTAAAGGAAGGCAGCAGCCACAGTAACAACTTCAGAAGAAAACGTTATTAAGAGTTACAGAAGGGAGGTCTGGTGTGTAACCAAATGATCCACACCACCACCTGGTCAACCTCTGCACAACTTGTGTGCTTTTTACGGTGGACTTGACATCTGCCTCCAGCATAGTAGCCACAGCCACGTTGCTCTTCTGGTGCTACACAGCCACCCATCTGATGTGTACACAGATGTGATCACTTCAACCTTCTCATGGGACTCAGTCCTAGAGACAAGATGGGCACATTTTCCTGTACGTTTTGTAGATAAATTGTAGAAGGGAATCTTAAGAGTTAAACATCACTATAGAGGAAACATCTCTTTTTCTTAGGGCAGGAGGTGTGACTTGCAGAATGGAAGCCCTTCGGATAAATGCCAGGGTGAAGAGCTACCAACATGTACCGGCAATTCTTCCCGGTATGCCCCACATCAGCAGAATTCAGTTGTCTGCCCATAAAACAAGTGAGAGCTTGCCGCACTCTCTTCTTCATTCAGATGATACACTCTCAAAATAAACTTTATGAGGCAAGCAAACCTCTGATGTCACACCATCAAAGGGGAAAGGTTTGCACGCATACCAGGAGAAGATCGCATTGCAAAATGCCTGCTGTTGACACGCAGCTGAAGGAACACACATCCGCCAAATCGAAGGAAATAAAGATTAAATTGCGCTACACTCTTCATCTCCCTGATCATTCAGCCATGCTTCTACCCAGTTTTCACCCAGTTCTCTTGCAGTGAAGCTCAACGTGTGTATATCTATATATATAGATATACATATGCTAGAACCAACTCTTCTATTTACAGCTCCTTTCTAGGTTTTAGAGCTTGGCAAAGCTGATGTATTGAAACCACAGTCAGCTTTAAGCACAGTTTTTGTACACTTAGTGTCACAGTCACCTTGAAACAATCTCAGGGGATACCACATTATCTTTTTATATCTTTTGTTATCTCTCATTATGGCAAACTCTACACAGAGAAGTATATAACAGACCTAAGAATAGAAATCAGGAACCTGAGACAGCAGTGCAAAGCTCTGACCTCATTAACACGATGAGCACTTAGAAGATGCAAATTTTACGCCTTCGGGCAGGCAGCTGGCCCACAACTATGCCAGTCGAGGGCTCACAGGCCCACACCAAAACTTCCAGTTCAACCACAGCTTCCTGCATGACCTTACTCCAGTCGCTCAATGAATCCTCTAGATCTACTTACATTCGTAGAAAGAGAATGCATGCTTTCCCTATCAGAGGGTGACTATGAAGATAAAATCCTCTAACTCCTGTAAGGAACGAAAACTTTTAAGGGCTCTGGTAACCTCTTGCCGGACTTTAAACACTGATTTGGCTCCTGCGTCTGCAAGAAGAGGACAGACTGATGGCCCTGTGGTCAGGCAGAGGCTCCTGTCTCAGGGCACACTTGGATGTGCTGTTTTGGTTGGAAGTGCCGTGGATTTAGAAGTGACCTTACTGCTCGCTATCGTTTTCAAATCGGGATGGTTGTGCCCATGCAGACGTTGAGTTCAAGGAGAGCAGCCTGCAGAGCTTTAGAGCCACAGCTTTCAAGTTAACAGTTCAATGATTAGTTAAACTGTTGCGCCATCTATGTTTAGACACGTCTTGTGTTAATAATGTGCTCAATCATCCCTGAAACGGCACACAGAGAGACACCTCCGACCTAACTACAAGTTCTCAGCCACAGCTGTTCCTACATTGACCACATTCATGCAGTGCAGGGGGGGCGATGCTTGTGAGGGGCACCTTCCTTGCACCTTGGTTGTGGTTGTGTTTGGGTTGGCAAACTTGCGAGTCTCACTGACAGAGATTTTCATTCAAACACCTGGACCAAGATCAAGGAAGGTCCATGGGGCTCTGTGTCTGGCTCTTTGCAGGACAGAAGCAATATGACTTGCATAAGGAAGGAAGTAAAGCTTAAAATAAAAGACTGAAGCAGCTCTGGCTGTAGCTGGCAGGAGAACGAGCTCAGCATTCCTCAAAACCAAGAGATACCCAAATGATTCTTTTCTCAAACTGCTGCCCTTCTCACCCATTGCTTTTTTAAAGTACTGTGTTCTCATGTTCCCTCTTCTAAGGTGCCAGACCAAGGTTGCAGGATCCAGTACAGCTCCCACACAGTGATAGCACCGCTTGGGAGTGCATGTGGAGCTCCTGCCTATAACAATGGTAGCCACATCCCCCCTCTACCACTCTCCAGTGACCGCAGCACCTTTTTGAGAGCAGTGTAATGAAGGAGGCCAAAACATAAACCAAATACAGCTATCTAAAAGGAGTTTGTAGTGAGGTGGGGATCCAACTCTTTCTAAAGTAACAAGCAGCAAGACAAGAGGAAATTACCCCAAATTGTACCAAGGAAGGTTCAGATTGGATGACAGGAAGAATTTCTTCACTGACAGAGCTGCCAAATGCTGGAACAGGCTGCCAGGGAGGGTGTGTAGACAGGGCGCTAAAGGACATGATTTAGTTGTGACCTGGCAGTGCCAGGTGACCATTTGACTTGGTGATCTTAAAAGTCTCTTCTAACCAAAACGATTCTGTGACTCTGTGTGCTTACAATGCAGATTACTTACCAGCTGGCATCCAGCTTAGGCACCTCTTAGGAGAACAGATAAAGGCTAATTGAACCAGTCACCCATTGCTCCCCTGCTCCACGAAATGCTCCTGGTCTCCTGTCTCACTCTCCTAGCAAATTGTTGTCTTGATTCCCAGCCACTTTTGCAGAGAGCTTGTTGTCACTACTTCTGTCTCCCATTGGTTAGGACAATCATGTACAAAGGAGCAGCTACTCCTGGATCTCAGTGGTGCCTCTTTTTACATGCAACAGTCTCTGGATAAAATCCAGAGGACACATTTGGGTCAGTGAAGAGATCCCTAGACCATGCACAAGCAGAAGCAGCAATGGCTACTGTGCCAGGCACTCCTCTATCTCTTGAGCTCCATGAATGTTGCACATCAGGGTGCCCCTAGGCTGAGACAGAAGCTGAACAAATATTTTTGGGATCACAGCTTCAGTCTTAGTCCTTAAATGGACCCGAGTTTGTCCTTGTACTTGCCTCTCAGCTTTACAGGCCGCTGCCAAGCAATGCCCCTGCAGATGAGAGCCTGAGCTGTAAACAAGACAGATTTTCCAAGGGAGTTTCCCAGAGGCACATAAAGCGATGAGGTAGCCAACCCTCAGAGGCTTTCAGCTGTGACCATTTCTCCTATGTGGTGCATTTCAAAGCATATTTCAAAGAAGGCTTTTGTCCTGGAAATGGACTATGTTGTTAATTATTAGATGTTGGTTGCAGGGAGCAGCGGGAGTTTGCGAACCATTAATGACTGCAGAGTCACTCAGCAGCAACACATCCAACAGAGCCTTGCAGATATATGAGCTGTTTATGAAAACTATTTCATTGTGAGAAGCGATAAAAGCATCCTCTAAACTAGCCTTCCTTGGCAGTTTTTACTAGCAATTAATTTCTGTCACACGTTGGGTCAAGCTACTGTAGATCTTGCGGCAATTTTTGTAAAAAATATGGTTTTATTTCACTGGTCTTTCAAAGATTGTTTTGAGTCCTGTGTGTGCCCTGAAAGGGGCTGCCCAGGTCCTCTCCAAGCTGGTCTTCACAGCAAAGAGTGCAACTTAACTGCGTTTTGCTTTGAGGGACTTCCATTACTAAAGGACCGCTGCCACACACTGGCAAACTTTGAAATGTATATTTCCTAAAGTCCTGCTCATGGTTTTTAACATCCAGCACCTCTGCTTGCCGAAGAATTTGTATGGAAACAACATTTCTCTTTAGCCAGATATATCCCTCTGCCTGACTATGTCAGAGACGCTGTACAACCTGCTCCACGGGTGACATCAAGGTTCTTCATCGCCAAAGCTGCAGGTAGGGGGAGAAAGCTGGTCTACCATGACAAACTGAGCATTTACACATAAATACTCTGGTAACATATCAGCAATGACCCAAATAGTCATGAGTGGAACACTCTGCCTGCTCTGACTTTCTGAAGGTCTCTGGGCAAGCAGTTGACGGCCTTTAATGTCCCATCACCTTCTCAGAAAGCCACATCACAAGGAAAGTTCCAGATCAAAGGTAGCTGGCTACTGAAATCTCCCGCAGGCTTGCAGTGCTGTCTCTGCAAAACACGATTAAAGCTGTCTTAAAGAAGACACTAAAACATGTTGGCAAGGAATACATCACTCAGGCTTCACGTTTAGCTTATGCTGACACTTGTAAGCCATTACAGAAGGCTGGATCCTGCACTGCACTTATTACCGGGTCAGATGAATGGCTCTGTTGTTTTCTTGCAGCACGTCAGCTCCATCATTTTGTTCTTCTGAGCATTACCAATGACACTGAGGTCTAAACCACAAACCTGAAAGGGTAATTCTGTCCTTCCCTTTGTTCATTACCTTTGGCAATGGCTTACGGAAGTTTCTTTTAGTTGCTTTTGATACCCAGGGGTGTCCTGTTTACATGTGACCATTTTGCTTTATCAGTTTTCTAGCTGGACTTTTTTCTTCCCTGAACCTAATGTTCATGACCTTTCATCTTGCTTGTAAGAGTTCCTCGGAGCTGCCTGCGCTGTTTGTGATCTGCAGTGAAAGCTTGACCGATGCGTTTTATACCCATCTTGAAATATTGTAATCTGACATTTACTTTTTAAAAAATTCAGGTACATTCTGTAGTAGACCTGGAATTATTTTTCTTCCCCTCAGACAATCTCTTTGAGGCTGGAGCCACTTCTTTGCTCTGCTTAAAAAAAAAAATCACAAGCTACAGTGCTTCTCCCTTTCTTCGCAAACAGTGATCAAAGAGCAGTGATTAGAAGGGTGCCCCACGTCTGATTCAGCTGCCTCTCAGGTACAAAACGTTTTTGCTTCTTTAGCAGTACATCAATGACCATTCAAGGCTTTTACCAATGAAGAGGAATTTTGACGGGAAGAGCAGTTTCAGAAGTTCCTATACCCCAACAGTTCCAGCACAGTGGAATCAGAGGTGGGGGAAGACCCCTTATGCCTGGATCTTCCTGACTCAGTACAAGCTGCACCAAACAATGAAAGGAGTGAGCTCCTAAAACAGTTCAGAGGAAAGGTTTCTATTGCTAAAGCCTTACAACACGGAAACTGTACTTCATTTGACTAAAAGCATTTCCAGCCTTTCCTCTTTATAGCATGTCTCAAACTAAAGCCTTGAGCTCTAACGCCAGGACTCTTTTATAAACGCGTTCCCAAAACGGGCGCTGAGGTCATGGGCTTTTTTAAGCTAAATGGCCACTTAAAATCCTTGCCTAATAATTGTTGTCAGTTTTAGCTGCTTTGATTTTGTTTCTGTTTTTATTACAACATTTTTAAGGCAACAAAAGCCCTAATACAGAATCAACACTTCAAGCAAACACGAGATTTGCTTTTGCATCTCCTGTACCGGTCACCATGGCTGCAATACATGATGGCAACCCGTTTTTTCCTGTGTGCGGGGCCTGAAACCAGAGGGCTGCCCAGGGTAGTTACTATGGCAGAATTTTTTACATCTAAACGATGCCCAAATCCCTCATCTTCTGCAATGACTGGGTGGAGCCAAGAGAGCTCAGATGCATGAAGTGTGTGGGTGAACACTTTGAAAACAGGAGCTCATTGGAGGCTATTTTTGCCATCTGAATTCAGTAACTTCAGTTGGCTACTCAACATTTTTCTGCAGCATGTATAAGAGACAAACATGACTCCTCTGCTGAAGACTAATTTTTCCTAATTGATTTTTTCCCTCTTTTTTGTTTCTTGCAAAGGTGGAGGTGGAAGTAACAGACTGATCTATTCCAAAGTGTCTAGGATCCTTCTGGATTTGCTGCGCCAAGTGTCAGACACTATCTCCAAAGCAAAGGCACCTGTATGGGTTTTTTTGCTACATCATTTCTAGCAGTTCACTGTCCTTCTGAATGCAGGCACCGTACTCCTTATTTCTTTTAAAAAGAATTTTAGGTGCAAGATTTTCTTTCATTGTTCACCAGCTTCTGCTAATAGTTCCTGTGCAATAGGTTCGTTAATGATTAACTAGAACAGCACAGTAAATTGAATAGGCAATACATTGAAATTCATCTTAGAAATCCCTTCAACGTCTAACGCCACCGAGTCAGTGAGCAGTTTGTCACAGAGCATCAGTGTGATGGGACCTTGTCTCCTTCAGCGGCACAGACCCCACTCAGAGCGGTAGGTGTGCCCATGAAAGATGTGCATAAAGACCAAAACTGTTTTGGCCCCCAAAACAGTCTTGGACTGAGTCCAAGCAGCCTGACCTGTCACAGAGATCCTGCTCATAGAAATGCATCAGCACAGTTTTCTTGGCAGCATCACTTCTCTGCTCAGTTTGATGAACTCTGCCTGCAATGGTGATGTAGAATTGAATGCCCTTTTCCGAGCTCCTCTTGCTCAGGACCCTTGACGCATAGCAGGAGAACCTAGGCACAGCTCTCTGAACAGCCATGGGTGTCAGCTTTCCTTAATAACCGTGCCATGTAGCAGGAATAATCTCCTGCTTGTCTTCACATGTGGACCTTGTTCTCACCAACAGGGAGGAGCCGGTGACCAATGTGAGGCTCAGGGACAGCCTTGGCTGCAGTGACCATGAAGCAGTTGAATTTCAGATCCTCAGGGCAA
>JAOXOE010000001.1:69530969-69565209 GCA_028565055.1 Phoeniculus purpureus
CAGGTGGTCCCTTCCAACCCAGAGTGATTCTGATTGTGTAACTTCTCCAGTGAAGTGATCCTGCTGTGGCAGGGGGACTGGACTGGACGATCTTTCGGGGTCCCTTCCAACCGCTAATGATTCTACGATTCCTTAGGTCCTTTGCACTATGCAAGTTACCAACACAGCCCAGCTTTCCCTGGCTTGGGTTAACTGCACAACCCTTGGTGCAAGAGCATTCTGCCCATGGTGTCACCCAGCTGCCCAGGTGAGGTGGGAGACAGCTGCGTTTGACCCAGCATGTGCACTTTTCCCATGTCCTGTGTACCAACCTGAAGCAACTTACCTTGTCCCAGCTCTCCCTGGACATTTTCACGTCTCTGCCCATTTACCTCTACTTTGCTGTGGAATTTCTTGCTCTGTCCTTGAAAGCATCTGAAACCAGTTATCAGAGGAAGGTGCTGGAATAAGCGTTCTGACCTGGCACATCCTTTGGCAACACCATTATTGGATTTAGCAGTCAATATATCCCACCTCCGTTCTATTCTCTCCCTCTGCTGTCTGCTTGACTACTGTGATAATTTCTAGTCCTTTTTGTAATTTCATCCTTTTCACAACATCCACTTTTCCTGCAAAGCTCAGAAATCCTCCCATCTGTCTGTGCAGAAGACACTAAAATGTCAAATAACAATCGTTGCTACATACCATGCTAGGACCATCCTTGGCATCTCCTGAGACATCTTTATGCCTGACTTTCAATATAAAATACTTCAAGCTGCTTGAGGCAGAAAGCACATCTGCCCTCATTTCTTACCCTGGCACCCAGGGCAGCACAAACCCTTGTGTAACCACAAGGGGCCATGTGTGGTGGAAGCAGGATTTCTCACCTCCTTGTTTTGCAGTGTGTGGAACTCCACGCCCCACTCTGCTTACAGATACTACCCAGGAGACAGATGTGAGACTTAGACTTCATTTAAAGATCCCCTTCTGTCCAAAGGAAATGGTATTTCAAAAATCCCTCTTCTTCGGAAGGGGCTTGGGTTTGTAGGACTTTTAAAATTTTGATGCTTTGCAAAGAGAGGCAGTTTCTCAGAGGGCAACATGACTGCAGGTCCACCTTTCATCCTGATGTGCCATTGTGCACTGTTTGGAGTAGCCTCCTGCTTTTACTGGTCTGTTCTTCATCATTCCTCTGCAAAAGAGAGCTCTGCGCAGCCAAACTCAATAGAACTCCTGAGGAATTCTCCAAGCTTTGTGTATATTTGCAGCAGACAGACGAAATGCATAAATTAGAAGGATTTGTAGACGTTCTGAAGAGTTTAAGGCAGCCAGGGTACTCACATACTGCAAAGCTTTATTAACAGTAAGGTTTTTTTCACGCAGAGTATTGCTTCACAGTTGTGGTAAAACATACAGTAGCATTTGAAGGTGGCAGGACAGCTGTGAAACCACTCACTTTGAGTGGTTCCCTGGTAGGAGACCTTGGCACTGGAAGATGGTGGAGAGGAAATCCTGCAAAGACCAGAGCTGAAAGAAAGCACAGCTAAGCATTACAAGACTGAAGTACTGTGAACACAGTTTGTGTCCAGAAGAATCACATGGGCCTATATCTGAAGCAGATGGGGTTGGAGGTGGTGGGTTTAATGGGGGTTGTTTCTTCTTTTGTGAGCACAAAGCTACTTTCTGCCTACAGGTGCCCCCGATGAGCAACTGGGCTGCAGGCTAGAAGGCAATGAATAAATAAATAATACCTGTCAATACTGTTGCTCCCTGCTCACTGTGGCAGGCTGAGAAAGCATGACAAGCAGCAAGGTCCTAGTGCTGGGAGCCAGCTGTGCTTCCATACGTGGCCTGTGGGTGAAATGAAAACCAGATGGGAACTTCTCCAGCCCCACTGGGCTTGCCTTCCACCAGGTCTGCAATTAATTAAGCTTGAAGGGGAGGTTTTGAATAACCCCTTTGTAGAACAAAATACACGCAGTCAAAACCCAGCTGACAAACACAACAAAACTGACTTCATGGTTCCTTATGAGAAAACCGTTAATGGCTAGAGAAATGAAGTAACACTTTGTTTAAGCCACTGGTGTGAATGCAGCATATTCAGATTACAAAGTAGTCCTGCTCTGCTGTAATGAATATCATATAGCTATATCCACGGGTAACCAGGTGTATAAAAGCCAGAAATAACACATTAGGTTTTAAGCGAGCGTACAGTACCTACTATTGCATTTTCATGGAGTTCACTCACTTCGACAGCAGCTGATGTCTCCCCGCCACAGCAAGCACCAAAGGAGTTGTCACCTGATACCCACCAGCATGGCTCTGGCTTGCTTTCACATCCTTGTCCACGACTTCCTTCTGTGTCAGTGCCCAAGAGAGAAGGGTTTGTGTGCTATGAGGTTTAATAAAGATCTCATCTACCTCAGTGGTATGTCACCTTCTTTTCCACAGTGGCAGACTTCAGAGCCTGCTGATGAACAGTGACAGGTTGCTCAGACAGTCAGGCAGGAAGCAGGGAAAATATTTACAGTCTCCAGACCTCAGTCAGGGTGAAATTTAGTAGTGTGAATTATGCAGCAGGTCAGTGAAAAGGCTGTACCAGGCTCCTCTCCCTGTACAGGCTGTGAAAACAGGACTTCTCCCCATGTTTTACCACCAGCACTTAAAAGCATCTCAGAGGTTTCCAAGCCTGGCAGTTTCCTGCTGCAGATGTCTCTTCCAAAGGATTTGTGTAAAGAATAGTTACCTTCTCTCCATGATGCTTGTGGATCCACCACCTAGGGCCAACCATGGGATAAGGAGTGTTGGTCCATGAAGCACAGACACAGCAGGTCCTTGCCCAGTCGCACAGCATGTTCTCCTTTTGAACATTAACACCTGAAGTCCCTGAAGCTAGCAAGCAACTTTGCATCTGCTCCAAACCCTCAGCTGTGTCTGGAGGCTCCAATTCTAGCCTGCAGCTGCGAAACCTGGAGAAGAGACTGCAAAACACATTGCTCTTCAAGGCCTAACCCAACCCAGGAAGGAACCCAAGTTCCTTATCGGTAAAGGTAGCCACCATGGTGAATCAGTGTCTCAGGCACAAATCTGGATAATTTTTTTGTAACAACATTGTTAACAGAAACACGTCACTTATAAGCCTACATCATAGACCTAAAATGAAATAAGTTCACATCGACACACTATATTTTCATCGTGTTCTCAAAAAACCAGCAGAACCCCTTCTCCTCTCACTGTTTGACAGCAGTTATAATTGACTGTCCACATTTGTCTCTATCACTCTGAAGACACATCAAGCATGCCAAGTGGGACTGCAAAGAACAGTTTTACTTCCAGAACATGAAAAGAGCCTGCTGCAATAGAACTGAGAAAATCCTGTGTTTACACCTTTGCTGTCCCTCAAAAACCTGCAAGATCCAACTTGCTGAGGTGGTAAGTGTGCAAACTCAGCCACAGTTTCTATAAGCTGTATTCCAAGTACTTAGCTACTCCACAACAAGCCCTCCTTACCGACTTACGATCTGGAATGATGGCCAATCCTTTCCAGCCATTGTGATTGGACTAGATGATCTTTCGAGGTCCCTTCCAATCCCTGATGTTCTGTGATTCTGTGATTACTCAATGATTTCAAATATGAAGTTGGTCCTGCCTCTTCACTTTGCCCTGTCATGTTACAAGAGTAAGTGTTCTCTTCAGGCCCATGAAACGCGAGATGATTTTTATCATCCTCTAGGTAAGCAAAACATTTGATGACCTTCACAAAGCATGTCAAACCCAATAGTTCTGCCTGAAGATTCTACGTGATATCCGCACATAACATTTCTATCACGCCCTCTTCAACACGACAGAAAGAATAAGCTTTCTCTGCTCTGTTTGCTCTGCTCAGACTTTACAGAGCAGAACTTCCTATTTGCCAAGAGAGACCAGCACTGAGCACTTGGTTCAAAAACCGGAGTGGGAAAAAGGTGACTGTAAGTCATTAAAAATCAGGAGCTCCCCTGTCATCTCAAACACAAGATCATTTAAAATTAGTGTTGGTACATAAGTTTATTGAGGCCACTGTGGCAGGCAAAGTTTTAGTCAACAGCTTGTTCTTCCTCAGTGTCATGCTCTCCTTGCACTGTTTTTTTTAAACACAAAAGCTCACACATCAATTTTGTCCAAAGTACCACCACCAACAGCACATAAATATTGGTTACTTTTCTATAAAGGGAACAGGTTTTTTACAGCAATTTCTGCATGATTGTTGTCTCCGCAAGAATGCTTTCAAAGTCAAAGCAAGAAGGCTGCTGAAATCACCGTGAGAGCATTTGCTGTTGCCCACAAAGTACAAAAAGAAAAAGCCCATGTTTCTCAGCATTTTGACAATTTGATCAAGTACTGAAGCTTAGGTTTGAACGCACAGCAAAGTACAATGGCTTTGCTCATTTGAAGTCACACAAAAGCACAGGGTCATCAGAGAAAGGGCTTCTGAAACCCTCCATTACAGGACATTAACAAGGTCATGAAAGCATCCAGCTGCCCAGAGCAGGCTACTCCTTGGACCTGGAGGTTCTGTATCATACCAAGTGCCCATTCAAGGAAACCATCATGCATCTGATGTTTCTTCTTGGATTAACTTGGGGTGGCTGCAACTAAGTCCTCTTTAACCTCCAGGAGTCTAACCTGCAGTGTCGAAATTTAAATGGACAAGGATCAAGCCATCTAGATTTGCAGTTACTCTACTGGGATGTGAAGCAGAGGTCCCTTCCAAGCTGAGTCTTTCCATGATCCCATGAAAACATTGCATTTTTTACTACTGAATCAATTATAATTTGACCCCCATTCAAAACAAGCTCCCATTATCCTGGGACCATTCTTTTTTCCACATCAACCCTAGAAAATGGTCTCTCAGCTCTAGCTGTAAAAAAAGAGGAGCACAGCATTTGACAATGATTTAGTTTATCTGAACACCTGCTGCCTTATTTTAATGGAGAGAGTACTGTGAAGTACATGCAGCTCTAAAAATAGGAAGGGACTGAAGAAAACCCGTAAGAAATGCTCTGTGTACAATTTCTGAGAAATCCACCCATTATCTGGCTAGAAATGTTATAGCTGTCAGCTAAAAGTGACCTGGGTACATACAGGAAAAAACAACTCAGAACATAATCCTCCGAGAATCTAAAGATGAAATATCCACACCTTTGAGAGCTGAATCATATTGTGCTTCCATTTACAAAGTTCCTCTTGACTTCAGCAGTCAAGTACGCTCAGGAAGTGCATATTTGAAACGAAAGGAGCTTTTGCTAGACCAGCAACAGCAGGATAAAGCACAACTTGCAAGTAGAGCAGAGTGAGGTGGACTGGAGACATAATGAACACAGTTATCAAAGGAAAAAGCAACCTGCAACAGAAACACACTGAAAGGCCATGTCACTTTGACAACCTTTGGTAAATTAAGCACACCGTACTCACAGTTCTGTTGGCTATTACGGTAGACCACATGTTGGTTTCCACCTGTCCATAAATTGTTCAATACTAAATCAAAATCACCCCACACATACAAAAGTGAAGAATTAAATCTCCCCCATGAGGTATTAGGTACGTGTTAGTTGTTTGGGGTTTTTTAGCACAAGTGATTTCAGAGCTTCCTCATCGTTTGGTATTCAAATTCTCCCTGAAGTGCCAATAGAAGCTCCAGTTTCCAGCAGACACTGCCTCCTGTTTTGCCCTGGCCTGGGTGGGTGGCAGAACAGCACTGTTATTCCTGGGGCTTGTTTCTTAACTGTAGCAACAGCCTGCAATAGGCTTCAGGCACAAGTGCCATGGGACAGGCTACACACAGAGTAGAATATAAGCAAGAGGAGAGGATCTCGCAAAGCCTCCAGGCTTTTTTCCTATTATCTCCCTTGCTAATTGCATGTATTACTTCTCCTTATCAGTTTCCCTGTGCCATGCCTATGGCACTGTTCAGATGACAAGATTATTTGTCACATCACTATTAAAGCAGAGGGTACATGCCTGTACCCCACACCTCTGCTTCCTTGCTGGAAAGAGGCTTTCTCTGCAAAAAGCTTGCAGGTCTCTGCGTGGAGGATGCTTTCAGTTGCCCTGAGCAGCATCTGCTCAGCAGACAGGTTTGAAATATAGTATTTCCCAGATTCAAGCAAATCTGTGTTTATAACATGCTCAGGGAACAGGAATGACTTGCACTGTGTCACCTGCTGCCTTCCTCAGCAGATTAAACCAACAGATCAGATAAACATGTGTATTGTTCAGTGCAGTTAAGACCAGATGAGGAAATTAATTCATTTACTAAACAGCAGTTTACATCCCTTACAATTCTGGAAATATCAGGTTGGGAAGAAAATTCGCCTCTACTTACCTTGCACTGTGCTCCTGCCATCCAGCATTGAAACAGAAAAAACAATCTCTGTAACTGCGTGGCAGCACAGCAAAGAGGAATCCCACAGCTCACTATGGGTTCCAACACAGTGAGCAAACTCTGCCAGCCCAAGGCTACATGGTAGTCGGGTGATGTCCCACATTTGCCTTGATCCAATCACTCACACCAGGAGCAGGCTCAGCAGAGATGCAGCAGAGCAGGACATGGTGCCACATGGCCATAGGACAGCCAACACTGTGTGACCACTGAGAGGACTGGTACCCCCAGGGCTGCCACTGTGGCCAGTTTTAGGAAAACACAGTGGCTGCAGCTTCCTGATTCCCAGGCCAGGTCTGCTGTTCCACCACCACTTAAGTACCCATCAAGTCTGAATTTTCACTCATATCACCATTAAGCAGCCAGCCACCTACCAGGATCAACATTCCATTTCTGAAAGCAGCCACAAGAGCATCAGGGGGTTTTTTTGGCCCCCCCCCTACAGCTAATGAAGGCTGCTCTCTTGCTCTGTGTAGTCTGAGCGCAACTTCTGGTTTCGCCACGTTTAAACCTCCTGCGGTTTCACCCCACGGTGTCCCTTCTTGGCTTCACCTGTAAGAGATTCCAACTTTTATCAGATCCCTCTTTCTTCCTTCGAGGTTCTCTGGCCAAGGGGACCCCTCTGTCACAACAAAAACCTCAAGAAATAGCATCCAGGAGCTGGCACCAGCTCTCTCACTCTCCACAGTCTGACCAAGAAGGTCAATGGCATCCTGGGGTGGATCAGAACGGGGGTGGTTAGCAGATCGAGAGAGGTTCTCCTCCCCCTTCTTTTGAGGTCCATTCTGATCCCTAATGTTCTGTGACTATGTGATCTGAGCTAAATGCTGTAATCCTGGAAAGCTGTGACATCTCAGTTATAGAAACTCAAAGCAATCAGATCATTTCTTTCCCCGTGTTAAAAGAGAAGAACCGGGAGACACTGCCTAGCCTTTTTTCACTCAAATGTTCAACTAACCTTTTAAAGTCACGTAGAATTACCTGCATATGTACCTTAATCTTTCAGCAGTCTTTACTTCCTTAAAAATACATATATGTAATTTCTGCTACAAAAAGGAATTCAATCTGTCTGGATTCCTACAATGGACGTGTTACCTTTTTGAATTTCTAATGCAACCTTCCAGAGGTACCTGCTGTCTCCATTTTCAGGGAGAATTATGAACAAAGCCAGTTATTAAGATTTTGTCACTTTTCCCCTCAACACAGGACCAGATTCCCTCAAGAAGACAACAATATTTCCACTGTACATCACGCTGAGCAAATCACAACCTTGACATAAGCCAGGAGGTATCTCACAGAAGTAATGAGATCTTTCTGGTCCCACATTTTTAGGGTAAAGCAACCAATCTTTCTCATCTCATGTAAGCTCATCTTGTGTCATGTAAGCATCTTGACAGCAGAATCTTCAATGGAGAAGGAAGGAGACAAATCATAGTGGATGATCCATCCCATCCTGAAGTCAGTGTCTAAAATAGCTGAGATTAGTCACTCTCAGGAAGTTCCTGGCTCTCTCCTTGGACTAGAGAGAAGTCTTCATATTAGGCATCGGAGTAAACAACAACCTTTTGTTGCCTCAGTACAGACCAACTCAGGAAACTACCAAAACATCCATTTACTGCAAAGACTGGAGGGTTTCACCTAGTGTTGCTAGGGAAACCATGATTTTATGTCACAGCCAGTGCTGAAGGGAGGTTGGGTGGCTGAACTTCTGCAGGAAATCCTGCAGAGCTCCAGCTGAGTCGAGGGGTTGCTCATCAAGTGGTTCCCCAACAACCTGATGGCCAAATAGGCACTTTCCTCATCCTTTTAAGGCTATAATCTGCACATCCCATCCCTACTCTTCCTTTCTAGGCAGCCTGTGTGGTTCTTGCACCACCCAGGAGCTCAGTGGCAGCACTGTCCTCCAGTGTGCAGGGAAGAAAGAATGCCAACCAGAAGTGTTCCTCCACCGTTGGGTAGAGATGCTGATGAAAAAAAAGCAATACTGCAAGGACTGCTTCCTCCGTTCACACAACTTGCACCTGCTGCCTTCTTCAGGCACACAGGGATAGGGCTGTAGCTAATCAAGAGATCCATGCAGGAATCTCTATTTCTTCTGAAGGGAAGACACTTCCCTCTTGTAAGGTAGTGGAAAAATTCCAGCAGGGTCACTGGCAGAATATTTCAGGCATCCAAGCTCAGATGGCTCTGTCAGCTGCTGTGCAGAAGCTTGTACTTTGTATTAAGGGGGAAAAAAATACAAAAAAAAAAAGAAAAGCAAAGCCACATTCAAAAGAAATACTTGTTTCCCACCGGACCACAAAATCTCCAGGGCTGTTCTTACTCACAGAAGCTGCAGCCCATTATCAGGGACAGCCAGGCTTTCAAAGAGCACTTGAAAACACAATCAGCAGATGCAGCAGCAGGCTGTAAGATGTTTAAAAAAATGCATTCAGAAAGGTGCTGGTTTGTGAAGCTCATACGCTGGTGTGCCAGGGAGCCCAAATCAGTGCCAGGAGAGTGCCAGAAAAGAACATCTTGATCAGAAAGCAACCGATAGGAACACCTGTCCTGAACTACCACCTTTTTTTTCTTAGTTTTTTAATGAAAGGTGTCACAGTTCTGTCAGTGAACCTCACACTGCACCACAACCAAACCTGCAGCATCCCCAGGGCAATCATCAAACCTGGCAGGGAAGATTCTCCTTTCCAGTACTTGGCAGACCCACTTCCCCAGCTTGCCCTTCTCTGGCAGTTTTGCCCCTCATGCAATGTGATGTCAGGCTGGTTGAGAACGTGACCCACCTTTGTCTCCTCCAGGAGTCATACCCGTACTGACACTTCTCCAGTCTGCAGCATATACCTCCACAGACAGCCCTCATCCCTCCTCAGCCTGAACTGCCAAAGCTCCTCAGTCCCTGCCACTCTGAGGTTTCCCACCAGATTGCTCCCAGGATAACAAGTATTCCCCAGCACACCTCTCACCAGCTTTACTGCTGTCTCCCCACTATCCAGATCTTCTCCCCAGTGCTCCCACATGGCCCATCCAGCCTCTTCACCATGCCTGTACCTGGTGGAGCTTTCCACAAAGCCTTGTTAAAGAAATGACAAAGTAGCACAGACCCTTTCCCGTGGTGCCTCAGCAATGAACCCACCTCTCTGGAGTGCAGCACCCACCTTTCACATTAAGAACTCCTGCGGTTCAATGGCCTGTGGAGGTATTGACCTGCAGACAAGCAGTGCCAGTAGCTCACCTCGCAGAGGAAAACCCTGAAACTATCCCCTCCTAGGGGGTTCATTAACTGCCTAGGTTCTGCCTAGGCAGTTAATGAAATAGTCAGTGATAGTTTTGTTCATATTTTGAGGAACGGCACTGCTCTAGAATCCTATCTCCACTTCCCTGACAGGTTTAGTTTTGTTTTGAAATCATATTCTCTTTTTGAGGGACTGCTCACTCTCAGGAAGACACGGAGGGAAACTACACCAAGACCCACCTGTAAAGGAATACCCAACACTTTATCAGCCTTTAGAAGCAACACATGTTTGAAGTAAACTTCTTTTTTTAAGAGCTAGAAAAATCAAGCAAAATTTAAGTCAGGCTGGCTAATGGTCTTCTCCAGAAAACATCAGGAAATATATAAAACCAGAACACAAAGAGACTCCCACTAAACCTGCAAACGCTCGCACGTCAGTAACCTGATTTGTGACAAGTCCTACGCAGGCAGTTTCCAGCAAATGCAAAAGATTATGTGTGTAAATGATCCAGTGTAAAACAAGTGCACTCCTGTTAGACATCACATACCGAAACATAACACTCATAATGTGAAACAGGACACCACAGAGCACCCCAATTCCGTACCCACTGACAGATGAGCTTCCCTAATTGCTGTACTCTTGGAGAGACATGGTAACTGTTTTCTGCTGCTGCTTATTATGACAAATAGCTTCTCTGTAAGCAGAAGCTTATTACAGCAAGTTGCCAAGGCAAAGACAGGGCATGGGAAACCAAAAGGAGAAGCAGAATTATGGAGGAATGGAAGAAATCCTCAACAGCGAGTGATGGATGCCACAAGCACTACTGGTCTTAAGAGATCTTTAAAAACCCCAGTTCCATCACACCAGAAATTGATAGCACCTGCGACAGACCTTCAAAGTGCTGGGCACGCAGAAAGGCCCCACAGAGGCAGGTCTGCAGCGGGCACACTTGCACATGTATGGCATCTCAGCCCCAGGCCATACAGTGAGCCCAGATCAAAGGACAGCATGGGATTTGCCTAGTAAAAAGTAGAAAGAGATAGAAGACTAAAACTAGGGATAAAGAAAAGCCAGCAGACAACTTACATAGAAGATAATGTAGACATTAGATAAAAAAGAGATATATAATGGAATAACAATTTCATTATGATTGGATTATGGGAACGATATGAAATGATATCAGATAATGGCAACGATACAGAAATTTTCTATTTATGTAAATTAAAAGAGAGTGCCAGAATAAATGGCTTCTCAAGAAGGGACTGATTTTGCAAAAGATTAGATTCATCTTGTAGCTGTAGCCTGATGATAAAGGAAGTAGATACAGCGGAAAGAATACCACAATGACTCTGGTCTCTCCCTTCATACCTTCTCATGGGCAAATAAAGAAAACATTCCTGTGTAGCTCAACACAGGCACTTCAGTTTAGACATGCAGCGGCAATATATTAAAAAAAGAAAGGGTGAGTGAAGCATGTGCTCATGAACAGCAGAAAGAGCCATTCAGCAAGACACGGGAGAAGCAGCTGCATTACACACCGGAATCATAGGATCAGAGAATGTCTTAGGTTGGAAGGGACCTTAGTGATCATCTACTTCAACCTCCTTGCCACGGGCAGGGACACATCTCAACTAGACTTGTCTGCTTAAGTCCTTATCTAACCTGGCCTTCAACACCTCCAGGAAGGGGGCATCCACAACTTCTTTGGGCAATCTATTCGAGAGTCTCTCCATCCTTGTACTAAAAAACTTCTTCCTAAGATCTAATCTAAACCTACTCCCCTTCAGTTTAAAACCATTTCTCCATGTCCTGTTGCCAGACACTCTTGTGAAAGTGCCTTTCCATCCTTCCTATAAGTTCGCTTCAGGTATTGGAGGGCAACTATAAGGTCCCCTTGGAGTCTTCTCTTCCTCAGACTGAACAACCCCAGCTTCTTCAGCCTGTCCACACAGCAAGGTTGCTGAATCCCTCGGATCATCTTTGTGCCTTCTTCTGGACTCACTCCCACATTGTATGCCCTTCTTGTGTTAGGGACACCAGAACTGGAGGCGGTATTCAAGGTGGGGGGGTCTCACAAGAGCAGAGTAAAGGGGAAGAATCACTTGTCTTGCTCTGCTGGCTACACTTTTCTTGACACATCCCAGGATATGGTTGACCTTCTGGGCTGCATGACGCCAGACTGGATTAAGAAGTCCAACCTGAGCCCTTGCCTTTCCACCAACATGAGAAGCTGTGCTCCTTCAGGTAGTGTTCTGTCCTGCACAATGCTCCATGCAAAAAAAAATGAAAATACTGTATTTTACACAGTTTGTCCAGCTGTGTGCAGCATAAAACTTTCCAGCGAGACATTTGGTAGAGGGGAATACTGTAACGTCATTCACTTCTTCTAAGGCCTCTGTGGCTTTCCCATCCAAATAATACGTGCACAACTTTCATATTGTTTAAAAGGAGTTAAATGGAAAAAAAAAAAAATCAAAAGAAGGAAAAAACTCAGCCCCTAAAATGCTGGGTGAGATGTTACCAACCCAGCTAACATGAAGACATGCACTTCTCTGTTTCAAGCCATTTAAACCCGAGTCCATTGGGTTCTACGGATTACTGTAGCACCCAAATCTTTCCAAACCCTCAGACAAGTTTACCACAGCAATTAAGCTGTCTAGCATCTGCAAAAGATTTGCCTAAGAGTTTTCCTAATGTTTTTTTTCATCATGAAATATACTTAATTCTTTCAACATTTTGCCTATCATTCAAGTCCATATACATTAAGTATTGCAGAGCTGGCTAGATTTTTGAGGGCAACTTTTCCTTCTAAGGATTAGTTGTGCACTGCTGCGCTGAAATTTTATATACAGAGCAACTCTCTAAATATGAATTATTTCTCAAAGAACACTGCACCCATTCTTGGAAATGAAGAAGTAAAAACTTTACTAGGAATTTCAGCCAACGAGCTGGAATTAACACCCTTTATTCTCCTCCCCAATGGTGAGTTATTTTCAGAACACCAGATCATGCTCAAGTTTAATGTCTCCATCACACTGTGTAAAAGTGCCCTATAAGTAAAAAAGTGCACTCCACCAGTGACAATGAAACACGTGGATCCAAATTCTTGAGCATGTTGGAGGATGTTTTAAGTTTTCTCAGCAATGTTTAGTGCACCTTATGGTCCAAGCAAAACAGTGGTTAGGAAAGCTGAAGGGTATTCTTTATGTTCCTCCTCCTACTACTTTGTATATAAACTGGTTGTTCCCAACTGCCTAACACTGGTGGGTATTCTCAGTTTTCACTATGGAAACTGTATTTTTTTATATAACTGTCTAAACACAGATTGGTTATGTGACAAATAGACAACCAGTCTACAACGTGTTATCTCTATTTTATTCTTTTATTGTAACTTCTGTTCTTCTACCTTATACCCAGACACTGAGTCTCCAAAATAACCTCTGAAAAGGGTCCAAATTAAACATCCATTGATGATTAAAAGGCAAGAGGGCTGGAGGCACAACCTTGTTCATTTTATGTAGATTTGGCATCCCCTTTGGAGTCTGATTTTGACAGACTTGAGAACAATTTATGCGGTTTCTGTCACTCAGCAGAAGCATAAGATAAGGTCAGGCCTTAGAAGAACTAAGAATAAGGATGGGAGTTTTAACAACACCCAGTAAATGACAATGTAACTGAGAAGAGTGGGAATTACAAAAAGCAATAGCTTAATCCCTCACCTGGATTTAACATAGGACCTTTGAGATCCTCAAGTGACAAGATCTACCTGTAAAATCTAGAATGCTCCTTTGCTGTCTGAAGCACACACTGAATCTGGGGATGGTGTTTCTGCACAGTTAAAAAACATCCATCAGCCTCAGTGATCTTACAGCTGTGTCTTCTCATTCATAAAACATAACAACGCAATGCTCCTGGTTTCTTCTTTCGGTTTCTTACTGCATGTTTTTTCCTGTTTTTGAATTTAGTCTGAATGGTGAAGACCTTTGTACTCATTTCCCAGGAAAGTACCCAAAAGCACAGAAAGGGCCGATCACAGACAAGTAGCAGTTCTCATGACAAAGACCATTGCACTTGCTGGGAACACTGAGGAAGCAAAATGCCATGCACAGTCCTCAAGCCAGGGCTAAAATTCTGAGCACTCACAATCCACCCCATCAAACCACAGGGCTCTTCATCCCCTGTCCCTCTGGCTGGCCATATGCCATCAGTACACTTGCCATCAGTCCACACATCATAGAATCAACATTCAATGGCTTAGATTGGAAGGAACCTCAAAGATCCCCTAGTCCCATGGCAAGGACAACTCTCACTAGACCAGGTTGCTCGAGGCCCTATCCAACCTCGGCTTGAAAACTGCCAGGGATGGAACATCCACAACTTGTCTGGGCAGAGTGTTCCAATGCCTCAGCACTTTCATAATGACTTCTTCCTATTTTTTGTCTAAGTCTTCCATCTTTCAGTATGATGCCATTATCCTTTCTCCTATCACCACAAGCCCTTTTAAAAAGTTCCTCCCCAGCTTTCTTGTAAGCTTCACATGCTGCAAGGCACAATGACATTCCCTTGGAACCTTTATTCTTCAGGCTGAACAACCCCACCTTTCTCTGCCTGTCCTCTTAAGAGAGGTGCTCCAGCCCTCACATTTGTGGCTCCCCTTTGCACTTGCTTCAACATGTCCTTACATTGAGGACTCCTGACCCGGACACAGTACTCCATCACTGCAAAGCACATTCCGTTCTCCTGCTCTAGAGATTCCACCTCTGCTGTCCTCCACAAATGCAAGGTGGACTCCCTCTGTCATTCTCGTACACCAGTCTGAGAGACTTGGCTACAGCAGTACAGTATAGCAAGTAAGAGGTTGGGTTTCTTTACAGGCTGTGTTTAAATGCAGCAAAGAGAGAAGCACAACTGATGGGGGTTTTTTTGTTGGGATGCTGAAAGCCAACCAAACAATACATTGAGCACTATTCTGCTAACCCTCAGTAGCTGCCACATCAAATACACGCACTGCATTCATGCTTCACCCGTCCTCTGCTGCTGTATTGATTCCTAGAGATGTAGCATGAATTCCAGTGGAAGAGTTGACAGAGATACCAAAAAATTCGACCGATTTATACTCAGGGAAAGAGCTTGGAGTTTGTCATTCTCTCTACACAAATTTTCAGCACTAAAATGAGCAGTCTCTCAGAGATTTTACACACACTCTCAAAAAATACTGCTGCTACTCAAAACAGCGTGTGTTAAGCACTAAAAAATAACAGCAATCAACAGTGTGGAATGGACTCTTCTCATTAATTCTTTTGTTTACAGCCCCATGCTGCTGGCACCAAATAGATGACACATCAAAGGACAGCAAAACGATCAGAAAGGCTGTAAGCACCCAGCAGCCCTAAACGGGACCCTGCGGTCTGGAGGTCAGACGGGACAGGCATCCCCAGGCATAGCAGCACGGCTGGAAAACGCAAAATCAAAAGGGGAGCTGTCAGGGTGGGGAACAGCACAAGGAACTGAAGAAGGGAAAACGGTGGCCGGAAGTGTCACCAAGAGGAGACAGGTACCCTAGGGCAGGGAGGGCCACACATTCTCCCACCACCAGATGTCTCTCCATTATGGAAAGGTGCAAGGGGCACAAGTTGATGCCTGCACTACTGGTGTCCCCTTGCTGGGGTGAGGGTGGAGGGCTGACAATGCCAGTGTAACCTTTCCTGAGTCTGGAAGTCCACATCCTCACTTGGATACCTACCCCTTTCTCTGGGGTAAGAGCCTCAAAGCTGGCAGCTGTTCACAAGGATGCTGAAACAAAATCATTCCTGCATCTTCTTGGCTCTGCCCTCTTCTCCCTAAACCACGTAGGTCTAGACTATAAAAGCCCAAGCAATTCCTTAGCAAGACTCTGTAACACCAACAAACTTTAGAGACAGTATTTCAGAGATGGTTTGGTCACAGCTTTCAGCAGTCACTGTTAAGGTATTCAGCACAAGAAGCAGGCACTGGATCAATTTTCACAGACCAGGCTCAGAGCCTTGTGGATGCCGTCTCTATATATCCTCATCTTTCATTCACTCATTTACTTGTTCATTAATTTATTTATTCAGCAAACATGGGGCTTCTTTTCCTTAATCATTTTTCACAAGTTACTTCTGAATATTATCCCACAGCTCCCCAGGGGCATATTAACATTAGATGGCAACCAGCAGTGCACCACTAGCAACCTCCCCAGCAAGCCCAGCTCCATACCACTGGAGGCAGTCAGCTCTGCTGGTCACCAGAGCCACATCCATGAGCTCCCAGCTAACTCCTCTGAAGCCCAGCGCAACCCTGCAGGTGTGTGTGAAAACGGCCAGCTGTCCTCCGCTCATTTTCAGCAGCCCTATGGATACCTGGCCTCCACTGCTTGCTTGGCAGTGGAATCCGTGGAAGAGAGCACAAAACTATATTTGGTGTGATGCACAGCTACTAGATGCTGTTAGTGCATTTGTCCTAACAGTCCTTCAGCACTTTCCTTAAAGCAGCTCTGGTTCATCCTTTCTTGTGTAAGGAAGAGCTGTGACCAGAGACCACAGGAACATAACCAAGAACAAAAGTATGAAAAATAGGTTAAGAATTATTTTCTCCGTATCATTTCTCCTGTCCCTGCATCACAGAGAAAAGGACAAGGAAAGGGCTGAACACCAAGGCCCTCCAATTGAGCAGAGCTCTTCTTCCCTGATGAGACTGGCTACCAAACAGATTGTCTCTGCTGAGACACCCACAGCTGCCTTCCTCTCAGTTTCTGAAAGCAGCCTGTGCTCTTAAGGATCCCTTTCAAACGCTTCCACTATGTGGGCACTAAGAGTACAGTTCCAGGATGAGGTTTACCTTCTCCCAGGGGTGCTTATCCCTTTAGACGCTTTCTGCAGATGCCCAAAGAACAAGAGGAAGCCTTCCCTGGTTTTCCAAACTTAGAAAACATAAACATTAGAAGGAACAACTTAACAACTGTGCAACTGACTCACCTGTTCCTTACAGTTTGGGTTTACTCATGGTGCAACTGCTACATTCTTACACCCAGGGACAGAGGTCTCCTGAGTCACTGCCCTTCCCTTGCCCTTACTCAAGCTCACACTATTTGTTGTTGGCTAGGCCCCCAAGGAAAGAAGACACATGACTTGTGCTTTACTCTAGAGTGCACAATATGGAAAGGCTACACAGACACTGAGTGACACCTGCCATATCTCAGACCTGAACCCTTCTTGCAAGGGTTGCTCCTTCAGCTCTGTGGAGCCAAACCTCTCATCTCAACCACAGCAGTCGGCAAAGCATTTGCAACGTTCTTACATCAAAGAGCAGTCACGACAGATGAGGAATGGACACAGAGGTACCCTAGAGGAGCAAGAAACCGTGGGGTTACTGTGAACACTGCTTTAAAAAACAGAGGGACACAATCAAGATAAACAGCTTGTCTGAGAGTCTTTGGTGAAGGGTGGTGCATACTGCACAAGAGCCCAGTCAGCAAAGGCTGAAGCTCAGCTGATGATCCTGCTCTTCCCATTACATCTTCTTCTGGCTTGAAACACCCTGTCCAGAAAATCCAACTGCTATGGCTGGCTTTCTCCCTCTCTTCCCTGCTCCACCTCTATCCTGTGTATACATTTTCTGGCTCCCAAGACAGCTGCATTCTGTCACAACCTTTAGTTTTGTCTGCAAACTGCCCCTGGCTGCCAGATTCATTACTCCAACGTTCTCACCACACTTGAAAAAGCAACAGTCAGAAGTCCTGAACTCAGGCAACCTCTGGAGGTGCCAATGTGCCCAGTCAAGCCCAGGACAACATCCACAGGGGGAAAAGCTGGTGCTGCAAACTGCCTTTAGACACTTGAACTCAGAGTTTATTCCTTGTGCTCACTACAAAATCCTCTCATCAGGTGCAGGACTGATTTGCCTGTGTGGTGTGAGGACAGCAGTTACATCCTCAAGCATCAAGACACATACTATTGCAGGGCAAGGTCCCAAGAAGGTTGGCTTCTCCTTCTGCTCAGTTTGCACCTTACACACTTGTATAAGACACTAAGTAAGCTGCAAGCATGTCGTGGGTTTTACTGTTATCCTATTTGCTTGTGTGTTTTGCTCTGCATCTGAATTTGTGAAACATTTGAATTAAATAGCAAATATATCAGACCAATGTAGCCACAGTCGATGTCACCTTGAGCACCTAATTCTAGATGACTAGGTCAAACACAAAGTTCTTCCTGATCTCACTGATACCGAAGGGAACTCAAGCAGGAGGACAGCAACAATGTGAAATATTGGCTTTCTATTTCTCTAAAACGTGAGTCACTGTAATGTTGACACCTTGCAAGAAGCAAACAAACAACAAAATATTTCTATAAATCAGCTTAATATACCTTATCATTATAGGAATGCACAGGAGTGCTTAGATACACGCTGGCACACAGGCTGGAGGCTGGCTATTTGAATTCATATGTTATATTTAGCGTGAGTTTAAATGCTTTCTGCTGAAAAGCAAGCTATTTGTCTTTTCCCCCCAGAAAAACCTCTGGCAACAGCATAGAAATAAATCGTGTCCTATTTATTTTTTTTCTATTTTAAATGTGTTCTCTGCAGGAACCCATCAAATTCATTTGGGGCACAATTAGAAATAGTGCTCTTAGGCTAACAGCAGTGTGGCTCTGAAGTATAAATCTGTAAAGCCAACAATCCAATGTGAACTAAATTGTGGCTAAAAACATTGCTCTGTGTATACTACAGAAGAAAACAAAATATGGCTCTGTTTTCAAATGCTGACAGAAAGAAAAACTCTGAGTCACGGGTGTGCATGGTGAACCAAGGTTTCATTACACAAAGAGAACGTGCCAGCAGGAACCCAAATCTGACCTTACAGCAGAGAAGCAGAGAGCAAAGGCCAGGGCTCAACTCATTGTGGTTTCCCCAAGTGGGCTCTGTCACATTAAACAGCAATGCTCAGACAGACATTAGGGTTTATAGAAAAGCAAGTAAGTACCAGAGCACTTACACGATGTGACAACACTGCCCTCCTGCTTCCTATTGATTCCTGTCCTTTCCTTCATAGTCAACGTTCCTTGGGCCAAGATAAGTCCCAGGCAGCTCCTCCCACCATGGAAGTGTCAAGGGGCTTATTCTGCATTTCTTTCGGGTTATTCAAATGTCACAAAGACTCCTCTCACCAGGGAAAAGAGGATAATAAAAGCCCAGAACTTTAATTTCATGCTTTTCCCAGGGGAATACGCACAGCTATAAAATAATCTCAGAATCCACTTTTTGATTTCTGAGTTCAGCTTCAGGCTTTAACACTCTGCTTAACGCTTTGGAACTAAAGCAACAACAAATAACAAAATTATAATTAATTGATCTTAGAATGGAAAACGGTTTGTATCTGTTCTTTGCACTGTGTTAAACACAATGGATTGGATTAGACTAATCCTGCTCTTTCTGTATTCTGTGTTTGGGGGACGGCAGTGAGGGAAAGATGCAATGCTCTAACCCTGGACAGATTAAAAATTTTAAAAATAGTTAAATTAAAATGTAATTAAAAATATTAATCCTTATAATTTGTTCCTACCTGCTCTAATGAAAAAGATCCTATAGGTCAATGAAGCAAACATCCTATTGGAAAGAAAGAAAGAAAAAGAGGAGAGGACAGGTCCTGCTCCCCAGGCAGCCCAAGGACAGGTTCTGCAGACAGGGTCAGCTCCAGGAAACAGATGAAGCCTGAGCACATCAACAGGGTGGCTTGGAGGGTTAATTTAAGAGTATGATGAAGTTAACCAATGTAACATAAAATAAGGGTGGTATTATTTTGTATAATACTTTACTTGAGTCTCTGCATTTTTTTTTTCCTTCCAGAAAGGAAAAACAAACTGAGATGTGTAAATAAACCAAGAAAACTGGAGGGAAGGAAGGAACAGCTTGCAAAGCGGTGGTGAAAAACAAACAACAGCGGTAATGAGGAAGGAACAGAAAGAGCTTCACAAAGAGAGGACATGGGTCAGGATTTAAAAAAGGTTGGAAAAACTCAAGTCGCATGGAAAAAGGGGTTGCAAAGGCTTATTGAACACAAGAGGTGAACGAGACTGAGTAACAAAAGAAGAAAAACAAGATTTACAAAGAAAAAATTTCCTCTGCTTCCAGCTTCCTATAGATCAGGCCCTGGGTACCCCTTCTGACAAACTTGAGTCTCCGTGTTCACACGTCCCAAACTCCCCATGACTTCCGTCCTCCTTCGAGAGTGCAAAGCTGGCTTTGCTCTCCCCTCAGTTGTCACATAAATGTTCACACTTAGAAGGTAAAGGTCTACCTGACAAAAATTGTCTGAGGCATAGGCCTTAGGAAGGACATTTCCACTCCCAAAGGGAAAATAATTAGAAAAAGCAAACATAGACAGTAGCCTTGCACGCTTCATCACTCCAAAGCCCTTTCAGTTTTCTGATTTGAACCCAAAACGTTTACTGATCCCCAAACCACCCATTCAAGTGCTGACTCCCATATCTACTTTACCCTCCCCCTCACCACTGACCTAACCAAAGGTTTCTTGGTTGTGCACGCACTCAGGAATTAACAGGGCCATGCTTTCTGCTAGCCCCTAGTCCCTGCCAAGCGCATGCCTGCCCTCCAGCACTACCATACAGGCATCACTGGCACCTTTCACCCCTGTATGTGTCTACCCTCTCCCTCTCCTGATAGGAAAATGTAACACCAGGTTTTCCTTCCAGAAAGCCTGAGAAAGAGGTGCAGTGTCTGGGAGTTTTGCGTGCGAGTTGTCTCCTCCACACTCACTGGCATTTCATACCGTCAAACACTGCAGCTGAATGGTCCTACAGCTATTTTCACTTGAACAGAACTGCACACCTAATTAGCACTGATCTTCACATTTGCTTCATGCTGGCTATCACCTTCTACGCTTTCCATGCATGTTGGGTTTTCCTGACATGTAGCATTACTTTGATGCCTGGGAGCTTGACTTTGTTCTGCACTTGAAGGTCATGCAGAGTGCTCTTTCAAAGCATCCTTCCAGCCAGCTCCCTGACAATGACTAATCTCAGTTTATTGCCTTTCTTAAGGCCTCACAGTGTTTCTTAACAGACATCCTAGTGGTATTCTCAAATCAATCACTCTTAGAGCCAGCTGTAAAGTAACCACAGAAAGCTGCATATAGCCATCAAACCATATGAACAGTTTTATAACTGCTGGCAATTCACTGAACATTAAATATTGGATTAACATTCAAGATCTCTGCTGGTGCTTCCTGCACTTTGGCAGCAAACTCTCCCTACTCTGTCACACACTCGTGGAACGGGACACAGCACTTTTTCAGGCAAAGCCTCAAAGTGGAGGGCTTCACTTGTGCTGTGCCAAGCTCACAACACACAGACAGAGGCAAATGGAGCAAAGCAACAGGACCGTAGGCTGGAAGATGATACTGCTGCTGCTTTTCAGCCTCTGTAAAAATCAGTCTGCAGCTCTTTACTTGCACAGCTAGTTCAGAGAAAAACACATGATCGAGCTGCTACCAACCTAAACCTACCCTTTCACTCTCCTCCATGCGTGTCCCTAAGTGAAAACCGCAATCCCTGTGGGATTGGGACTGGTTTTCAAGTGTGCAAGGTGCAAGACTGCCTTATGTTTTCTTCATTTTTTTCACCTGACATGCTACAATATGAGCATTTCTCCAAGCAGAAACAGTTCGCTCTGAGAAGTAGCTCCTGGTGGCTCTGGCACTCCAGAGATGCAGGCACAGTCCCAACATCATCTCTTACTTTCTGCCTGCTTTTAAGGAAGTGGCTTCCTCAGTTCTGCATCAGTCATTGTGGCCTGCTGCTGGGCCAGGTGCCTTGCGTCATACCAAACTCACCTCTGGTGAGAGGTGCTGCAAGACCACAGGGACCAACCTGACCTTTTCACATCCAGTTAACACCTCCATAAAGCATGGGCAGGTGAGCCGCTGTGAACACTAGTGATCCTGCCAACACAAGTCGGGCACTACAGTCGTGACCTGTCAACTGTTTACACAGATCAGGGCAAAACTCACAGACCCAGCTCAAACCCGAAGGAAGCAGCTTTATCCTAGAGAGATGCCAGGCAACTCTGCTGGAGATACTACTCTAGGCTGTGCACATGCATTCCTCCTGACATGCTATTTTCCATCCAGACACCAGCTGCACCATTTTTAGAGGCAGAAGGAAACTGGCTGCTAGACTCCAGCACATCAACCCAACACAAAGTGCCAAAAGACCCATGACAGAGGCAATCACCGCTTTTAAAACAAAGGTAACCTGTCAAGTTTGCTTATGTTGTAAGACTCCTTCCCGTAGGACTCCAGCATATTTCCAACACATCAAACTAATTGTAGTTTACATTTGTTTCACTCTCTATTAGGGGTGCTCCACTTTCCAGGAAAGCTAATCTGATCCGCAGCATTTGGCCTGGCCACAGCTTTCTGCACGAAACCCGAGCACCTCTCTGCACTGAATGGGGTAACAGTCAGAGCAAAACATGCACTGCAATCTGTGGCACATCACCCCAAACATTGCTACACGCCGAAAATAGTTTCAGCTTCCTCTGCTTCGCGTAGTCTGGAAATAAAACATATGGAGTTAGCACGGCCGCTGATTGGATTTTGATTGTTCTGAAACGCTGCCAAGTTTAAAGTGGAGAGTGTGGCCTGAAAGGAAATACAGTAGACACCAGACAATTTATTTGTTTCTGAGTGTGGACCTGGCTGACGAGCCGCTCCGAAGGTGGCTAACAAGAGCAACATGTTCCCATATGGAAACCATATGGGGAAACCAGCCGGGATCTGAAAACACGGCACAATGTATGTTATCGCGGCAACAGAAAGAGCAGAGCACTGTAAAACCGGTGCCAATCACAACAGCAAACTGCTGATGGACGGCGCCGACAAATAACTAAAATAGTGAACGTACCAGCAGGTTTGAGATAAAATACTGCAGGAGCTGGAGGGGGAAAGGTGAACAGGAGACAGGTCCAGCACAAGGCCACTAAGATGATTAAGGAGCTGAAGCATCTCCTATGCAAGGAAAGGCTGAGAGTAGGGTCTCTTTGCATTGGAGAAGGGGATGCTGAGAGGAGACCTCACCAGTGCCTAAAAGTACCTAAAGGCTGAGCGTCAGGAGGATGGGACCAGACTCTTCTAAGTGGTGCCCAGTGACAGGACAAGGGGCAATGGTCACAAACTGGAAAACAGGAGCTGGAAAACAGGAGGTTCAACCTGAATGTAAGGAAAAGCTATTTTACAATCAGGGTGGCAGAGCCCTGGCACAGGCTGCCCACAGAGGCTGTGGAGCCTCCATCTCCAGACAGACATTCAAAACCCACCTGGGCGTGTTCCTGTGGGATCTTCTCTAGGAGAAGCTGCTCTAGCACGGGTGTTGGACTAGATTATCTCCTGAGGCGCTGGGATTCTGTGATGCACACCAGGGCAGGTGGCCATGCAATGGCCCAGTTACCGCTCAGCGGCTCCTGCAGAGCTGGGGCTCCAGTGCAAAACCGAGAGCCCCTAAAACCCTGAAAAAGGGAGAAATATACAAATCCCAGACACCTGCGACCTTCCCGTCTCCTGAGAGCTAGCACAGAAAACCACCCCAAAGTGCAAATATTTGCATTTGGGGCTCCGCAGCCCCCAGGCCTCACTCGCGGCCCCCCGCCGCGGCGACTCCCGCACTCAGGCCCAGGGCCGCGGCGGCACCGGCAGCGCCCCACCGGCCTTGTGCTTGGCCACAGCGCCACCCCGCGGCCGCTCGGCGGCACCGCCCCCCGGTGCAGGCTGGCTGCCTCCCTCCCGCCGCGCCACCCAGGAGGCACCTTCGGAGAGGGGGGAACGCGGTACTAGAGGAATGAAGCCATCAAATCGTTCAGGCTCGGAAAGACCTTTCAGATCATAGAGTCCAAGCATTAACCTAACTGTACCAAGCCCACTGCTAAACCATGTCCCTGAGCTCCGTATCTACACGGCTTTTAAACGCGTCCAGGGGTGGCCCCGTTCTGTGCTCCTCGGTAGCTGCTGGAATGTCCCCAGGCCAGAAGCATTTGGTGTAGAAGCAGAATCCAGAGAGCTGAAGCACATGACTGTCCATAGGTTCTGCTACTGCCGTCCTTGAGGACTAAAGATCCCCTGTTATCTCATGAGCTACTAAATGACCTTTTTCATTTGTTAATTCTATGATTTTAAGGACACAGGGAACACATTTCTTTAAACCTATGTCCATGGAAAAGACACTAGCTTTTCCACATGAACTCTTCTGGATTTACTGTTCTGGACAGTCCAGAAACTGTTTTACTGGTTCTATGTATTTCTGCTTACTCAGAGTCCGTGTCTTCAGCAATTCGACCCAAGCAGTTATTCTGTGTTTATTAAAATCAAGTCTGACTTACATGACTCATACAGCAGGAAGACTGTTCCAAATCCCACACAGAAATCAATGGCATTTATGCTAAGAAAAACCCTCTTGGGAAAATAATAGATCGCATTTCAAGTTTGACTGGCCCCAAATACTCCAGTCACTCTTCCTGGAAGGCTCTAGTAGGAAGACTGCTGTGTGCTATACCTGTGCACTTTCCTGCTGCTAGTACCAGGGGTGGTGCTACTTGAAATGCAAAGTCCTCAAGGACACTGTCGTAACCCATAGTTGTACTTTCAGAAACACCATTTGGATAAAGGTGCCTATGCCTGTCCTACTCAGATGATCTGAGCATGAGTGCCAAATCCAAAATATTCATGAAACATCAAAAGTAGAGGGGTGTCCACAGAAACCCAACAAGGCTACACACTCATCAGAGTAACTCCTGGATCCTGACTGAACTAGGCAGAAGCAGCTCCTGATCGGAAAGAAATTGATGCTTGAACCACCCTGTTTCCCATTTTTGTCCTTTCATTTTAAATTAGTAGAATCATGGAATGGTTTGAGTTGGAAGATAATCTAGTCTCAATCCCCCTGCCATGGACAGGGACACCTACCACTAGACTGGAGTGCTCAAAGCTTCATCCAATCTGGTGTTGAGCAAATCCAATGATGCAGCACCCACAACTTCTTGGGCAACCACTTCAAGTGTTCACCACCCTCATAGTATAGAATATCTTCCTAATATCTAGTCTAAACCTACTCTTTTCCAGTTTAAAACCACTACCCCTCATCCTGTCAACTACACTCCCCGATAAACAGCCCCTCCTCATCTTACGTGCCCCTTTAAGTACTGAAAGGCTGCAATAAGGTCTCCCCAGAGTCTTCTCTTCTGCAGGCTGAACAACCCTAACACCCTCAGCGTGAACACCAGTGGAAGTGGTCCCGATATCTGATAATTATTGTGGCCCTCCTCTGGACCTACTCAAGCAGGTCCATATCTTTCTTATGTCTTTCTGTGCCAGAGCTGAACACAGTACTTCAGATGGATGTGAGTAACTGTACTGCTTATTTACTGACCTTGTCCACGTGCCATTTCTCTTGACTTCGACTTTTTTTTTTTATTCATAATTGCTGTTTGGGTGCACTGGCTGGTGTGTGGGGGCTGAGGGAGCAGGTTATACACAGTAATGACTTATCAGTTGTCATTACAGCTCCTATTTATCAAGTCCTAACAGGCATTTTTAATGCTAAGCTATACAGCAAAGAAGTCAGAGATCTCAGTTGTTCCTTGTGATGATCTATCTGATTAAATAAACCAGCCTGCAAAAGAAAAATAACACTTATTTCACGAGAAAGATCAGAAGCTATAAGTGTCCAAACACCTCTCAATATAATCTCAGCAACCCTAAGTTAATGCTTACAAGTCAAAAGTCTGTAAATGAGAATGTAAGTCAATATGTACTAATGTATGCTTACCTTCACCATAATTTGGGACCAAGAAAGCCTTTTAGAGGAGTTTAAACTTATTTCAGGATGAAGCAGAGGCTATTAGCACACATTTCAAAATCACTCCATGCACCACCAAACACAGGATGATGCATTTTTACTCTAATCATTAAAACAGTTTTGCACTGATTTTTGGTAAAAGAAGACAGGTTTGCATCATACCTGTCTCTGTCTTCAAATAGTTTTGCCTGCATAACACAGCCATGACCCATTTTTTTCCAGAAACAGCAAGGTCACTTCCAGGTTGACACTACACCTGCTGCAGGAAAAGCCAACCAGACTACCTTTATGAGCTCCAGCAGCAGTGCAACTCACACTTTCCACTCCCTGGAGCCAGATTTTCAATGGAAACCCTAAACACACCGATCAGTGCAGTTCACTTACTCATGCTCCTAGTTGCTCAGTGAACTCAGAAAACATAGCAAAACTCCTAGTTTTGATTCATCTACAACCTCTAGAGTGTTCCGCTCTGTTCTTTAAGCAAAACACAGCAACTCTGGCCCAAGCTGAGCACCTGCCCTGTGTTAGTCCCTTGTGGTTGAAGCAGGTGAGACAACCCAGTTAGACTTCTGCATGTTTCTGTTCTTCTGGAAGTTATGGCCAAATTGTCTTTGGACAAACAGGCAGAAATGAATCTCCTACAAGTAACAGTCTTCTGAAAAGTCTGACCCCCTTCGAACTCTGTTAGGATCTCAGGCTGACACCCACAATGTAATTTCTGTGACTGTAATGCATTTTCCTACGTTGAGAAATACTGGTAAGAGGCTGCAACAGGGCAGGGACTGCACTGCTCACCTTCCAGCTCAGAGATGGTGGCCACTGCTTGCTTCTCTGGCTCTGCGTCGCTGAAAATGTCAAAGGAAGTTGGTCAAAGCAACGTCCCAGCCAGTACCCCATCTTATATCAGCCCACGGCACAAGATGAGGGAAAGAGCAGATGCTCCAAGAAAGGCTGCAGCAACACTCCCCTGGGATTGCCCTACTAGTTGTTGGCAATGTGGCATCTGTTCTTTGCATTTAGTAGCCCTCCTTCAACTTTTTCTTTCCAGAACTTACACTTACTGCCATTGCTGCCAGCAAAAATAAACTCAGCAGCACCAGGGGAATGGATGGGAATCTTCCCACAGATCACAGAATCTGTTGGTTGGAAGGGACCTTTGAGATCACCAAGTCCAACCATTAACCTAGCACTGCCAAGACAACGCTACATCATGTCCCTAACAACTATGGACACGGTCTACAGTTTGCCCCTACACCTGAGGCTGGAAAAAGTCTGAATTGCAAGGATGGGAGGGAGGAGGATGGCAGCATAGAGTGGACAAGTGAGAGGTGGACAAGAGAGACAAAATGGAAGAGTGACTCAAGTGTAGAAAGTTGTATTTATCCCCACCTGAAGAAGCCAGAGATGACATTCCCTACAGGAAAAAAAGGCAATAGTTGAGGAGTAGGTAGAGGCCTGCCTTCCCTTTATTACTGTGTTGGACACATTTACTGATCTTCCCAAAGTCCTAGGTCCTGGAAACTTGTGACTTTGCCACAGCCTTAAATTTCATCACAAAGAAAGAAAGGGAAAAATCCAGCCCCTGCAGCCATAGGGTAAATTGAAAACCTCAGAAGGCAAATAAAACCACCCCAAAAGGAACTAATTTTAAAAGCATCATCATTTCTGAAGCAGATTGAGAATTTGTATGTTTGGAGCTAGCTACATCAGTGGAGAATATAATATGCGTGTGTGTGTGTTTGCTTGTCAACAACATCTTTATGTTTAAAAGCAGCACTTCCCTGTGCTACTAAAGAGACTTGGTATCCAGTCACATCAGACTAACATTTACCTTTTGCCAGCAAGTTTCTAATTTCTGGCTCTAAGGGTCTGACCAAAAGGGTCATTTTTCAGTCATCAGCGAATGGGTTTGACACTTAGGATTTAGTGCCCCATAATTGCGTCGTCAAGGTTGAACCGTAATAAAAAATAATAATAAAAAAGAAAGCTGGGCTAGAAAAATAGCAGCTGAGAAAGTTGCTGGGACAATATATAAAAAAGGGCTTTTTATCTTTTAAACACTCAAATAACTTTGTCCAAGCACAGTAACAACTGAAGCTTTTTTCATCTCGTTTTAAGCACACCTTTAAAACAAACCACAACAATGGATGAAGCTTCCTGCACCCACTTCCTGCTATGAACTGCTCTAATTCTTTGAAATAAATATGTTTTGGATTATTTTTGTAAGGGTAATGTTTAATATCTGTGTCCTGCCATGTAAATGTGTAGAATACACCAAAGATTTCACATCTGCTGCAAATAACTTTACAGAGGATCTCAAGTTCTCTATTTTAAGATTATTTGGATATTGTACAGGTGGCCAAATTATTAAAATATGGTTTAAATTCAACACTCATGCATTTTCATAATGTGTATTGGATTTTAAAGTCTGGAAGCCACATGTCAACACTAAAAAACACCAGGCTGGCTTGCTGGAAGTTCAAACATTAAAGGCCACTTTCAAAACATTACAGACTTTCTGTGAAGCATCACAGCTGTGGCAGCAGGCTGCTCTGCAGAAACACTTGGCAGCAGCCCCTGGGCAGAGGTGATGCGAAGACTTTAAGCAAGTGACTTTCCTTTCAGACAAGTGACCATTTCTATGAGCATTACAGCATTACTTTCTCCACACCGCACTGATTAAGTCAGGACCTCTACCAACTGATTTTAATTTGAACATCTAACTTGAAGTCTGTGCTGCACACCTAATGCAGAGTGAAAACTGAGGCTTACAAAAGCCAGACAACTGCTTCTGATCCTGTTTCTTCCTTCATAAAGCACTGCAAAAGTTAAATGAAGAAAAGCTAAATTAATATTAAAAAGCCCTATTTCACTTATTAAGACTCTGTGCTTATTTATTTCCAGTGAGTTCACTCTTAATGAATGAGCAGAAACCTCTTGCCTGCTTCACTGACGTGGTGCAGAGCGCTGGGGACGCAGCTGGGGAGTTTGGGTCCCAGCTGGAAGGAAGTACATGATTCACACCAGCATGTGCAACATGAAAACCCACTTCTGCAGCCTGTGGTTTTATTGGGCTGCTCTGAAGACCACATAAAATGCTTTTTAGTGCAGGAGATGTTGCACCTTCTTTGGAGGAAGCACTAGATATACTGCTGCAAAGAAGAGTTGCCATACTAGATTACGTCTGTCCTATGGTGTAGAAGTGGATGTCCCTACCTCAAGAAGCACCCGGCAGCACCACCTGAGCTCCTGGGGGCTGAGTTCTCACACAGTACATCTGCTGGTTTGCCTCCTAAGAGCTAGCCTATGTGTTTGTACTTCCAGGTGAACTCTGCAAAGTTACCAGCCACAACTGGGAAAGGAATAGCACACATGTGCAAGGGAGCTGGGATGATACTCAGTGAAGGGGGCCTGCCTGCTGTGAGCCATCTCGTTCATAAATGTTTTCTTTTCAAACACACAAGCACCTTCAGGGTAACCACATCAAGTACAGGTCTCTTACTGCTTTAAGTAGAATAACATCAGACTTAGATAAGCCTGGATCAGAACAGTCAAAAGCCATCTGAAAACGGAGCCCATATGAAATATGATCACTAGCATTGTCTTGGGGACATATTTCTGTCCATACTTATTAATTTTAAAAGTTAGTGAAAAACTAAAATTTGCATGAGCTTTAGAAAGCAGCATCGTCACAAAACAAACCAGCCCGTAATTTTTGATTATCTGACCTCTCAGTCACCTCCATATTGGGATGCTTAGAAAAGCCATTAATAGGATCATTGTCTAGTAGGACACGAAACAGAGCATTTGCAGTTAAAGCCAACAAAACCTCCACTGGAAATTATGCTAGAAAAAACCTGCACCACACAAAATTTCCTTACTTGCCAGATAGGGAGTTGGCTGGGAGTTCTGGGGATTCATACTTGTTTTTTCACTCCTAAGATCTCTGCATCAAGGAGACAAAGTTCATGTAAAGATAGAACATGTGCTATCCACAGCACCTGGGTATAAGTCCATTTATAAAAACCTCACAGATGGAATTCTTTTCTCTTTAGAAAAAAAAAAATCTACTAAGTAGACTTCAGCAGTTGTTAAATACTCCCCACATGCACTCTTATAGTTCATAGAGAAGTATAAGAACATAAAACAATAAGAATGGTAAGAGCAGGTGCTGAATCGCCTTTTCTGCTGGATCCACTACTGCAACTGATCTCCTAACCCCAGACACTACAAGGTTATCTCAGACAAGCTTGCCTTCTGCCCCTTGTTAAAAAACCCCAACAACCTTACAGAGCTATGCTGGGCACTCTTAATTCTGGTTTGAAGAGTTTTGCACCAGCACTTTCTAAGTAACGAACAAAGTAAGTGCTTGTTTCTGATAGCATCAGCAGGGTTTCTTGCAATCATCCCCTACAGTTTAAGAGGGGATACAGCCAGGCATAACAGTTTGTACTTGCTCGCTGTGCTTATGCTCCAAAGATCTCTTTTGCAATCCAATCTGTAAGCGAGTTAAGCAGGGCAGCATAGAGGTATTCTTTGTTACCACAAGAGAATGTTACTCAGAGCCAGCAGGGAACAGCAAACTCACCTTACGCCCTACTTCTATTTCACAGCCACCATCTCAAGCCCTAATTTTATGGGATGATAAAGGCTTTTTTCTACTGTGCTCTCACCTTTTCCACACTGGCTGCTTCTGTTCTCATACAACTTTCCAGCTACCCTCAGGCTTAGGCTTTTTCAAACAAGGCTGTACATTGAGCATTCATCTGCCTTTATTTATTGTGACTCTATTATGCTCAGTCTTCTTTTTGTTAATTCCCTACAGAGCAGCAGACTGGAAAAAAAGACAAATCCATATCCAAATCAGACCTAGCAGAAAAATTCATATACCAATCCTGAACATCAGCAATAGAGCAGGTTTAGCACATGACAGCATGCTCTAATCCTCTGGCTAAAGTACAGGGGAAGAACCCATGGTCTTTTCTGTAAATCCTTTTGTTAAGAAACTGTATGGGATGTTGGATACTTGCCTGGGTAATTACTTTAAAGTAAAAAATGTGTTCTAAGGATGGAACCTTCAAGGGACAAAGAACATTAAGTCATTTGGTTGTACAATTGCCTGAAAGTGAAATACTTGAGTCTGTAGCTTGGCATTCAAACGTGCAGGTTTCTTCCACAGGCATACTTGCTGGGGGTCTGTGGTGCTCCTCCCACACTGAAGACAACTCAGGATATCTCACTATCACAGCAAAACAAGTGCTTTGTGTTTTTATCTCGGCGAGACAATGGTTTCTCACAGAAATTTATTGCATGGAATTCTCAAGTACTTTTGCTCTTTGACTATTCCAGAGTATCTATCAATAACATCTCAGTGTTTCCTATAAAGAAAGTCTTACTTCGAAGCTCTGCTCTCATCTTGTTAGACAGATGTGCCCATAAGGCTGGTTGCTGTTACATGCAGCAGCTGTAAATAATTCAGACTAAAAGTTTTGAAATAAAAAAATGCAGCTCTGATTGCACTGAAAAATTGTATGAATCTCACCTGCTTCCATTCTTACCACATTTAAATATTGCAGTGTTTTAGGCACAAACCAGAACACTAAAAACAACAAATCAGAAACATCTGAGATTGAACAAAATGCTTGCCCTCAGAAAAAAAAAAAGACAAACAAACCCCCTGTATTTTATGACTTGTATTTCAAAGATTTTCAAGTTCTTCAGGTTTTGTGTGGGGACAGAATTAAGATTGACAGGGAGAACTTCTTTTGACTGCTTGACTTCCCAAATGTTTTAATACAGGTTTCAGCATAGAAAATGTAAAATTACATGTCAGAACTGAGGTTCTTCCTCAGAAGCTTTGTCAAGAAAGTGCAGTCTGCAGGGTGGAACTTAAGATATTTGCTGCCAGTATGAGAAGACTGGAGTCTAGGAAGACTTAAGATTGCTTGTGAGAGCCATGCAGTAAGAAGAGACCTTTACATAGGAAGGAGAGAGAGACATGCATCATGTGTTGGTGTCAAAGATGGACTGATGAAAGAATAAATCTGATCTGTATCTCTGTTGTGCAGCAGGAACACAACCCTCAAGACATGAGTTCCAACATCACCTGCTTCAGTGCCACAAAAGGCTGGGGATGCAGCAGCAACATTCAGGCTCATGCTTCTGTGCACACTGCCAGTGTTTCTACCGGTGGCACACAGGAAGGAGAAAACCTTACAGGAAGGAAAATTGATACATCATGTCAAAACCAGAAAGAAAATGATGGGATAAAGAAGTGATTGGGAAGCTGTCTGTAGTATGCTTTCACACTGGATTTTCAAAAGACTTCAAGAATTTCCTTCCTGGAGAGTCCATGCACTGTACGTGAACCAACACAGGGAAACTGAAAGCAGGATAGCAGGTATTTTGCTGTTTGGGCATAAATAAAAACATGGAGGTTTTGTACAAGTTTGAATACAATCCAGATTTCTGGCTTTCACTTCACCTTTATGTCAGAGCCCTCAAGGAAAGAGAGAACACGTATGCCTACCACATATATTCTGCTGGATGATAAAGGGGATCAAACTTGAGAAGAGACCGTGTCCTTGGTTTGGAAGACAACATTGTTCAGCAGAAGAGTGTTCTCTTAAAAAAAATATACATGCATCAAGTGGCTTAGGTGGTTTGAAAACTGGAAAATGGAATTTAGTAGTTTGCTCTGCCTGGTTTCATTATTTAGCCCAATAAAACTTCCTCAAGGAAACAAATCTTAAACAACCACATTTCAAACACACAGGCAAAAATACACTTCCCCCAAAGCACTTGAAGCCATCTGCCACATTTGACAAAAGTTTTAAGTTTACACACTCCTACAAGTAGTAGCAGAAACCAGCAGCTGTTAGATGCAAAGAAAACCTTACCACAGCCTCTTATTAGTAGCAAAGCTTGGCCTCATCTGTAGTGTGCATCACAGAAATAAACCTGCGCACAAAGACTGAAACCTCCAGCTCAATAGTATCCAAGCAGAAGGACACCACACTGGAACAGGTAGCCCAGAGAGGTAGTACAAGCTCCATTCCTGGATGCATTCAAAGTCAGGCTTGATGGGGCTCTGAGCAACCTGATCCAGCTGAAGATGTTCCTGCAGGAGAGTTGGACCAGACAACCTCTAAAGGTCCCTGCCAGCTCAACACATTCTGTGATTCTATGTAAACATTTCCAGCTACAGAGAGCTATCATGCCCTTTGGAGAAAGAATAATTCACCTCCAGAGCATCCTGATAATATGTCCTTTTTCAGACTTTCTCATTTCCTCTTCCAAGTTGCTACTGTTTTGTTTGCCACTTTTAATCGAAGTATGAAAATAGTCTTAAAACTCCTCAGTGTAGAATCATACAATTGTTTAGGCTGGAAAAGACCCTCAAGATCACAGAATCCAGCCACAAACCTAACTCTACCAAGCCCACCACTAAACCACATCCCTAATCTCCATGTCTGGGCAGCCTGTTCCAGTGCCTGATGACCCTCCCAATAAAAAATTTTTTCTTAATG
Organism: Phoeniculus purpureus; assembly: GCA_028565055.1. NCBI lineage: Eukaryota > Metazoa > Chordata > Aves > Bucerotiformes > Phoeniculidae > Phoeniculus > Phoeniculus purpureus. Next base: position 69,564,016 of record JAOXOE010000001.1, read on the forward strand.
TCTAACCTAAACTTCCCCTGGTGCAACTTGAGGCCATTTCCTCTTGTACTATCACTACTTACTTGTGAGAAGAAACCAACACCAATCTCTCTATAACCTTCTTTCAGGTATGTTTTGCCTCAGCCTTCTTTTCACAGCTCCCTCAGCTACTTCATAAAATGGCTTGACCTTCTCCATGAGGCTAACAGAGCACTGGAATGGGCTGTCCAGAGAAGCTGTGGCATCTGTCCCTGAAGATATTCAAACCCCAACTCTACATGTGCTTGTACAATCTGCTCTAGGAGAATCTGCTTTAGGAGAACCTGCTCTGCAGGGGGCTGGACTGGATGATCTCCATAGGTGCCACCCAACTCCTACCATTCTATGAACCTCCACAATGTTGTTGTTGCTCTTCTTTGGACCTGCTTGAGCATCCCAGTATCTTACTTGTACTGAGGTGCCTAAAACAAAACACAGTACTTGTAAACCCAGACAGTAAAAACCAGAATGCTACTTCCATGGGTAACTGCTTTATACCTTGCAAAACTGCAAGGGTGACAAAACCTATACTAGAGGTATATTTACACTTCCTGTAAAAGCCTGCACATTTATTAATCAAGATATTTCTTGTTAGGTACTTTATTACGGATCAAACGCGTCCAGTAAAAAAGAAAATGGTGGGGACAATATGGAACTCTTCCAGAGCAACACAATTCTCAGCCTAGATCAGACGTACAAATAGGTTTTCATCAAGATGCTGCACAAAAATCCCCGAAGGAACAATGTCTTGTTGTATTAACAGAAATATAAAGCAATGCCTCAACTGATACACTATGCAATATCCTCACCAAGAACAGTCTTTTAAGACTGAAACTGTGATACAGCATGCAAATAACAATTTCCCAAATCAGAAGTTGTAATGGGGCTGCTGAAGTCAAGGGTTACTTGCTTCAGCGCATGTTGAGTAAGATACCCACTTGCAAACTTGAAGGGATTTCATTTCTGTTGAAGGAACACTCTTCAAAAAATGCTCACTGGACATCCCACGTTAAATCAAACTTAGCAGTAAATTTTGAAAGTGTTACCATTTTGTTCCGGAAGGATAAGCCACACGCAGCTTAAAGGTCCCTGCAGAGACAGTCATCCTGCTGTCCACCAGGACCCCCAGGTCCCTTTCCCCTACACTACTCTCCAACAGGTCAGTCCCCAGCTTAT
>JAOXOE010000001.1:69565309-69588574 GCA_028565055.1 Phoeniculus purpureus
TCAGACACTCCCTGCAGTCAGGAGTCTGAACAGCCACATCCATTGTCAGGGGGGTTGTCTGGGTAAACGAATCCCTCTGAGCAGCTGCTTTAGCCCTTGATCGTTTAGCTCCAGCCATTGCCAACAAGGGGAAGGACCGGAGAGAGAAGATTGAAAGCAAGAGAGAAACACGACCTAACAGAACAAAGTGGCGTCTGCTACCCTACCTGCTGGCCCTGCCTGCGCGAACTGCCACGCAAACTGCCTCACTATGATCGAGTTACGATCCTGTTTGCCTACTCCTGTTTGCAGTGCTCCAGGTCACCGTGCTCCTTAGAGGCTCTTAGCCTTAAATACTGGAAGGAAAGTCCTGCCGAGACTCCCTCGTTCCGGCCGCTGCAAGGCACCTCTGGGAAATGAAGTGCTGCTGCTCCAGCAGAGTTTAAAAAGTCATAAGAGGCCTTGTACTATTCCTGCTGTGGTCAGAAATGCTGAGTTGATGGATTCTGAGTGAATAGATTACATCAGTTTGCCCTGGCAGATCCAACTGCAGCTTTCAAGCCTACCTTTCCATTTCATAGAATCACATAATCACAGAATGTTACAGGTTTGAAGGGACCTTGACAGATCAAGTTCAACCCCCCCCCTGCTGGAGCAGGGTAAGCCTACAGCATCTGGTGTATCCACACTGTCTCCCATCCAAGTACAAAACAGGCCTGACCCTGCTTAGCTAATCCAAGATTCCATCTCTACGTCTCTTCACTGGGAGAGGCTTCTACCACTGTGAGAGATCTCATAGCAAGGAATGCTCTTGCACCCCTAAGCACCTGCTCAAGGGCTATAGCTGAATGTGCCACAAAGGTGAGCTCTCAGCAAGGCTCTGCAAAAAAGAGCTACAGCATCCAAGTGGGCACAGCTCTGTTCCCACTGATCTGCTGGCATCTAATTGCCTGCAGTGATCTACTCAGTAAGTCCAAGTCTCAGCCCTTCCATGCAGTTCAAAACAGCTCCATATTCCTGCCTCCTAATAATCTGTAAAGCAAGTTTATTTTCCAGTAGTAAGTCTTTTAAAGGCAATTGCTACACTTTACATTTAAAAAAGTATGTACGCACATATACATGTGTCACTCAGACGTAGCAGAAACAGAATTGTAGATGTTTCTGTATGTTAAGTAGCAGAGCATATTTTCTCCATCACAGATCAATCTTTAAAGTGGATCAGATAGTAAGAAAACTTTTGTGCCTCAAAATAAAGTAAAAAAAATAGATCGGATGTAGAAAGAAGCCCTTCACTGCATTTCCTGTTTTATGTATAAATGGTACACATTTATGCAAGACAACCCTTTAGGAAGATAAAAAGATGCCGCTTTTCATATTCAAGATGCCTTTTTCAAATTCACTCCAGAAAAAAGTCTCCCAAGCCATGGAGAAGGAATGTGTTTCTAGTGATGAATTTGAACTGAACAATGAGCGCAGATGTAAAAATCTACTGGAATTTATTCCACTTTTAGGAAACAACTACAATTCCAGAACGCCCTCAACAGAAGAAAACAGAAGTTTAGGAAAAAGTGCAGTCTGCATCACAAATGTCCTCCTTAGATATAGATATTACTGTGAGTTTCATTGGTTGTCAGTAACTTCTTCAAAATCTTTGTGCTTTCAGATACATCCTAGGAAGAGGAAGAAGATGATCAGCATTAGCTACATTGCTAGCAACATGAAACACAGAAGACTCTCTGTTCTCTATTCCCATTTTCATTACCTGAATATGAATTTTATTAAAATGTTAACTGTGAGCAAAACTCAGATCTTCCAGAGACCTGCTAAAGGCTCCAAAGGATACTATTTCTGCTAGACTGGCTTAGGGGATCCATACAAGCTGTAACCATCATAATTACCACATTTAAAGCTAAAATAAATACATCAGTACATGCTCTTCTGTTCTTTAAATGTAAAGCCAAATGGCAAAACTGAAGGGGGTGTTTTGACCCAACTACAATTAAAAACATTTCAGAAAAAAGCAACACATTCACTTTGGTAGCTATAATGCTGTAATTCAGCAGCTCCTTGACTAGTGCAAAACTGTTAAGAACCATCCTTCGAAATTCAGTCTTGTAATTCCAGAAGGAGCTTGTAGATCAAAACTCCTTAAGATGCTTTCAGATGTGGCACATGACAGGTAGATACAGAGCTAGAACAGAGCCATCCTTCATATGAATGCAGAATGTAAATGAAGATACATACAGGTTTTAGCTTGAGACACCTCCAAAAGTAAGTGCAACTTCAACAGTCATAAGAACTCACTCCCTGATACACTGGTACCACTACAAGAGTCCGAAAGGTCACAATTAAGTTTTGAGGGAAGCTGTAGAGTCATTATACCCAAGCAACTTGCAAACAGATGTTACAGTAGGTACTGACACAGTAATGACTGTCCTCCATCACTGAAGTCTGTATTTTAATGCCTGTTCAAGCAAAATCCTCACAGGTGGAAACCAGCAGCAGACAATAAGAGACAGAAGACAGATAAAAATAGATCCAAGCTCCCATTAGTTTTTAAATATGAAATTTTACCTTGACTAAACTCTTCAGGATTTTAGAAGAAAGCAGAGGCTTGAATGCTTCAATAGTAACCGTGTCCAGTTTGATGACATCAGTGTAGCACTGATACAACACTGCAGGAATCTGCCATACTTGACAGTAGCTCAAAACTAAATGCAAGTCAAAAGAGAATATGTGTTATATTCAGCAGAGAACGGATCTCAGTTCTGTGCATAAAATCACATTGTTTTCTGGCCAGAATTTCAAAAGCATAAGTAGTTTATGAATTCATTACTCAGGATCCTGACCTGCTAGACCAGTCTTTCCCCCATTCCCCAGGTACCTAAGAGAATAAACCACTAAAAATTAAAAAATGCAGTTGGTGTTTGTTCCTGGCAAATAACTTAACTGTTATTATTGGTAAAAAAAATAATATGAGCTTCTATTAAAAAAACAACCAAAACCACACAATAAACAAAACAATAAAAATCCAGCAACCAACTAGACATGAAAAGCTGTAACAAAGTGAAAACAAGACAACATTTTTCTAGAAAAATCAACCACTTTTAGCTTCTCACAGACAAGTTTTATCACATGATGCTAACCATAATTTGGTGCTCTACAATGAAAAGCCTAAGGTTTTTATTACATTACATAGTAAAACTGGATCTAATTTTTACATGAGGTCAAATCTACTCCATCTGTAACATGCAGAGAGAACTTTACAATCCTCTGTTTGGACACTCAGATGGAAAGAACTCTTAATAGAACATACTTAGTTCATGAGTAAAATGCTCCCAAATCACAATAACTAACTGTGTGTGAGGCTACACTGAAGAATTTACTAGTAGTTATTTACTAGCAGTGTAGTCTTACCCACACATAAGGGGTAAAAGGATTTGCAGGTGGTTCTGAAATTTGTCCCTGTTTTAGAAGGCAACATTTAAGATGTCAAACTGTTAGGAATTAATTTTCAACAAGTTAACTTGTTAGGCAGTTCCCACAATCAAGTGAAAAAAAAGTAACTGCAATGGGGTGCTCTTCAGAGGGAACTTTGTGTTGCCACCAGCAGCCTTGAAAGTAACTGGAATTGCAAAATACCAGCCGCAGGAAGATCTCGAACAATGTTAGGCTGTTCCAACAGCGGGCAGCAGATCCGCTCTTTGAATTCTTTTGTCTTCAAGGCTTTCAAGAATGGAGACGGGAGTGTTAAAGTGGATTCCTGAGTTTTATAATCGGCTACAGGACACGTTGAAAGAATGGTGACTTGCAAGCCTTCCTTTTGCATACAGCCAAAAACCTGAAATAGAAACGTTAATAGATTAGCAAAATGAACATGCTCACAACAACAGCGTAAAGCCACAGAGACTCATTTCAATTCAGTGCAGACAGCAAATGGCAGTTGTATTCAAGTTCGCATGACTAACTAAAATTTGAATCACAAACTTCAGGTAGAAATTTCATACGCATTGCTCTTAGGACGGAGATTAACAAACTCCAAAAGAACAGCTAAGGAATTTGTCATTTTATCATATTTATCGATTTTCTTGAGAGGCTTTAGGTTTTCATCACTTTCTGTTCATCTGCAAATTTATAAGACTTACTGGTTTTTTACTAATAGCAGTTGCCAAAAGAAAAAGGACTCCAAATAAAACCAGTCTGTTTATGATGGGAAAGCAGTTTGCTAAGCTGCAAGACACCTGAAACTGAAGTTGTGCTCCCCAGACAATCGATGGCATGTAAAGAGAGTCTGCATTTTCAATGCTCTAATTGTATTTAATCATGTTCAAGTTGAATTGAGAAAGAGAACCTCAGATTTTTCCACTGTACTGCTCAAATTCAAGGAAGAGAGTTTCATAGACACTGTACAAAACATACTTTTGGACCCACTGCACGCTGCACGGCGCCGTGCTGTTTTTACAGAGCACATGTTGGAATGAACACAGCTACCATAAATCTGCACCCTCCCCTGACGCTGCCCTTCTCGGATTTATGGTCCATAATGCAATGGGGAATTTGATAAATCCTGCAGAAACTTGCCTGTTTCTGTACATAGTAACAATCACAGAAGGGGAATTGATTGTTCCCTCACATCAGTGCGTTACCACCGCAATACAAAACCAACACAGCTTTTCAGAAGCTGTGTGTTTTGAATTGACTTTGTTGGGAACGCTGGCTGGAGTGCAGGACTGCAAAACTTTAGTCTGTGTGGCATCATTTTGTCGGTGGTCATCTCCTGAGAAAACATGTGGAGAAGTATAAATCTGACTCCTGGAGACTGAAGACACTCAGTGAATCACAACTTATGAAGCACACAGAACAGGTCTGTAACTCACGCTAAGAGCAAAAGATGACCAGCACAATATTTCTGTTGCACATTTAAAAACACCAAAAACCATGGAGTATGAAAATGCTCAAGAATTTGGTAAAAATTTGCACTGCTACTGTTCACAAACACCCATGTTGGAAATAATGCATACACACAGCTGCTGGAAAACACAAATGTGAAACACAGCAAAACCACAACAATCATCTTTGCTTTGTAATTCCAGTTTAAATGAAGTGCAGGAACACTTAGGACAGAGCTAAACAAAAATGTTCTAGGGTTTCTAAACTTCAAAGTGAATCCTTCCCCCCCTACCAAGTGAATTATACTCCACAACAAACAAAAGAACCACAATAGGCTAAATTTCCACAAACAGGGGTCTGGAAAACAAGTATAATTCAGTAAAATCACCCAGGTTTTCCATCCTCTTTGTCTTCCCTAACCTCTGGCTCTCTCACACTCAAATGCTCATACAGTTCTCCCTCACAATCAAGTAATCCTTCTCATGTGCTGGCTGGGGCAGCTGGCAGACCAGAGCAAGCAGGTATCACTCAGCTCAGGCTGAGGACTTGTTCTAAGTGGGACACCACTTTTTACCTGACTCTGTACTTCTAGCCACAGCTTTGCACAGCTTCAGTGTAAGGTAAGACCTTGCTCATCACATCAGCAGAGATTTAAAAGGCAGGCAGGTTAGCAGGCAGACAGCATGACAAAACAAGCCGTACCTCCTTGATGCTAAGCAGTGACCCAAATCCTTAAAGAAAACCTACAGCCAGAACATCCCCTCCTGGCTTTATCTGATTAGATCAACATCATGGTATTTGGAGGGACCTCAGAGACCCAGCAGCTTTCATGTACCTAAATGATGCTGGTATAAGGAAGGCATTCAGTGTACGAAGTCTATGAACAAATGAGACAGATACAGTTTAGGCAACTTCCTTTAGAGTTCCTCCTTGTGAAAGGTACGGAACACACCCATTAGAAAAGACACCATCCATCACAATTTTCACAACAGGTTTGCCTGGTGATCATTCAATATCCATAGAAATGCAATTGCAATTATTTAAGGAAGAATTCTTCCAGAGCTGCAATGTAGCTGAAATATGTCACAGAAAATTTAAGCTAAAGAGGAAAAGTCATTAAAGTCAATGCAATTTAAACTGTCCAAAGGAATTCCATCTGAACCCAAGGAGAAACTTCCTTCCTTTCGAGGGTGACAGAGCACTGGAAGAGGCTGTCCAGATTGGTGGCAGAGTCTCCTCTGGAGATACTAAAAACTTGCTTGTATGCAATCCTGTGCAACATGCTCTAGGTGATGCTGCTCTAGCAGGGGGATTAAAGCATATGATCTCCAGAGGTCCCTTTCAACCCCTACCTTACTGTGACGGTGTGAATTAGAGTACACAAATTCACTAAGTTACAGCAGATGCAACTGGCAGCATCTTGAGAGGAATTTCACAGAACCTGCAGATAGTACATTTGCTCATTTGTTGTATATTTAAAAAAATAAAGTCACAGGGTAAAACAATTATTTACAGTGCTATCATGTTTAGAATACCAAGAGGAAGAGGCACTTACACTAGGTCGAAGATCCCAACCCCTAAGATTTCATTGCTCAATTTGCTGTCTTGCCAGTTTTACCTTTTCAAGCCACTGGAACTGTTGATCCTCAGCAACAAAGCAACTACACTGGCACAACAAAACCTTAAAAAAAAGAAGAAAACTGAGTAAGCAAGAGGCTTCAAGAGCACAACAACAGCTCATAATCTTCTGTAAAGATGTGACTGCAGCAGCCAACAACTTGCTCAGATTTTCTCTTTCACCACTAATGTGAAGCAATCAGGCTGTCCTACATCATCTTTGTACTGAACTTCACAAGCCAGAGTTTCAAATACCATTAAAAAGCGTAACGATCCTTCGGAATTTTTTGTAAGATTAATTCCAAACACTGTGGCCTTAAAGCTTTGCATGCCCTCAGTGGGGTAGGGGGTGGATGAAGGTTGCTCTTTTTCATAAAGCTAAAACAGAAAGGAATTCATGCATAAGTCACTTACTGTTGGATCTGATATTAATCGATAGAACAAGCAGAAAGAATCTGTCGGGAGGACACTTGTTGTGTTGGTTGTTCGACACCACTCATTCCACAGCTTCACAACTCCAACTACTTCCCAGCACGCAGAATCCAAAATAAAAGACGAGAGGAAAGCTGAAAAAAACCAATACATACAGTTCACTTATAAAGAATATTTGTTCTACAAATAAGTACCCAGACTGAACTAGATTATTCCTTTGCAATTTCGAGTTAAAAAAGAGTGTAATAGATTTTTATCAACATGTATTTACTAAACAAATTCAGCAAATATCACGACTGTTGAGTAATCTTGCTGTAGCACGACTTAAAAGGCAAAGAGCAGCTCAATACACAGATCTCTAAGGTCAAAACCACACATTCTTCGGAATTATATGACTATGGTCAACTTTGATTCCTTTAGTGTACAGTAAGGATGTAAAAATGATCTCTCTCACACTTTTTGACATTCCAGATGTAATAGATGTCTCAAAACCACACCCCCTCCAAAAAAAAGAAAAAAAATCACAGAAATAGCAAGGCAGAACTGTTATGCTGGCTCCACAAATCATAGACAAGATTATGCATAAATGAGTGGCAAAACACACCCCCCAACTAAGTCAAATTCCCGTCAAAAGTTATTGCTTAAGAGAAGACAGATCTAAAATATCTGTAAGCATTATTCAAAGAAAAACCTGAATGCAGTAAAAACAAGTTAGCAAAGTTAATCTAGATATCATCTAAATGTCACCTGGATGAGCTCTTGTAAGGAGACATAAAACTTATTTATGTCCACAGGGAAACAGCTATTAAAACATTCAAGACCTTGGTAAGTGCACGTGTTAGAAGGGAAAAGGATGTTTCAAGACTTGGCAATGAGTAAATAATCACCTCAAAAAAGAGGATTTTTAAGAAGTGGAGAATTAAAGTGTGAAAAAGGGACTGACCAGAATTTACAAAAAAACAACCACTGACAAAAACACACTGTTCATTAGAAATTAATCATAGCTTACTGACTCCTGGATTTATATTTTTCAATAAGTATCTGCCAAAGGTATCAGACTGCACAGAGCAAACATGCTACTATTAGAATGACATTTCTGTCAGTTAAACAATCCAGGAAAGCCTATGAAACAAAAGTCAAATAAAAGGGGAGTGATCCTAACTAAAATCTAAAACCAAAACATACTTTGCTTCTGCTCTTCAACTAAAAATATGCTATTTTATCATCATGTTGCTGAAGGCTGATTTTTCTGTCTTAAAATAATATGTTAGAGTTGTGCTAACTCACGGTGTTTCTGGTATGTGTTGAACTGAGCAGATGAAAGATGCTTAATCCTCCCTAAACAGAAGAAGTGGTTGGTGTCCTACAAACCAGTACATCCTTAAAATAAAGTTTGAAGAAGATGCTAATCAAGAGGCTGTTGATAACTCATGGTCTCTAAGCTTTATACTAAAAAACATACCCACAGGTTAAATAGCACCTGACTCAGGTGAAATGTACCCCTCTCCTGAGCATGCATAGTAGGAAGTAGGTATGCTTCTAATTCCTCTCTTTGTATCAAAATTATTAGCCAATTAGCTTTAAGACTAAAGTTGTAATTACCAGCAGCAACTTGACACATAGTGAATATATTCATTATGATAATTCTGATCGTAAGAATGAGTGACACAAACTGGTGAGCTAACTTCACGGATGTCTACTGAGCTTCCAGCTTTGCCTCGGCTCTCAGTGTGGAGTGGCTGTCAGCACACCGGGTGAAAAAACCTAGTTTTTGTGATAACAACATGATAGGAGAAAGCTGTAGCTGTAACCAGGACTTCTCTTTACACCCACAGGCCACCTGGCTTTCTCTGGACAGGTCAGCTGCCTCAGGGTTAATTAAAACCACCATCCCTAAAGGAAGGGCTGGACGCCCCTAGGGACCATTTTTAAAGCAAAGACTGATGTTAAAACAGACCATTATGGCAAAGGGAGCGTCCTGGCACACTTACACTTTCTTCCTGCCTTCTCAGCTCTAGGTAAGAAGAGCAAAAGCCCAGCAGCACCACAGAGCCTCAGGGCGGTTTGTGCAGGCACCACCCACCTGCAGCGTTGTGTCCTATCGCTAGGATAAACCTGGAGCACACAAAGGGCTCCTCCGCAGCGCTTCCCGCGGCCTCGCCCGGCTTCCAGGTCCACACGACGTCGATCTCCCTGGGAAAAGAGGCGGAGAGAAATGAATCAGCTAGTGCTATCCCGGACCAACCCCAACCCAGGCCAAACCCACACTCCGGGGCTGTACTGCGGGGGCGGCCGCCCCGCCGCAGTCCGGGACGCCGTTACCTTTTCTTTTCTAGCTCCCTGCGAATCTCCTCGTCCTCGGGCATCTCCTCATCGTCTACACCGGCACGGGACGGGGTCACCACAACCTCCCCAAAGAACGTCGCCATGGCGTGGCCGTCGTCCACAGCGCCTGCGCGCCCGCCCCGCCTGGCTTCACCCTCTAGGCGAGAGGTTTGCTGAGCGCCCCGCCCCTCCTCCCCGCGCTGAGCCTTTGCTCCGCTGCAAGGCGGTCAGAAGACCAAAACCGTGCAATCATGAAAGGCCTTGGGAAGGGACCTTAAAGATCACCTCATTCCAAACCCTCTGCCATGGGCAGTAACACCTCTCGCTAGACCAGATTGTCGAGAGCCACATCCAGCCTGGCCTCTACACTTCCAGGGAGGGGAGATCTAAAAGCTTTCCTTCTGGAGGGGAAATTCTTCTTAATTCCTAATCTAACTACCCTCTTGCAGCTTGAGACCATCCTCCATTGTACTAGCACTGGATGTCCTCATAAAACAGCCCTCTTGAAAATACCACAAGCTTAAAGGTACCAGATGTGCAAATAAGAGTACAGTGACATGACAGTTTTGTGTACAGCTTTACTTTGGTCCACTTCTACATGTACATCCTGAAAGTCTGGAATACTTAATTTTATTCTTCTCTACTTCTGTTTCGCACTTTCAGCATCTTCCTCTGTTCATGCTGCCCATGAGTCTACTGCAGGTTCAGGTTTTGCTTTAACACAAACAAAACACCCCCCATGGAAAAGAAAAAAACCACCCACCAAAACCAAACAGCTTACAAATGCATCTTTAAATAAAAATACTACTTTTACAGACCTACGACATCACTCTACTTCCCTGAGTACAGCCAGACCGAAAAAAGAATGCCGACTGATTGACATTACCAGGAAGATGAAAGAGCTGTTTTTCTGCAAGGTTTAGAAGAGCCACTTCTGATACAATTGGGCATACTCATTTTAAATAAATTCAAAAAAATTAACATTAAACTATTAGAAGGTGAAAAACTCTCTTTCCAGTTTAATAATGTCCTCCTTAGTGGTGGCTACTTGGCACCTGTAAGCATAAAATCAGGAAATATGAAACAGAATTTGCTTTGCTTATAGTAAAAGTGTTACAGCCAGCAATGTTCTCTCAGATAAACCGAGGCCAGAATGTTCTCCCAGCTTTCAGGAATAACCATGAACATGTAATGCACAAGTGTGGTGTGACAGAGAACGGTATCAAAATAAGGGCAAAAAAGAAAAACATCTTTTTAAATCTAAGCCTGAATTATAAACACAAACAACCGAAACCTCCTGGCCCAGTTTTAGCTTAATAAGAACTGATGTTTACTTAAACGGTATTACACACCAGTATTTGTTCCCACACTGGGGGTTACAGCAGCTGCTGAACAACCCAGTTTATGATAAACAATTCAGTTTATGAGTAATACAAAAATACCAGCTGACTTGCTCTTTTTTAAGAACTTGCCCCTGAAAAGTAAGATACACAAACTGTGTTCATGTTAGAAACCAAATTACGTAATTCAGAATTCATGTATCTTGAATTTATAAAGCTCTACTCATATTAAGGACTATGCTCTAAATAAAAATCCTGGGGCAAGAATGACACAACTAAGTTATGTTTAGACTTCATACATCAGTTTTAAGAAAAAAAAAATCCTCTATACTGAGATAAAATTCTAGACACCCAAATACACCTTCTAGCACATAACTCAGTGATAGCATTGGACAAGCAATGCGTGGGACTCCCTTTTCCCCTGCTTCACTTCCATTTGCATGAGCAGTTCTGGCAAAGATGACCAAGATTATGCAGCTGCATTAATTTATTGTTTTTTCCCAAAACTTTTACAGATGTTATCACCAGGCCAATCTGCTAGAAACTTAAATTCACAAACTTGATATTTTAGTTAAAATTAAATGAGTTGGGATAAATCTAATACTTTAATGTATCCCCTATTGAACAACATCATCAGAAATCACTGTCAGAATGGGAACCAGTAGAACAGAGGGTGGAAACCTACAAGAGTAGAGAGAGTGGGAAAGAAACAGAGATCACCAAGTGCCTGGTGTTGGATGGAAGGCAGCAATCATGGCGCTTCCACCAGCGCAACTCCTGGGAACAGCAAGGTGGGAGTTCAGAGATGCAGTGCATTCTCCTAACTGGATCACAGCCAACCAAGATTTTGCACATTTTTCCTGGACAAATTTCTTCTATCTTCCATACAAGAATTATTTTGTGTAAAAAACAGCCACCTTGAACATTTTCAAAGTAGGAGATGTACTACAATAATCAGAAACTGATAAGGTTTAATCAATGAGAAGTAGTCTAATATTAAAGCAATTAAAAGTTTAAATATGGAAGAAAAACAGAAGTGTAGGAAAAAGGTCTGGAATGTAAGAATCCTGCACCTCAAGCTTTTCATGCATAAAGAAAACAGAACAAGTGTTTTGGTTTTTTTTCTATTTTATAAAGAAAACACACAAAACCTTTAGGCCCAAGAGTTCACCTGCATTTCATATTCTTACGTTTACAGTATAGAAGTCACATTAATGACGATAGTACTACCTGTCAGCATAAACGCTCTCTTCACCAGCACCAATAAGTCTTTCTAATTGGCAAATATGCTTTTTTACTGGTAACTGGTTCTAGTTGCATGTTGTCAATAATGAAGTACAGAACATGTAACGTCCGTACTAATACAAGTTGGAAAGCTACTAACCTAGTGACCACTCATCACTATTGATGAAAGATCAGCATCCACCAGATTTTTATAGTTTATAGTATTATTTAGAAGCCTGTTATTCTTTGTATATGATCTCATACAGCATTAGAGATGTTTGAAATCTGTTTCTGAATCTTGTATAACCTAGGTAGTATTCCATTGCAGCACCCATAACAATAATACTCAACATACTGCTATTAACCTGTCACGCAGTGTTTAAACTTTTTGTTTTTAAACTTTTGTTATATGTAATAAAATACCAGTAAAGACAAAAATTTGCCCCTATAATGAGGCACATTTTGGCATCTGTGCTAAATGCTGCTACATGGGCAGGCAAGTGCAAGTCAAAATATGAAAAGGAGAAAGTCATCATCTAATCACATTCATAACTTTTTCATAGAAAAATATAAATATATTCCCTGAAATGTAGGACAAAGAAAAGCCAGCATCCACCATGAGTTCTAGTGCTATTACCATAAAAAAAAAAGGTGGGCTGGCTTTCCCTTTTAAGGTTACGTTTCGCAATTTACATCATCTAAACCTCTGTCGTCGTCGTCACAATCATTGTATCTCACAGTCCGTCTACCGCAGTTCCGAGTTCTTATCTTACAACGACGGTTAGCTCTTCTGTATTTGGTATAGTCCAAATCTTCAGAGTAATTTTCTTGTTTAGGTTTCCGACATTTCCTTTGCTGGGGTCTTCTGGAAGGTTTAAGTGAGTTAGAATTGGTAATTTCTTTTCTAACAATTTCTGTTTTCCTTTTCTTTTTTCTTATTTCTGTGGCATCACTATAGATACTCTTACCAGTTCCAGACTCTGAATCAGAAGAACAATTGAAACTAGCTTTTGAGCTTCCTGCAGTCCCAGGTGCTTCCACATTCTGGGATACCGAGCCTTTTTCATCTTTCTTCCCTCCTGTTTTAGAATCTGTTGTTTCTTTCAAGTCATCCAAGAGTTTCGGTCTTTTGAAAGAAGCTCTAGATTTTTTATTTGATACTTTTAAAATATTTTTAGTTTTATGTTTGGCTAAGTCAGAATCTACCTCCTCTTCAGAGTTGCTCGTATGATGGTTGTCAGCTAAAGCTGACTGACTAGAAGTTGTACAGTTTCTCCCATTTTCCATCTTGTGGTTTGTGGAATTCTTCTCTGAAGAGTTGTATTTGAGATTTTTAAGGGCTGCAGCAGAAACTGGTTTGTTTGCAGGACCGTAATTATAATCATCCTGCTTTTGAGTCACTTGTATCTCTGTCTCAGATTCTGTTTCTTCATCTTCAGACTCACTAACGTACTTTCTTTTAGGAGCAGATGATACAGGGTGAGAAAGTTTTTTCCTGCCAGAATGATCTTCTTCATTATCAGACTTTAAGCAAACATCTATCTCTGAGCTGCCAACCAATTTCTTTCTCGATGCTCCAGACATGTTTCCATGAAGCTGTCTTCTGTTCTTTTTTACTGTGTAAACACTTTCTGAGCTCGATAATTCTTCTTTTGGATCACTCATTATCTTAATCTTATTAGCTGCCAAAGTGGCACATCTGCGTGGATTTTTCTTCTCAGTCACATTAGACAACTTTATGTGTTTCTTGTAGTTGATGATACATGTCCTGTTCCTTAGCACTTTTGGACTTTGTAGAGTCTCCTCAGATGTTGATTCTACAAAATAAAAGAAGTTTTTAGTAACTTACAGTACTGAAATAATTCATTTATTAAGCACAAATACTACAAACTTTAATAAAATATACAAAAGCATTTTTAAACTATTTCAACCATGACATGCAATTTAATTTAAGCCCCTACTACATATACTGTCAGCCAATCCCAGGCATACTTCAAGATTACTCTTTTGCTTTGAAAAAATGAAAGGGTTTGAAACCAACATTCTTTAGCATTGCTCTAGTAATTAGCATAGAAATTACAAGATTATCTAACTCAACAAACAAATGCTTTCATAGTATAACATTTCTATGATCACAAGCTATGCTTTTCTTACAAGAATAAACGTTCAAAATGAGTTAGTACACATTTTAGACCAGGTTTTTCCTGCAGACTCAATCCCTAGATGGATTTAACTATTTAAAAATTGGTTTGTGTATATAGAGAACATTTAAAGTACAGTAAATTCAACAGTCGTTTGGTTTAAAAACCAATATTTAATTTGTAAATAGTGTGAACAATGCTGGGAGAACCAAATAGATTTTACTCATACATACCAACAAAAATTAGTTCTTGAAGTAAATTTATTTGCAGACTTAATAAAACAATAAAATGTTGCCAATTCAGAAAAAACGTGTTTTGCAAATTCCTAAGACTTATCTACCTCAATGAATAAACTTATTCACCTAAATGAATAAACATGTGCTCCATTAAAGCCTCTACATTTTATTATCTTCTTATCACATTAACAGTCCATTTTGTCCTAGCTTAAACTCTTTCCTTCTGATGATTCTCTACCTGTACTCAGCAAACTGAGGAAAAGTCATAGCAGATGCTGCATCTTTGCAGAACACTAGGCAATTAAGTATTTTTTTTTTTTTAGCAGAAGTTTAGGAAAAGAGGAGTTTACAGAAGGCACACTCTTCCTTCGTAGAGGGAAGAAAGCAGCTTATTTTGCCAACTTTATTCCTATTGTGTGAATGACCAAATGCTCCCAGAAAATGACAGGGACCCAGACAGTGGAACACTAGGCTCAGAGTTAAGTCCGAGTGTAGTTCCTTGCTCCTTCTGGCTAGCTTAACCACAAGAGATAACACTGCTCAAGTTATATTCCTATTTTGATATTTCCATAGCATAATGAATTTACTGTCTTTTCTAACCATTTCCAGAAATTCTTCATGAACACTACTACTGTTACTATTTGTACTGTGTGATTTTATGGCCTAAAACTTAACAAATTTCTGCCAAATACCACGTAACACTCTATGAAATGTGAACCAATCCACATAGTAAAAAAAAAAAGTTAAAAGTTTAAACTAGACACTGTCCTCCAATACAATCACATAGACGTGTACACAAGATAACGGCTGCTGCTCACTGTTAGGAAGTAAGCCTGAACAGGCAGGAGTCAAGAGCTTTAATATGGTAAATTAGATTTGAAACAGGAAAATTAAGTGTAATGATTGATCACCAAATACGATAGCAAATAACAGCACACAAGGTGCTGGTACAGAGAGGCATTTTAACCCACTAATAAGAGTACAAATGTGTAACTCAACTCTAGGATTAAGTCCTCCCTACATTTACTTTGAGCTATACTTGCATTCCAGAAGGGCAGGTTGGAAAGTCCAAAAAAAAAAAAACAAACAAAAAAACAACTGCCCAGCCTTAATGCTGAGTGCTGACATAATCTCCTTTGTCCATCTGAATAAATCAATGTTTAAAACTATCCCAAGAAAGGCAGCTAAAAAAAAAAAAAGGAAGAATGCACACAATGATTTTAGCCAGTTTTTCCACAGGTAAATGCTTACTTATTTATAGATCCGTATTTTGAAAAAAGCCTCTATCAGAGTGGACAGGTGTGCGAATTCACAGAATTGAATGCAATCATACAGGAATCCAGACTCCCACATTAAATCTATTCTTCGTATATAAAATCTTAAATTTGGAGCAACTTTGGATACAGCTAATCTTACTTTAATTAAAAGCTTTAATTAAAGCTCAATGAACCTAAACAGTGAGCATCCTGAATGCTGCATACGTACAAACATATTGCATATGCAGCAAGAGGGAAGATTAAGCAAACTCCACCACCCACTAAAATTGGGAGATCATTTAAAAGAAAGACAGCTTTGTCTGTCAAGTTTCTCATTGTGACAATCTGTCCCTAAGTTCATGTCATCAAAATCTCAACATGGAAGTCCAAGGTGCAACACTGGGTAGGAATACCCAGCCGTAACTCCTGCCAGCCAATCTGCAGGGTGTGCGCTATGGTCCACAAAATGTTTTCCAACTCTTATTGACCAGCTACATGATTTATGTGAAAAATTTTGCTTTAGGGTTGCTTTTAATATATGTATATAAATATCATGCTATGTACTATATAGCATATAAAATATATATTACATAAAACATAGTATACATTGGTACTATATATATATATATGCTTATCCCTGGATGTGTTTAAAGGTCACTTACATGTAGAGTTGGGAGATACGGTTTTAGGAGTGAACTTGTAGAATAGGGTTGATGGTTGGACTCAATGATCCTAAGGGTCTTTTCCAACCTGGATGATTCTATGATTGACATAGCCATTCATATGTATTTAACTAAAAGCATACATATATTCCCAGCAGTACCTAACTAACATTTAGAAGTACAAACAAGTTTTGCTTCTTATTTACAGCTATTGGCCTCTTCAGAGAAAAGCAAATGCATCTGTTTGGCAAACCACTGTAAGGCAGGCTGTGCTAACAGCACGTGTGTTGTTACATCTGTGAGTGTTCGAAAGAAAAGTGAGCTAGAAAACACATTTGCTAATTTAAAAGTAATTACATGACTACCTGCAGCAGTATCTCAAATTAGGTTAGATAAACTGAAATGGAAAATAAACATTGTCTTTTACAGTAAGCATTGCCCAGTACTATCAGTTAATACATACGAGTGTTTCACGTTTCAACAAAACAACAGTGGGAATAATAAACATAAAGAAAATCACATGTCCAAAAGTTAATTGCCCATAAGGAACACTATATGACAATGATACATTGCTCTTGAACGGGGTCTCAGGCTTAACCCTGTATCTTTAACCATCCTGGTTCTGTACATACTACAAAAATAACTAAGTTTCTAATCAAGTTAATAATGCTCTTGGCAGATGACTGTGCCGTAACACCCAAACAATGCAACCATTCATTACTATACTTTATCCTTACTGACTTTTAAAGAGCATATTCCAGAGCTTTGTAGAAATCCAGCAATACTCACCCTTAACCTATACTTCCCTTAAAGATTTCATTTAGATGGAAGTCTCTTCATTGAAGAGTTTTAAAAGGGTATCAGCTTAACAATTTTGGTAAAACAGTGAAACAATTTCCTGCTTCTTTAAGCTGGGTTTTTTTTAGCATTACTTTGTACATACTGCTACATAGATAAGCAAATGCAAATTAATGATGGAAAATTAATGATTTAATGGCAAGTTTTTCAAAGACAAATATATCACTAGAATGGCACAAGAACAGACAGTGTTCAGTCTGAATTTTAACAACCACAAAACTACACTGAACTTGTTTTCTTTCAGTGCTGTGGTTTGGTAACTTCCCCAGTTCCAAACCTGTCTAGACTTGCAGACACTGTTGCCATCACCATCATCACCCACACCATACAGTTCACCTTCTCCCACTTACAGAGGACTATTTTAAAACAACAAGGAACACTATTACACAAATCCTGCTAGTCATTATCCTTATATTGTCTACATATAGTTAGTATCAAGAGTTAGATGCAGTAACATTAAACATTTTACCTTTTCTAATGATTTGTGGCCTTCCTCTCCTCTTCCTTTTTCTTGTTTTTGAAGAAATTTCACAATGATTACTGTTATTGGAATTTGTCTCAGATTCCGTATCAGAAGTGTGCTTGAAGCTGGCACCAGGTTCAGATTTTGAACTTGGTGCAATTGTAGTTGGCACCAAGCTCTCGGAGACAAAACTTCTCCCATATTTTCTATCTTCTACTTCAGATTCTCCTGTGTCCTCTAAATCACTCAATACTTTTGCCTTTTTAAAAGGAGGAGCAAGCTGCAATCCAATTGTTTTTCTGCCGTCCCATCTACCAGATTCAGAATCTACTTCATCCTCAGAGTTGCTCACTATGGGCTTATTATGTGCAGATGTTGAAGGGTTAGAAACTTTTTCACTGCTCCCATCCTCTGAATTACGGGTTTTTGAGTCCTCCTCTGAAAAGTCTAGGGTGAGACTTTTTGTTTTGGGAGATACAGAATGGAGTATCTCATGTAACTGTTTATGACCATTGCTTTGACAGTTTTCCTGCCTCATCTGTGTGTCTGTCTCAGAATCTGAAGTTTCATTTTCAGATTCACTAATGAATTTTCTTCGTGCAGCAGATGAACAAGTCTGAGAGAGATTTTTCCTCTTGGTAAGCTGCTCTTCTATTTCTTTTTCACTTTCAGACTTTAAACCTGCCTCATCCTCAGATCCGTCCAGCAACATTCGCCTGGCTGCAGCCGAGGCATTTCGGCGAGGCAGTTTTCTGTTCTTGCATCCAATGCCAATACTCTCCGAGCTTGACACCTCTTCCTCCACATCACTCATTAGTCTCAACTTATTAGCAGCCACAGCAGCACTTTTGCGTGTTTTTCTGTGTCTACCAGTGCTATTACTGAGTGACTTGGATGTCACTGCTGAAGTATTTTCAGAGTCACTTCCATATAACTTTTTCCTGACAGTTTTTCTTGTATTTCCATTCTCCTGAAGCGTTCCTGTAAAGGAAAAAAACAACTATTGTCTTAAATATAAAAACAGTAGCTTCTTAAATTTAGTCATATCTGAACCACATCTCTTTGGTTGGAAGAACACTTTAAGATCATCAGGTCAAACCTCTGACACAGCACTGCAAGGTCATCACTAAACCAATGTCCCTAAGCGCCAGGTCTGCACATTATTTAGATACCTTCCGGGATAGATTTCAAACAAGTTCAGCCCACAGACATGACAAATGAAATATGCTTCTAGTAACAGTTATGTGCTTTTGTTGTATGCCAAGAAACATTATTTCTCTATAAATTTCAGTTCATCCTAGTTTTGTGAAAGTTAGAACTTCCTTATGAATTATTGTTTCTTACTCTCATTAAGATATACAATGTTGTAAGGCTCTCTTTTCTTACTAGGTCCTTGATTTCCACCTTCCTCCCCTAAGTACTCAAAAAAAATCTTATTAAAACTTGAGTGTGGTATTTTTAGAGCTTCAGAACGAACGCAAATCAAAATGTTAGTATTTGACACACACAACAAGAAACAGTAATCACACTTCATTTTATATATATACACACATGCACAGAAAAACATATTTGTGCTATTTGCCAGTTATAAGAAAACCACTCAAATCTTACCCATTTGTTTTCTCTGAGCCGCTCGATTTCTAGTTATCCTACGATTGCTGTTCTTTCTTCTACATACACCATTATGCAGTGGAGACACAAGAACCACAGAACTTTCTTTGCTATCTTCTGAACTACTTGCAGAGGATGAAGAGGAAGCAGATGAAGAAACCAGAGAACCTTCTGTTTCACTTTCTGTTAGAAAAAAATAATTTTGAAAGTCAATTAAGATTCTAAACATACAGTTAGCTTCCAATAAAATATGCATTTTGCTAATTCCGGAAATCTTCAAAATTCCCTCACTATATTATACACATTATGTATGCCATGATGTCTCACATGCATGGAATTGATAGCACCATAAAAATACGTCACTCCATATTTATAGTGCTCAGTGATAGGAAGCCTCTTTAAAATAAAGTAACATAACAGCTGGTTTTAAGTAACAGAATAAGCATGACAAAAAACACCACAGAACATATCCTGGCAGATCTTTTTTATCAAGACTTGTAGACTTGTCCTTTGAAAGAAGATGATTTTTTGTCAGAGTGTAGGGTAAGAACAAAACAGGAAAATGGGTTTTTTTGAATGGGGAACTTGTGTCATTTGCTGATTTTTTGTCACAGATACAGATAATTTGTATTTTATACAGTACCATTTATCAAATATACAAATAGGAGACATCTATTCACTACAACCACTCTCCCACAACAGCTGCTCAAAATGAAGAATTTCTGGTTTTGTATTTGGCAGAAACTAATGACATTAAGTACCCATGTAGTTAGCAGCTCAACTTTCTTATTATCAGTCTTAGTTCAGCTTTGTTGTGAATCCCCACATAAAAGCAGCAAAAAAAAAAAATTACCATCCACTTGACTGCAAAATGCATATAGAGCCAAGAGAGCTCTAAGAACTTAGCTATCCTACTGGGCAATTTCCACTTAGATGCAAGGCTTTTCAATGAAGTTAAGCATGCATACTGCATTCTCTGGGATTTTAGAGCAGATAATTTAGAGCACTGATAATTTTATAATATTCAATAATGTAGTAAGTGTCCAAAATTCACTAAAATACATAGAACCCGTTTTACGCAAAAAACTGCACAGAAATCTTGTCTAAAAAAGTCACATTACAAATGCAAACATCATTTAACAGTTTAGAACATAATTGCAAATTATGGCAATCATGAAGTAAAGGAAACATCAGTGAACAATTAACAGACAAGACCAAGATGGAAAAAAATCCTCATCTGAAATAGATTCCATTTCTGACCTGATGATAATGCAGAACAATTTGTTATCGCTGAGGATCTTGCTTTTCCATTCTTTTCAAAGGATTCCAGACATGCAGATTCAGAGGATTCACCAGAGGAACTATGGATGTAATTGCTAGCAGTCATTTTATGGCTTGCAACACAGGCGGCTCTGCTTGAGGTAGGCTGAGTGTAAGAATCTTCCTGCTCAGATTCAATTTCTGCCTGAGACTTTAATGGTTTTTGCTTCGTATTTCTAGTGAAAGGGGAAAGAAGAGCAACACAGGCTGTGACACCTTTGAGAAATAACCGCAGTTACGCATGTTAGTAGTTCTTCTCCCAGAATGCTTAATAACCATACGCCACACAATTTTGGAAGGTTAGGTAGATTTATGCAGAGGTAGAGAGATTTATCAATTTTAGCTTTGGTAAGGATAAACATTAAGTACTTTAATGTTATAGTCTACACTTCTAGTGAAGTTATATATGAGGACATATTCCTTCTCTGCTCAGAAAAACAAGGTACTATGAAATGCTTTCTGAACAGCAATGTCTTCTTGTTGCTTACCATGAAATTGCATCAGCAGTCTCAATTTGTTGAATTCCCAGTCTCTCATCAATTGCACATGAATCTCAAACTAAGCGCTCTGCATACTAGCATTATTTCACAGTAAGCTGAATTCCAAACACACAAAGGTGTATCTTTAGAGAAAGTTTACTGTCTAAAATAAAATGTGTGTTTGCAGGGAAACTCACTGATTTGACAATTATACATGCTGTTCTAGTTCACAGAATGGTAGAGGTTGGAAGGTATCTCAAGTTGTGTCACTTATTTTCACATTTAGAACTTCTCTACTGCCAGAAGCTTCCTTACAGCCACAGGCTTTCAGACACTCATCTCTGCACAAGACATACAGGCTTTTCTTTTGCTGTGCAAACAGTCTCCCCTAACCCCAGTCCAGCAGGCTACACGGACTTGTTTACAAGTCAGAATTCTTCAAATATGAGCAGAACTGTCTCATTTTTCAAAGGAAAATTCTGCCTACGCTGATGCATGTCTATTTCTCTGGGAAGAGACAAGCATTAAATACGCCAAATAAAGTGTCAAGCTCTTTACCAGGTATGCCTGGTAATGCCTTTATCTAACATGGAAGCCTAACAAAATTGAAAATGTACAAATCATCCAACAAAATTTTAAGAGATGACAGCCAAACATGGCAAAGAAATGTATTCTTAGATCATTTTTACCTTATCCCTAAGCTCTTAATGCCAGAGAAGAAAGGCTGGACCCTAGATCAGTTTGGATGACTTATGTTTAGTTTTTTATTTTGTCTCACTTCACCCCATACGCAAATTAAGAATACATGAGTTAACCATGTCAACTAGTAGTTGTGTTGAAAACTTGTTTTCCTTTAGAAGAGAAAAGGCATATCCAGCTACCAGCAGAATCATTCAGCAAGAGAAAATGTCTTTAAATTCCTAAGACTGGCCCTCTTCTGTATGTGATAAACATAGTAAATACAGGTGTTAAATGTCATTCTTTCAGTCAGATTAAATATTAGTTTCCTAACCAAAATATTAAAAACAAATGAACAAAACTCCATAACCTTTATACTCTTCAGTCTCTTTGTTGTTTAACAGCCAGTTTTATACTACAAAAAAACCCTCGCTTTTCTTGTGTCTTTCCTACTGCATGAAAAATTATTACAAGAAGACTCAGGGGAGTTACCTAAATGTTCAATAAACCAAGCGTTCTGTTCTTCAGACTAAATAAGGATATTAAGTCATCTGTGATATACATCTAACATCTTCATAATTTCTTTACCTGAGTGTTTTGGTAGGATGCTGCACTGAGCTTTGATTATTAGGTCTTCTAGCGTACCTCCGGTTTCTTCGCAGTTTTTCATTCTGTTTCTGACCATTTTTGAAATCTGAAACAATTCTTCTTATTTTCTCTTCAAATAGTGCTGACAATCTCAAAGTCATGCTATAAATCTAGATAAGGAAGTGGCTTATATTAAAACCAGAACCTTTCACGTAATAACATTTTGAAAGTTAACAACTGTAAGGAAGTAGGAAAAGCACAGCACACAACCCTACGTAATACTAGAACATCAAGAAATGAACATTTAGTATTTTTGTCATAATTCTCTCCACTACATTTTCATCTCTCCACTACATTTTCAATCAGCAGCTTCATAAAAAGTACTGATAAAGTAATTCTAAACTAATAGCTCCTTTCATTAATAAAAGCATAAAAAGCCCAATATTAGGTTACCTTTGACTTTTTGTTTGGAGTATAAGATTTTGCATTACTAAATATTAATCTTATATCTTTGCACAATTCCATTGGAGTGTCGTAATTCCCAGCTTCCAGAGTTTCTTTCACCGTACCAAAGTCCATTGGAGTGTCTATTATGTGTCTGTAATCCTAGATAAAACATACAAAAAAAACAATTGAAGACTTTTGAATTTTGTATCTATAATTTGATAGTAGTTAAGATGACTGCAGATTACCTTAACCATCAACTGAAAATAGAAGCTCCTACCACAGCAGACAGCAGTGGTAGCAGATTTGAAGCTTCAGCTACATTATCCCATACAAACCTTGCATGGGATCTTCAGAATGTCTTAAGGTTCATTATTCAACACAATGTCACACACTTGCACAGGCAGATCTTTAATTTCAATTCTCCGGAGTTTCTTCAATAAAAACTACACAGTAACACGCAAGTCCATAATCAAACTTAGACTGCTGTAAATGACCATGCAGTCCTTTTCTTGATTCATTTTACTATGAGAAACAAACTGATCTGGTTTCAAAAAAACCCCAGAACAAATCTGCAAAAGAACAAACTGAAGAGGAGTAAGAAAGTCTACAGGTCATGGAAGGAGGGGATGGCCACTTGGGATGATTGTAAGGCTCTGGTGAGAGAATGTAGGGATGCAACTAGGAAAGCCAAGGCCTCCTTGGAATTAAACCTTGCAAGA
>JAOXOE010000001.1:69594918-69610643 GCA_028565055.1 Phoeniculus purpureus
CCCTTTATCATTCCAGTTGCCCTTCTCTGGACTCGTTCCAGCACCTCGACATCTTTCTTAAACTGAGGGGCCCAGAATTGAATACAATACTCCAGGTGTGGTCTACCTTTCCATCTGAATAATCTCATTTAGTCTTAATCCACAAAGTGTCTGGTACGCACTCAAGCATTTTAGCTGCTCTTCTCCATACCTTTCTCAAAGTCACTACATCTTCCCTCTAGATGCTGAGCCCCTAAATGCATCAGGATATGAGCACCCCATAGTGCTAAACAGCAGTCAATAATACAGCTTTATCCTTAACATCCTTTTTGATGGTGGTAAACACCTCGTTGGTTTTTGTAGCTGCCACTGCATACATGGCCAGCACTTTGAAAGCTGTCAATGACTACCTCAACACTTCTGTCTTCAGCTGAATCTGCTAATGATCTCAATATCAGCATATATAAACATAACTAAGCTATATAAGCATAACTAAGACCACTGTTTCCTCATATATCTCACCAAACATACATCTCTGCTGAAAATGATCTGCCATTTTTTCCACATTTTTATGAGGTTTTTCTAGAAGTCCTCACTTTTAGGGCAGTGTTTGACTACTAACTGAAATGACTTGCTGTATTTCCAGACCTTGGAATATTTCACAGCATGCACCCACCAAGAGGCTTAGAAGGTCACCGAGTAAAGCTGGGCCTAGCACCAATTCCTGGGGAAGCCTGAAATACTACTGTTGTGACCCACTCTTTTGCACCCTAACCTTTAACTGATTTTCAATGCATAGAAGTAATTGCTCCAATCCTACGTGAGCATAGGTTCATGTATTCAGTTCTCTTCCCAAATTAATTTACAGTGCTTCAAAAATTGCTGGTATTTATAAACCTACATACTACTTCATAACATTGCATGAAAAACTATCAATACAGTTTAGTATAGCTTAAAACTCATTTAGTTCCACTTATGTTCCATTCATCCACGTAATGCAGCAATGTCTAAAGCTGCTTCTACATAAACACCTATTTTTGTCTGGCCAGTAACAAGGCATTCAATTTATACATCTTTATTACCTACATAACAGTAATGTTGAAACTTTAAGATGATCCCAGAGTGTACAAAGAACCACTGCAGATGCTGAAATGCAGCTGGATTAGCTAAATTCTACTGTCTAAAAAAAACCACTGCAATCCAAATCCCAAGTGAAGAAGAGAGGCAGCATAATGCCGTTTTTCCAAGACAGTCATAACAACTTATGACTGTCAGGCTGTGTTCAGGCTGTTTTCTCCCCACTTAAAGAGATGTAAAATTAGGTGTATTTGAAAATGTTTTTTCATCAATCAGAAAGCTGCTGCTGCTGCCAAACCACACGCAGATGCTTTGGCAGATGCGACTTAAGATTCTCAAACAAAGGACTGTTTTTACAGAAAGAGCTACAGATGCCAGCCAAGTCACAAAAACCAACTATACCTGCCAAACACTTCAGACATTTTCACATATGTACTTTACGAACGTCTCTAGAACTAGAACCGCTTGTGAGCCAACGTAGAACAAAGTTGTGTTCTCTGCAAAAGCAGTACAAATTTTGACAAGCAGTTTCAAAAGAGAGCTCTTTAAAGACCACTGCAATCCTTACCTATTAAATTATTAAGATAATTAGAGCAGCTCAAACCTTTCCTCTGTTAAAGACTGGTGCATTAAAATACTGAAATATCCTTTAGTGGTTGCAGAATATATGAGTCTAGAAAATTTGCCAGAGGCCCTACTTATAACTGAAAACTTGATTTTGAACTAGCAAAGAAAATAACCAAAAACCCCATCTCAACGTAACTCTTAAGCAGCAGCTGTGATAACACAATGAGGCATAAAAAAGCTATTAGCACATGGAAAATAACATATACTCGCTATGGTAACATATCAAAAAGCTTGAAAGGGTAGCATACCAAAGTTATTGAAAAAAGATAAAATATAGTACATTAGAATAAATTGTAGCTGCATCTTCATACTGGTATCTGGACTCAGTGCTTAACTGATTTTTACATTATTTTACAATAAAAAGGAAAAATATACTAGCCAGTAACTTGAATATTTTCACTCCTACATCACCTGCAGGAGTTACGCTCCAAGCGTACTACCCTCATGCCTGGGACATGAGTCAGATACCAGTAAGTATCCAGCACTACTTTAGTTTGTCAAGATCCTCTCTTCACCCAAAAGTGAAGGAGAATTAAATAAGGGCAAAAATCCCAACCAAAAATAAAAACAATTCAGCAGATAGTCTGGATTACAGTTTTCCGAGGGTGATTATGTAGCCACTAGGAAGAAAAAAAAACCACAGAAACATTTGCACATACTGACGTATCATCTATATGTGGAGCAGTCTTAGCTATATCGCTGTCGGGAATATGAAGAAGTCCTTCATGGTCAGATGATCTGTTATAGTGACAGTGTTGATGACACTTATTTATGGCACATCAAGAGTGACAATTTGCTAACTGTAGCTGTAGAAGCACGAGTGAAAACCACCTTTCCAAAAGCACATAGGGAAACACTTCTGTCTAGAAATTACCTACATCTCCCTACTTGGGGGGGGGGGAATAAAAAAAAAAAAATCAAAAAAAAAAATCAATACAACAGAAGATGAGAAGACAAGACAAAAAACCAAAACACGTAACACAATCCTTGCAGTCTCACAGAATTCTCTATTAGCTATAGCTGCTTCATTTCTTGGGATGAGTAACACGTTGTCCTGGTTTGAGTTAGAACTCTTTTCTGTGATATTACTTTTCAGCTCAGTCTCTCCTAAGTAACTGCATCTTCTGCAGCCAACAGCATGTTTGTGCAGACAGTGTTTACAGCTACTACCAAAGACTGGTAAGCAGAAAGGCTATTGTTCCTGTGAGAACCAATGTCACTGCTCAATCTTATGTGCCATGTAGGGGTTACAGTGAGAGATGACATCTGTGGGAAGGAAACAAGTTCCAGCATCCAGCTCATAAATCTGGTTCCTCTTTGCTGCTGAGTCAAGACTGGGACTTCCCTAGCATCTGTCCACAGCATTACTGGTGTTCTGACATAACTGCCATCAGGGGCATTGGGTTTGACACTGTTTTTGAACTTATTTGTATGTAACTAATTTTCTTGCTACTATTTTCATTAAAGCTGTTTTTGTTTTATTTTCCAAACTGTAAGTCTCTCTCTCGTATTCTCTCTCTCCCGCTTTGGGAAAGGAAAGGGAATAACAGAGCGTGTCTGTCATTCCTCTAGTCCTAATGCTTGACATAGGTTAAAAAAACCTTTGACAAGGAAAAAAAACCCACCCTCTCTAACAAGGTACACTGTAAAGAACATGGGGAAAAAACTATGGCCTTTGAAGTAATAGGAACATTATGTATTTATTGGTAAGTCTCCTTACAGTCCCCCCTTCCTGGGGGGATTTCAAATCAAGCAAGATGCCAAAACATTCTGGGTAACTTGGGCAGAGCAGAACAAGGAAATATCCCAACTCTGAACACACAGATTGGACTTTTTTTGTTCACCTCTCTTCTTCTTATGTAAAGTATTTCTTTGTTGGTATGAAAAAAGGTGCATGGGAACACCACTAACGTCAAACCATTATAGAGGAATAGTAGGAAGTTATTATCCAGAACTTGCCTCTGCAGAGAACGTATGGGTCCAACTATCTCATTACTAGTTCAACTAGGATGTTCCTGGCCTTTCCTGTTTAAGAAGTTGGTTTTTTCTACTCCAATACCTCCGATTTGTTCTGTTCTGAACAATACACTAGATATTATAAGCCTTCATCTAAGCAGAATTAATCTGCTGACAAGTAGACTGGTCAAAGAGATGTGTCTGTTACAGGTAACAGAAGGTTACATTATCTGCCAGTTATCTAAGTATCGCCCAAAGAGGAAATAAAAAGGTGATATTGCAAGTGGGATCTACATGATTATTGCCAACCACCACTAGGCAGAGAAGAGATTAAAGTTCTGCCTTTGCATTTATGTGTCAAGCATGAAGACAACAATGTTTGGAAACATTTTCTAAAGGAGTTTCAGGTGATAGCAGGAGGTCATCTTATACATGGATTTGCTCCTGTGGATGGTAACGTTAAAGACAGAAGTGCAAGAACTTGAAGCACAACGATCACGGTTGTCAGCAACAACAGAAAAGATTCATAATGCTCGATCTGAAGCCAATTATCAATGAAGAATAATTAACGTACACTGGAAGTGCATTGCTTGCTTTGTGGAAGAGTTTCAGCAGTAGTCATTACAGAAAATGATCAATGTGAAAGAGGTTAGTTATATTTTTCCACATCACTATTCACTAAAATGTTGCCACAAGTTATGACATGTTCGTATTATGCGAGATTACCAACCTGAAACCATTAAGAATATGATTTTACTGGTTGTATTATCACTTAACACTTACACATTCTCATATCAATAAGCCAACCATGTAAGAGGCTACTTAAAAGTGCTAAATCGTTTTATGCTTACTTGACACTGTAACACTGAAAGTGGCTATCTGGATATTGAGGCTGATATGGTTCTTGACCCAACACTGTTCCAAACCACCATGCATCATCAATAATGGATCGGAATCTATCAGCTAGAGTAAAAAAAAAAAAAAATACATTAAAATCAATTGTTCAGACATCCTGCTAAGAAGTATTTAACTACGTTGCTACTTCTGCTTTCTTCTATTAGAAAAACTAGTTCCCCACTGATGTGCTGGAAGTCACTAGTTAAGTGTCCCGCATTATTATTGCATTAGGCTGACTGTACTTCTTAAATCCCGGTATTTACCACCCACAATCAATGCCGAGTGGGAACATTCTGCATAAATTTTAAAGATGCTGCATTATAGAACTGCTTGATATGTAATTACATGGTTTATGATTACAGCCTGCTTTAGAAGAGGCAGTAACCTGTGAGATCCTCACTTTCTCACTTCATTAAACTACTGCACTACAAAGCACATTTTCATTATGGATCCTGCCAAGCAGCTCTACTGTGCTCCTAGAGCCACATGTGAAGTATCTATCGTACATGTGTAGCAGTACTTCTAAATCCACTGCTATTCCAGGAAAGATGAGACAACTTCCTAGTCCAAAAATACAAGTGGTAGAATATAAGTAAATTCACTACTTGACAATAAAACAGGATAAGAGAACAACAGAGTCTTACTGTATGTTTTGATGACAGGATCTTCTGTCTATGATAATCCCTCCAAAATGCTTAATACAGCGGTTAGCTTGCTCAAATTTCTGATTTGGAACAGACCCTAACTACCAGAAAGCAAGTTACAAGCAAGTAGCCAAGGGCTACTTTAATTTCAAAATAATGTTGTCCAATACTTAGAAAACACACTTACAAGCCTGCCAGTTCCTTTGCCGTGCTTCATCATAGAACTGACGTAGTATAAGGAAGTCAATAACATCCGGCATATCATGGTATCTAGGTTAAAATAAAACAAAATTCATCCTTTTCATGTGCATCCCTTAGGACTTAGGAAGAAGCTTGAATAGAAAGATACATTTAAATACTTCTTAGAAAAATAAAGCAGCACAAACCTGATGGAAAATGATTTGTCTGTGTGTTTTCCGGTAGCATGATCTATAAAGGCGAGCTTGAGGCAACACAATGTGGGAGGACCAATTTCATACCTAATTCCAACAATTTTTACTAATTCTTGATCCTAGAGGTAAGAATAAACAGTTTCAGTGAGTATTACCTTCTGGAGTACACAAAGAGCCATTATTTTAACATTAGTTAAGCAAGCACACAAATCCCGCATCTAAAAAGCCAAAAAATATTGAAACCACATTTGGTATTTCAAATGTCAGGTTCAGTAATTTTAATAAAGCTACTTGTATTTGGGTTTCCTACAGGTAACTCTGAACCATGTAACCTCAAAATTCAGTGTTTTGCAAACAGCTCTCAATTTACAGACTGCTAGTACTTAACCCACAGTGACTTCAGGGCAGACCTACCCTAAGTACCACTTTTCTCCATGGCTCCTTGTGTGGATTCAGTTCATAGATGTTATTTCTTCTAACTGCTTCAATGTAAGCTTCATGGCCTTGTCGGAAGTATATTACCTAAAAAACAAAAAAAAAAAACCCCACCAAACAATCAAGGCTTTTCTCTATTTAGTAACTACAATGCTGTTAGTTAACACAAGTATTTAAAGATTTTGATCAGTATTCCTACCTCATCACCCATCTGAGGAACAAAAGGGGATCTTCGAAGAGCTGTGTCTGTTATCCAAACAGGAGGATGCCAGTCATATGACAACTCCAAATTTACTGGTTGTGTAGTATTAGCCTTCACAATTAATAGACAGCAAAATTAAACAAAATGGACATATTGCTGACATGACATCAAAACAACTTATGCCACTTCAATTTGGCAAATAAAACCTTAACTTATAAAAGGCTAATGTCTAAAACTAATTAACAAAATTCCTCCACTGCTTGCTTATCATAGCTGCATTTGTAGTACTAACACTAAGCACTCCTTTCCTGCAAGAAGATTGGAGTGAGCAAGATTACTATTATGTAAATAGAAATTGCCCCAAGCATTAAAAGAAGTTTTAAAAACAAAATCTTTATCTTAAGAATAATTATTGTGACTTACAAAAAACCTAAAAATTGAACCCAAGTATAAATGGCTCCCATGAATACAGTGACTATAGCCACTAAGTTTTCAGAAAGATACGTTACTTAAAACCAGACAGTTTCACAGGGTTTTAGTCCAATATTCTGTACAGTTACTTTATCACATTTCCCTTTGGACACCAGCAACTCAGAGAATCCTTTTTGTTTCAAAAATGAAAACTGCTTCACTTGGAATGCAGATTGTTCCATACAAGTAAGCAAATACCTTGCATTTGGATGGGCTTTCAGGGTACACTGTATGCAGCAATACTAATACACTTGTTCAATCCCAGTTAAGAAGTCTAAAACCCTGAGAAAGACTAGAAAACATTAACTGTATACCTCCTCCTGCTTTTTTGGTTTAGGTTTTTTCCTCCTTTTTCTTCTTCTTCTCTTTGGGGGAGACAATTTCTCTGCTGATACTTCATCTTCTGAAGTACTGCAGTATCTGATAACCTTTCGTCGAGAAGTCCTTACAGGAGGTTGCAGGTTAATCCCTGCATCAGCGATCCAGTCAGAGTATCTACTTGAAGAATCACTGTCCACAGTGGATGGGGTCAGGGAAAATACAAACACATAAACAAGTTGTCAATATTTCAAAAACCTGAATTCTCTTAAGACAAATACCTGCAGACATAAGTTGCTGTTCAAAGCACTATCAGAAGAACTAAAATGACTTTGACCTCTTGTAACGATTACTTCACTTTATGTTCCATGTAATTTTTTGGGAACATAGTAACTCAGTCTGTTTTTTAAAAAAGCCTGCAGTCTGGCAAATTCTGGTATCAGTAATTGTATTCAAGAAAGCTGTGCAATGAAATTCTGGACTAGGTAAGAGTCCTCCCTAAAAGAACATACTACTCATACAGTAATTCTTTAAAGCCAGCTATACATATCTCGTAAGTAGGCATTTGCTTTTTTTATAGCTACCTACTTCTTTCTGTCGGGATATTTTTAGTTCTACTACTATAGAGTTCTGTAAGGAGAACCAAAAAAAAAAGCAATAGTGATTAAAAAGTTATCTGTAACTTTGGTTCTAAATAAAGTAACTGTATCAAAATTAAGGGTTTTTCTAACCAAATACACTGGTGAAAAAACACAACTGCATTTTGATGAAATAGAACACTAAACAACAATGCAAGGTACCCTACAACAGCACAACAGAACTTAATTACAGTAACAGCTGAGATTTGTTTTCTTTTTACCTAGAACTATTACTGTCACTTTTCTTGTCACTTCTCCATTCTTCCTCTTCACCAGATGAGCCAGAGTCTTCGCTTTCCTCAGCTTCCTGAATGTAAAAATATGCAGAGTAAATTCAAAACTGTCTCACAGCCCTTTTTTTAAGGGTTTGAATCATACACCGCTTTCTCCATTCATGATTGTATATTATCAAATTAAGAAGAAACCTGCTAAAACACGTTTTTAAAATGGAAATGAAAGGGGTTTTGTAGTTTATTTCAACTAACTCTTAAACTTGGGAGTGCACTTTTAAACTCTAACTTTCATATAGCCACTCACATTTTATTAGCCACGTGTGAATCCACTTGCTGTAACCACTCTTCACAAAGAAACACTTCTATCCTCCCCTACCTTATGACAGATTAATTTTTTTCTAGTCTAATAAGTTCACATTCCTTATCAGATTGAAGTGACAGCTGATTTTGATTCCTTCAAATTCCAGACTCACGATCCTGTAATTAGGTCACATACTGTAAACAATAAAATCTAGTTCACTAGAATGCAAAGGAAGAACTTCAAGACTGTAAAAGGAATAAATGAACACGATCACATTTCCCATCCATACACAACATGCTCCTCCTTCTGCTGGAGGAGCAGCACTTCTGTGGTAATTTGTTCATTAGTTACGCAAGTTAGAGCTAGTGATTTTTCTGATTTTAGTATCAACTGACTGACCAAGTACTAATTTGGTGTATTCATGCATATAATTAAATGCAAAACTAAACAGTCATGACACATCAAAATATATTACTTACATTGTAACTTCCTAATTGTTATTCAACAGTTTGCACTAACTTAATGTTTAAAATGTGTTTTCTGTGACTAAAATGACTAAATATAATGCTTTCCTTGTGTCTCAAGTTACGTTGTCAAGCAAAAAATAAACTCCAACATTAGTAAGTATGAAAACAAGATTTAACTAGCCACTTCAAGTTTCAATGCTGTTTGAAGTCCAACCAATTGTTTGCTTGTCATTTTCGGAGTAACAAAGTTTATAGTTTTCCCCCTGAAATCTATTCATGCAGTCTATAGGATCTCAGACAAATGACTTTCAGCTCCCCCCTTTTGTCTACCTTTTGAAGGTTTAAGACACACAAAAACCCCAAACCATTTGCGTCACAGCTCAGTTTTTTTACAGCATTATTAGTTTTAACGTTATTAGATCTAACATCACGTCTTCAAAATTATGTATTTGTAGCATTTACAGGACATGTAACTATCCTCTTTGCATTTTGCGTACTTTGGATTTATCAGATGCCAAAAGTCTTTTGTCAATTCCCCTTTCATCTTACTCCCAAGATAAGGAAAACTTGAACTTTTCCTAGATTTGTTGTTTTTAAGCACATAGGGGTTTTAGAGAGTGTAGAATATAATCCACTTCCAAAGAATACCATTCTTCAACTTATAAGATTATCTTATCCCCTGCACATCTCCCATTTTGTTGGCTATTCCTCCTTAACAAAGTGACTAGTCCAGTAAGTCTGACTTTCTCTACTCCTTCACTCATTTCCTCCCTCTCAAATTTGGATGATTTCTTTGCATGCAAGGCAAGACAACAGTATTCCAGGTAGTTCTACCACTAATTTGCAGCATCTGGTAACATGACAGTTAAAAAGCTCCTTCTACCCACAGAAAGTTCTGTTTCATGTGAAGCCAGGACTTTCATAGACTTTGTTTATCCTGTGTAAGTATCACATTACCAGGCCATTACAATACTTCATTGAGAACCTTCAGAATTTCTAGTTTTACATATGCACAGATTTGGAAATTTTTCATGGAAAAGCAGTAAAAACACACCAAAAAAATCTAAACTTCACTTTAAGCCAACCTCAGCATTGTACACCTGCTTTTTTTCCCTTGGGCTGTAGATTTGATTTAGAAGATTCCCAGCAAAAGTTTTCAGCCATTTATATAATACGACAAAGACTGACATCATTGTAACAGTAGGCAACCAGGCTTGAGAACAACTAGCAATTACACCTGGTAAAGACGTTGGGTTTTTTTTTGTTTGCTTCCTTGTTTTAAGAAAGAAAAGGCACATTTAAGTGAAACTTTGCTTACTGAGGAGCTCAAGTTCAAAATAATGAACTCCGAAGAAAACTTACCTGCTCTATCAAGCCAAAGCAGTCATCTCTTTCCTCATCAGAAGACTCTAGCTGTTCAATGTTATTCCGCGTTCGGAAGTATTTCCGTTTATGCAGTCTACGCTTAGACTGTATCAGTGAAGACTCAGAGTCACTCTAATTTATATAGGAAGTTAAAAAAATAAGTTACATAAAATACAAATGTAGCAAATCCTCCTATAAGCCAGTAGTTTTAAATTTGCTGCTGTAAATTAAAAATTTAGTAGCTATCCTAAGAAACTGGTCTTTAGAAACTACAGTGATAGGCCCATTCACATTTCCTGATAAATATATTTACAAAAATCAAGACATTAACTGCCCTACAATGTCTCATTCTGAGAGGATCAGAAATCTTCAACTACCTACAATTAAAAGGATCATACAGTATAATTCTCCTATCAAATTGTTTTATACGGCAAGCCACGGTGAACCAGCCTACTATCTTATAGAACAGTACAATAACCCATTTTTGTCCTTCTTACAATCTCTTCCAAGAAGTAGGTAATTAAAAAAAGCATTCCAAATGAAGCAAGCCTGAAAAAAAAATATTTGTCATCTAAAGCAAAATGACAAGGAAATAGCTATACAGCTTTTAGCTGTCGTTGCTTGCACCTCAATGCTTTAACATGGATCTGCAACAACTGTCTTTGATGGATAAAGATGACTTAACTGCAGTAAAACCAGAATGGCCTGAAATCAACCCTATCTGTAAAAATTACTAGCAAATACCTTGATCAGAAGGAGGCAAGACTGAAAAACAGAATTCTAGGTAATTTCAAAAATCTTGTCCTGCCATAAGTGGAAGTTGCAGCAGCAGAAACCTAATTCAAAGACCACACCTTTGAAAACATTTGCTGTCATTCTGAAAACCTTGACTTGTCACCAGACACAGAATGCCCACTTTCCTAGAAGCTGCTGCATACCTTTTCCATTGACTCGAATGAGTGTTTCTTTTCTGTTGCATAAAGTTCCCTCTCCTCTTCCCCTTTTGCAATTCGATATTCATCTTGCTTCCTGCAAGAAAGTAAGGCAATCTAATTCCACAACTGTTTTGACAATGCTGCAAATATAAATGGCCTGTTCTCTTTAATGGATCTGAAAACCCCAACACCAAATTCCATTCTACTGTTAATTTCAGACACTGTTTCTGAAACACCTGTAACACCTGTAACGTATTTCCAGATAAAGAACATGGACATTAAGAACATCTTCTTTGCAAATCTCAATATATAACTATTTTGCAACCCACTTTTAAGTCATACTTTTCTCTTGGCAATCACTCTACCTTCCAAAAACCAGGAAAGCTTTTTAAAAGCTTCAGTGATGTGGCAGCATACACTGATGTATTGTAAGAAGAAATATTTAGCTATCAACTTCTCCTTTTTATGGATGTTCAGTGTTCTGCTAACAAGTTGTTTTAGCATTCTGAGTGCTCATTGCTGCTGTGTGTCATCATCCCCACAAGGTCTCACAAAAGTACCAACTCTCAGAAATCTTTTATGTAAATTCCCTTTATTTTGGAAAAAGCAAGAATTGAGGTAATCTAGCTGTCATTTCAGATGACCTAAAATATTGTAAATATGGGAGAATCACCTCTGTCAAGAGAAACTTTCTTTTTTTGTTGAATGGACTCAAGTTCTTAAGCATAGTTATCATAACACTGAATTCTCTCTATTTGTACCACATATCTATTGAAACTTTGGTCTGAAAGTGCTAGATACAGTAAAAAACAGCATGATGTGTTTTCTCTGGTCATATATGCAACACAGTAAGCTGTCCACAGACCTGAGTACACTTGGTGGTATTTCTGGCACAACAACTCTTCGTCTCCAAGCCTGAAGGTCTCGTTCAGTAGCCATCTGACTTCGTGGAGCATTCTGATGCATCTGGCGCACACCTTCAACTTGCCCGCTACGTCGTAGACCAATATTGGGTGGAGACTGGATATCAAGACTTGGTCTTCTAAAAGCTACAATATACAAACAAAACCATTTTTCCAGACTATGAAGAATTTGAACTGTGTCTCTTCCTACAAGATAAAAAGTTAACACTATGTATTTTTAATCTCCATTATCATGACTACTTATCACCTTCAGGAAATTTTCTGTATTGTAGAAAATACAGTGATATTTTGAAAGTCTATGAGTAATGGTTATTTTAATATAAAAGTGAAAGTAAGTATAATGTAACAGAAGCATTTTTTTAGAACTGTTTCAGACAGCACTGAGGATAGCAAGGTTCTAAAAAGCACTTTTCCTGGAGCTGAGCTTAATGCAATTAAAACTACAAGAAGAGTGTCTGGTTTAAATCTGTACAGAAGCAGGATGGGGAAGACAGTTTGAACAATGGTAAAACAGTAATTTTTACAAACTTTTGAGAGGAATAACTGTAGCTCCTGTAAATGTTATTTGAGCATTTGACAAATATCATTAAACATTTCCATGTTACAAGACACACAATTAACATTATTTAAAAGGAAAAGAGAAAGGCTTTACATTGTTAATCACAAGAGTAGCAACATTTCAACGAATAAAGATCTTAACTAGACATTAAAGGAAACCTCATCTCCCAAAATATGGCAATTAAAACCTGTTTGAAATACTTCACAAAGTGTAATATAAACGGAGATAGAACAATTACCTCAAAATTTATCAAAGTACCTACCTCTCCTAGGTGTTCCTTCTCCACCTTGTGGGCCACCTGAAGCTGATTCTTGGTCAGCTGCATTTCTTTGATCTTGTTCTAGTTGCAACTGTCTAATCATGCCGTCAAGAATACTGGGCTCCAAGCTTTGTTCATCCTGATCAACTGTCTGTTGGCCTATAACTTGTTCAACCACTTCTCCATCACCTTGCAAGTGTAATACAAATAAAATGAGTTAACTGTTTAGAGAAAATGACTTAATCTCACTGATCACATCACAGCAAGACATGTTCTAAAAGTAAACATAATGAATACTACTCTTTTAATCATTCCAATTGCTTATTCTGAATGAGCCATTTACATGAGTTTACAAACTCAAACACAAGTCTGTGCACGTCAGTGCTCCCAGAAATGAAATCAGACATCCTTTTTTGAACACAATTTCTTTTTCTTGTTTAAAATCGCATCCAGACAGAGACCTTTCAGCATCTTTAGTGAACAGAAGTAAACGACAGGTAGCTTGTGAGAAAATGTAAGCATTTTAAAATCACCTATGCCACACCTACTCTCTTCCCACTCAGAATTACTATAGTAACTCAGATTTCTGGATGTGGGTTTTTAGTGATACTATTCTTACTTGTTGCTACATATCCAAGTTGAGGAATTAAATGTTCGTCTGCACAATTCTCTCTTCCTGGCACCAGTCTTTGATATTTTGTCGGATGAGGGTTTCCATCCACATCTACTAAGAAGGGAGGGGGCATGAGATGAGGAGCCTGTTGAGTCTGCTCATCTAGGACGTAATTGTTAGAGTCTCGAATAAGTGGCCGATAGTCAGTGTGGAAGAACATTTGATCAGGAATCTAGAAAAAAATAAAGTTTTTAGACTATTCTTTTCTTCAAACTCATAATAGCATAGGGAAGAACAAGTGACTAAGTATATCCACAATCTACTCAATGGTAAAAGAAAGGGCAAGTTCCCAATAAGAAAAGTTAAGCATAGCTACAATTAACCTGTGTAAGTATTTCACTACTCTTATTTCTGACAATGCTTTTGCAGGGAAAAAATATTTTTAAAAAACAATAAACAGGTAATTTAAAGCAGAAGCACTGCATTACACTTCAAATATTTTATATCTCATTCTGTTCTAAGAAGTTTCCTTCATTGTCATGCAATGGTATCATCATCTAATGCTCAACATAAGCTCTTGAAGTAATGGTCTTTCTTAATCATCAATATCCAGCAGAACTTTATTCTGCAGACAAAACAGTCTGTTAAACTGAGGCAGCTGAAGAAAAATAGCTACACAAGTATCAGGTCACAGCCAAATCTTTGCTTCTAGCAATGCTGAGCAAGGTAAGCTTACATTTCAGCTAAGAACATAGAGCAAGAAAAGAAAATTCTGTAAATTACAGAAAATTCTATATAAAATTAAACATACCAGTACAACTTTAAAAAAAAAGAAAAAAGTTGAAGTGGGAATGAAGACAAGCATAGGCTAGAGCTGCACTTTCACAGGCTATTTCAAGAAAACAGAAATGCATGTGTTTATCAAACTGAAAATTAAACAGGTCGGTAAGATTCAAAAAAGCAAAGCATTTTTTCCAGGCACATTTTTCTAACATTTCAAAATACACAGTTTTACATGAATGCTTACTGTAGCTTATTTTAATCAAAGTGCTACAGTGAAATTTGGGTTGAATAAAAGGCGGCCTAAAGAACTGCAAGTTCTGATAACTGAAATAAACCAGTGAACTATTCTTAACATACAAACAGTCTGCTTTTTTGTTTATTAGGTAGCAGTGCAACATATTTTGTGATTAATTCCAACCATTAAACATCAGGCTATTTTCAGTCTTTAGAAACAAAAGCAATTCTGATGTTGAACACTTAACATGCAAATTCACAGGCTGGAAGATTAAAATGCATTCCAGAAAGGTTACGTACTCCCAGGGAATGTTAAGACACTGATTGCTTCTGCTGTGCCAGGCCTACATGTACAAAAGAACTCACAGACACCAAGGAATCCATTAAATTTAGATTCTGCACCCCTACAAAACATTTGTTATGATTAATGTAACTAGTCTAATTTCAGTTAGAAGCTTGGATAAAGACTTCCAATAAAAGGCTGAACTTACCTTTTCATAAGGTTTGCTACAGCCAAAACCAAATATCAACAGATGCCCATGAGAATCTGTACATGCAAAATGTTGCCCATCTGGTGAAAATTTACAGTCAAAAACAGCACCATGTCCTTGGCCTTCAATCTAGATTGGAAGAAATAAACTTGAGACACTTACAAACTTTTTGTTAGCAAACAATAATGCAGCATTAAAAATTACTCTATCGAAAGCAGTCGTGCACCTCTTACATACCTCCATTAAAGCACAAATAATCCTGTTACTTCCAATTATGTCTTTTCCCCTTGACATGTGAACTTAAGTCCTAAAATCATAACAGTTTTAAAAGATGCACTAAAGGGTATGGAAACTTACTTTTAAGAAAAAA
Source organism: Phoeniculus purpureus (assembly GCA_028565055.1). Lineage (NCBI taxonomy): Eukaryota > Metazoa > Chordata > Aves > Bucerotiformes > Phoeniculidae > Phoeniculus > Phoeniculus purpureus. Next base: position 69,610,088 of record JAOXOE010000001.1, read on the forward strand.
AATAAAGCCTTTTGAGTCTTATTAGCTGTTAGTATACTCCTTAAAAGTAAACTGCAGTTAATATATACCGATATGTGAGACCACTTTCAAGAAAAGCACAGGGAATCTGAAAGCTCACTATTGACTGTAACCAGACAAAAAAAACTCCCATGAACATTGGGTTATAATTTAACTCTCAAAGAAGACAACCTGTTCTCAAGTGTTAATCACGAGCTGTCAGATGGAGCAAATGTCTTGGAAGTGCTTCAAGAAGAACTGTCCCAAATCTGCTAACGCTTATGGTAATAAAATTTTAAGACAGTGGAGAATACAAGTATTTATCTAAGACTCTCAACATCACAGTCTAAAACAGGACTTTTCAGTCTTTTACATGGCATCTCATGTCAGTTAAGAGTTACTATGAATGTTACTTAAGATTTTCTTGTGCCTCAAAGTGTAAATAGTTGATACCAAGGATTTCACAAGATCTCACAGACCACAATCATAGGATCATAGGATGTTAGGGGTTGGAAGGGACCCAAGAGATCATCGAGTCCAACCCCCCCGCCGGAGCAGG
>JAOXOE010000001.1:69615200-69629859 GCA_028565055.1 Phoeniculus purpureus
CATGGTCTAGCCTTGAGCTGTGTGGTAGGGGTTGGACTTGATGATCTATTAGGTCCCTTCCAACCCTGGTAATACTAGTATCATAGTATCATAGTATCATATGATGCAAGGCAAAAACTGTGTGCCACCAGTCTATTTCATTAAATGTATTTAAAAGTACAAAAGAATCAATGAAAACAGTCAGTAAGATCACTTCTTTTATGAAACCCATCTTTTAAATGTCATAATCTCACCTGGAAACAGGTGATCGTCTACCTTATTTTTACTAATCTAAAAATATTTCTGTTGTGACACTTCATGTTTCTGACTGAAATCCAAATAGAGATCTGCACTTTTGGTTGACTTTTTCCCCTTAACAAAGGAAATGTAATTAATTTGGCACAGCATACATTTGAAAGCTATACAATTATTTATGCATTTATTCAAGCACAGACTAAAATTTAGCAAGTTACTGCATTACCAAAACACTCATTTCACCCCTCTCCCTCTGCCCCCGCCTGAAGTCTACACCACTTGATGATAATATTACTAAAGCGTTCTCTAGCTTGACTGTAAGTAAGTGTGCTCAAACAGTTGTTTCAAACTGTTTTTTAGTCTGTTGTGTAAAGTCAAAGAGACAACAGTTTACCTACCCTGGTAATCGATCAGACATATCCAACAAAATACTCCTCCATTCTGCTTGCTCAAAATGCCAGATTCGAGCTGTCCCATCCCTACTGCCACTTATGAACCTTGAATAAGTTTTACAAGATAGTTAATTAATTTTCAGAAGAATCTGCTTTAAAGTATATTCAGAATTAGATACTACCTCTATTTAAAATACTAATGAAAAAGTGACATAAATTAAATCAACCTGTGTGCCAGAGAATTCTTTATGGTTATGTGTGTACACGAACCTTTGTTCCAGAAGCCCAAGAAAAGAAGTTTTTAGATTATCCAAAGACAATCTCCCTATACCACAAATCACAACCCTGACAAATACAGCTGATGCATCTCCCCCAGAAAATGTCTGTCTGCTGAGTATATAATGACTGTGCTCTAATTTGCTATGATTCACTTTTAATAATTATAAATCTTAAAACATTTTTTATAGAAAGTATCACCAAACAAAAAGACAAAGTTCTGCCTTTTTCTTGGCACTGTCCTTTAAAGTAATCTACGTAGGCAACATGATGGCCCCAAAGACTAATGGAACTGCAGAAAAACTTACTTAAAAAAGGAAGACAACTAAAACTTCCAAACTGAATATATGTTATTAGCATTCTTAGTCACAGCTACCTCCGTTTTAAAAAGGGAAAAACACAAGAAAAATAAAGCTAAAACTTGCGGTTGCAGATGTAAATCTACCCTGAAGGCTAAAATCCATACCTTCACTAGAGATAGGTCCAGAGTTCAATTTTCACTCCAGTTTGTACTGAATTTGCACACTGCTACTCTCCCCTACAATCAGCTGAAAAACCTGTTTAATCCATTTACTTAAAAAAAAAAGTGGGCTATAAAAAAAAATATTACAATGCTTTTTAGACCATTTGCATTGCATTTTCCCTGAAATGCAATTTCAGCGGAGGCAGAGAGCTGAAACTTAATACAGTTTCAATATTACATTCATAATTCAAATAATACAGTCTTAATTCTGAACTAAAGCATTACTTGTTCATGTTTGAGGATTTTTCAACATACCTATCACCATTGTTTGAATACTGAATGCTGTCAACTTTGTCCTGTAAGAAAAAATACAGTTCATTAGAAATTATAATTTTTAAAACAGTTTGACAACTTTAAGCTTACTTAATAAAATAAGAAAGAATGACAAAAACGCACACTGTAGAATTTCCAGTTTTAACTGCAAGGTGAACCAAGTCTAACAAATACTCCCCAGAATTCATTAACCATTAAAGCATTTAAAATGCAAGCTGTCCTGATTAAATATGAAGGATTGACAGACAAACTGTCCGTTAATAACTTGGCAGCCAATTAGTTCATATCTGAATACTTATTTCCAATATCCTAAGCCAACTACAATCGATCAAGTTCCTACTCCTACTTACACATTCCTTAAAGAAAAACATAATTATTTAATCACTTTTCTCAACATAAAAACTATAGTATTTCCAGAACTAAAAGTCTTTTCTACTATCAAATCCATATTGACCCAGCCTTATCACTGTAACATGGTCAGATTCAGCATCAGAGAAAACATGCTGAAGCAAACAAAATGAAGATGATGAGTATTTCAGAACCTGCCCTTAGAAGAGCTTTAAGGGTACAACAAATCTGATTTCCCTATAGTAAAACTACAGATTCTTTTTGCATCAATGCATGACTCAACTGTCAGCACATGAATGCAAGCCATGTGTCCTTTAGATGCCTTAGAAGACAGCCTGCTAAACAAGGTACACAAATAAAAGTGAAGGTATTTTATCTAAAAAGTTATCTTCGTACCAAGAAAGTAAGTGAAGAGACAGCACACACTACATAAAGCGCATGGGGAAACCACTGTAAAACAGCAAACTGACTTATTACTTAGGAAGTACAAAGTAGCTTGGACAGACACAGAAGACATGAATGTAAGTCCAGATTAACAGAAGTGAAATTCTGGAAACTCAATCTTACTTAAAGATATAAGCCAAAAGGTGTCAAACAGTCAATATACTGAGTAATGAAATCCATGTTTTCAGTCTATACAGTTCCTGCAAACAGGAGTATACAGGTGGCTAGGCAAACTTCCATCAATGGGAAGCAAGAGAGCAAACCGCACACTTTGACATTAGAGAAGTGCATGACATCCAGTTGAAAAGACAGAATTCTAAGTATCACCCTAATATATCCCAGCCTTTACAATGGTCAAGTCACACTGAAATGACAGGCTGAATTTTAGCCAAAGTTATAAAATTATTCAATAAAAGAACATTATTTCAAACTTAGTAATGTTAACTTGCAACTTCAGTACTGCTCAAAGTGACTAATTAGATTTAACAATCTTACTTACAGCATGACTTTCCAATTCAGCTATTTTTTCAGGTGTTTCAGAGCCAAAATAATACATCCTGATGACATGGTCAGTGCTGCCAGTTGCTAAAAACATACCACCTGCAAAAATAAAACAGTAATTAAGGATAGTTTAAGAAATCAAAATAAATCACCAACATTTCTCAGATGCCTAGTTAAAAAAACCACAACAAACCAAAAACCACAACTTGAAGAGCGTCACATACTGAGAAGGAAATCCCACTCCTGCTCCAGAAAGCTGTCTCATCCACAGTAGTCATAGTGCTACAAAGAATTTAAAACAGTAACTATGGAAATGCTGGAACATCTAACTACTAACTGTGCACCGAAGCTGTCAATCATAGGGATATTGTAGGCTAGTTATGACTGACTCTTTCACTGTGGCACCTTTCTCATTCATAGCATGTGAATTGCTTTAAAGAGGGTAGACACACAAGTAAACCAGTGCAAGTGCACCAGTATTCAGCTATGGCAGCAGCAACACCAAGATCTGCCTCCTGCCACCTGGTGCTGTCAAAAAAAACACCCCAAACGAACAAAACCACAAAAGAACCTCAAACACAAACCATGGCTATATCCTGACAGTATTAACAGGCTGTACCTTGATTTTTATTTTTTAAATTCTCAAGTTTCTGTAAGTGTTCCTGTTGTCTGGTACCAGTCAGCCTTCCCACAAGTCACACATATTATTAGAAATAAAAGAAAACTACAAGCCAGGAACAAAGTGTGTTTATAAACACATTTGTTTATTCTTAAGAAAGCAGAAATCTCTAGGACTATCCCTGCATACAAAAGGCACAGAATCAGAAGCTCTTTCTACGAACAGTAACCACTTCTACTGCTGTTGACTGTGACATCTTACAGAAATTATTTTGCAAATCCCTCACTTTATCCTAAGAGAATAAACAAAAATAAAAATCCAGTAAAGGCAGATAAAAAAAACTAAACAAGCATCAGGTGACTTTCTTCTACAAAAACATCAGTGGCAAAAGCAATAGACATCACTCAGTTCAACAGTCTTTCACTGTTCACTAAGGCAAGTCACTAAATGATAGAATGTTTGAGATGGAAGGACCCTAAAGACTGTCTAGTTCAAATCCGTTCCACAGGCAGGGATACTTCACTACACAATGTTGCCCAGAGCCCCTTCCAACCTGGACTCGAACACTACCAGGGAGGGGGCATCCACAACTCCTGTGGCAAATCTATTCCAGTGCCTCACCACACCCCCCCCCCAGAGAGGAATTTATTCCTGAGATCTAACCTAAATCTACCCTCTTTCACCTTAAAACCATTCTCCCTAAGACTGGAGTCTCTTGTAAAAAGTCCCTCTCCAGGTTTTCTGGAGGCTACCTTCAGGTATTGGAGGGCTGCCATAAGGTCCCATACATACAGTTACTTACTACACAGTTGCTGGTTTTTGTAGGATTTTAAAGCCATCACAGGGTATTACAGTAACTATTTATGAGGAAAGAAGAGAAATCACAAGGTGAAATTAAATCCCTACGTGACTTACCCACACTGAACGAAGAGCAAAGCATCTGAACCCCTGGTCTAGGTTTCTCTGTGAATTTCACTGGCCGATTGCTTCAAAAGAAAAAAATGCTTGAAACAGGAAGTGCCGAGCAAAGCTTGGTTTTTTATCAACATTTCAAAACATAAAGGTACGTGTCTTCAAACATCTATGTAACAGGTACTTTTTAAATACATAGAAATACATCTGTAAATCTTGTGCAGGAGGATGAGTAATAAGGTTTTATTTTTCAAAATGATTGTGTGCATACATACAAGTGATACCTGAAGCCAACACAGCTTTTGACTTTTCCTGCAAGGTGCTATTACCTCGCAAAGATAATATGACAGAGAATGTTCATTCTTTCTCATCCTTCTGGAAGTACAACTTCCGTCCCTCCCTAATATATCCAAGTACTGAATTCTTGCCCTTAACACTACGAACCACCAACAGCACATGAAATGAGGCCTACCACATACCACTATATGCTGTGTGAATTCATAGCACTTTACAGAAGTAAATGTTTTGCAAAACTGATTTAGAAGAGTGGTTTCCTGCTCTGTAAGTCTTGTACACACTCTTCCAGTTGTCACGGTCATAATCTCACAGAAAGTAGCTATTTAAAATTATGTTAAGGAGAAATCCAGCAAACTGCACCACTTACAAGCATTACAGGTTTCTACTCTTTACTCCTTTTCTGTTCAACTGGGTTTCTTATTTATTAAAAGGAAATAATCTTCTGTTTACTAAAGTACCTTCTTAAAAAAAGCCTAAAGCTGTTCTAATATAAAATGGAATATTTATATCAACTACCATTTTTATATCAACTACCATTAAATGGCACAGTACTAGATACTGACTGATTATCCCAGAACTCTTCTTCAGAGTATTAACTTATTTTTTTATTTGCACAAAACAACAGTCACATATCAAACATTCAACAATTATTCTGAACATACTCTGTTTGCAAGTTCTTAAAACTATTGAAAACAATCCAACATATTTACTTTCACAGCAATTCTAGCAGTCCTACATTTGTACTTTTATTGTAGTAAGAAGTTAATATATTTCTCGACAAATCTCCTAGGAGACCAGAATAACTTAAACAGTAAAGGATATAATTTGTGATGGTACTTTAAATTAATTACATATTATATTATTTTCACAATTCGTACACAGAAATCACCTTTTTTTATCCAGTTAAAAGCACCTATTTTAATGAAGCACGATTATGACAGAATTAATAAGGAACCTATGTACATACTTGAATTTCATGGAATCTGTATCCCATTGCCAAAAGCAAACTGTTCCATCTGCACCAGTAGACACCATGTAACGCATGGAACCTTTCACCATTGGACTAAACTAAAGAGACGAAAGCAATATCAGACACATACAAAAAGAGGTATTCAAAAAGTGCTTATTAACTTCTGAAAAGTAAAACCTTTGACTTACTTCAGATTTTTTAACTAAAACCACTAAAGCAGTTGTTGATAACTATCGGCTTGAATGCTTATAAAATAACTCCTATAATTTGCAGTCCATGTTTCAATTATTTGATTAGATAAAGCTAACTCATTCAACCACAGCAATTCACTAAAAAGTCAAATCAATGAATGAAGCAACGAGAACAGTAGATTTAAAAAAACAAACCTGAACCTTCACTAGACAGGCTTACTTTCAAAATACTCTAATTGAGCAGAACATCAGTTATGAGATAGTCCAAGTACGAATAATCCAGCATTACACATGAATATAGGAAGTCCTCATACCTACTTCTCTAAGATATGAATTTATCGCTATGCACAGAGCCACTCTTCATAAAACTTTACAGAACACAAGCTTCACAACTTGATTAAATTGTTCAATCATTACTACTACTACTGTTGGAAATGGCCATATAACCTGTACATAGTCACATTACAGTATTATTAAGAAAACTTTAAAAAATCTAGCATACTACAATAAATACCACAACTAAGTGCTTTGTCACCAAAAAACAAAGAAATTTTTGAAAATGCACTGAATGCTACTGAAACTGCAGACAAGAAGATAACTCTCGAATGCAGCATTTTTGAAAAAACTGCAAAAGTATTTGTTGTACTGAGCTTCACAAACTGGCAGGTTGCTACTCTTGACCCCAACACAAGCCTGTTTGTCTCACTGGAAAAAACAGCAAATCTGGATAATAAGCTACTAGTTTATCTGTTAAAAAAGGAATGACAAAGGTCAAACGAGACCAAAGCCAAAGTACTACCAATAGCACATAAACTACTAAAATGCTTTGAAATACACAACATATAACAAAGCTTCAAAAGAACTTCTGTCATATGGGTACTGTCTAAGAGGTGCACACTTGACCAGAACACTCGCCCACATAAACTAAAAGGCATATCAATTTTCCAGTAACACATAGGAATAGAATGACACAACATTTCACAGAAATTAGTACCTGTATTTCATGTGCTGGAACTAGAAATAATCTTTTTTTAAGTGAAGAAAGATTGCTGTCATTAACTTCAGTTAAATACTCAGGAAAGAAACATTGTGGCTTTTTCCTTTTTTAAAAGAGGTTTCTCCTGTGGTTTTGACTAATTTTTGACATCAGTATTTCAATGTTCAGATTTTAATATTCCCACAGGCAGCCACAGGGGTGTAATTTCAATCACATGAAAACCACAGCAACAGGAAGAGTGAAAATTATTTGCCATTCACGTGTCAGCCTTCATGGGGGGAAAAGAACATCAGTTCTTTGCACTTGGACATCAAAAAGAAAGATGCACACTTGTCAAGTTACTTCTTACCCTAGCAACAGCAACTACAAAGAACTTTTGTCCACAAAGACAAAAATGAGGTTATCTTCCTTTTCACAAAGTTACAGCACAAATACACAAGACTCTACAGGTGCTGTTTCTCAATTTCAAAAAGGACCAAAGAAATTGATTATTTCTTACCAATATGATTGTTAGTTAACCTTAGGTTGTGCCATCGACCAAAATACTACAGACTCTTAACTTTGCCATCAGGTGCAAGAGCATCTTGGTTTGAGTTTTTTTTCCCCAAATTACTTCTTGCTTTCTACTATTTAATTAAATAAAAAACTTTCTACACCATGTTGTCAAGTGGAATTCACCTTTTGAGTTTCATGGACTGGCTGCTGCCTGTAATCCACTTATGTCATTTGTGCTTCAATATGTAAAAAACACTTAAACATACCTGTAACGAGGTAATGGACCCTGTGTGTCCATGGAGGACTGCAACAGGTGCACAAGTTCTCAGACACCACACTCTGATCATTTTATCACAGCTTCCAGCTGCAATCATAGTGTTTTCATAATTGACAGCCATGTCTGAAATCTCTGCTGAATGTCCCCGTAATGTGGCAAATAACCTGCCATTGTGAGTTGACCAGATCTTTACCAAACAGTCATCTGAGCCCTAGGAAGAAATAATTATTACACTTAGCAAGAACTTCCAAAGCAGTCAGGATACAAATTTTAGGTGTCCTTTAAAGAATCTGACTGGTTTTCCACAGCTTGGAGGATTACACTTCTATTTAAAATTGCATGCAGCAATAAAGTCACATGACCAACATTAGAAAAACCAAAATGCTCACTGATGCTTCAGGATTACACTGCAGTAACCACAGATCTACACCATATAATGCAAAAAGCCCGGAACAATTTTCAGGGGAATCTTTATAGTACTTTTCCATAAAAGCGCTCTCTCTTCTGCCACTTCATAAAGAATACAAAAACATGTTTAACATCAAATGACATCACTGAATAAAGCTCCTACAACATCCAGATGTTAAGTAACAATGACCAGACACTAAATACAATTTCTTATACAGTCCCAACCTTTGATTTCCTTAAACTGTGCTGTTTAAGCACAGTGATTGAGCTCATCAGCTACATTTTAATATTAGTGATATCCACATAAAGAAGTTTTAGCATAACATGCATTTCAAGTCATTTTCCTCTCATCTGTCTAGAACTAATATTCAGATTTGGATCCATTTCATGAACTTACCGTAAATATTCTATGTCCAGTCCTATCAAATGCAACACAATATACAGAGGAAAGATGGCCAAGGATCCGTCTGTGCATCCTGACATGCTGATACATACTTCCCGGAAATGAAGTACTGAGCTTTCCATATCCAGTTAATTGCTTTGCTCGATGTACTTCCACTAAAGGCAAAAGAAATGAAAACATTAATATAATGATTTTTAAAACAGTTCTATTCTAGAACACGATTCTATTTAACTTTCATTAACACACTACTTAAGGACTTACTAGAAGTTATTTTTAGATTTTATAAAGTCTTTTATGCGCTTGAGGTTCTTTTTAATATATAAAAACCAAGACAGCATTTTAAACTTGTTCCTATCAAAACTTCAGTCTCTAAGTAACAAGTGCTAAATGTTACCATTATTTTCCCATGCCTTTCTATACCTTAAATCACAAAACAGTTCTACACACAGAAGAATTTGTATTTTCTGTAGCATACAAGTTTTATCAAAGAAAACTATGTCATCCAGATGCTAATGTCTCACTACTGCTGTAAGCAGACCTTCGTACCAAATACGTCAGTCCTGTGAAGTCATACAATGTTCTGCAGATAAGCCTCCAAATCCAGTTCTGAGGAGCAATTTTCAGTGTCACTGCAAGGCCAGTTATCAAAATACACATCATATGCTAACAGAAGCAGCTCTAAGTGTTGAAAACAGCTTACCAAGATTTGGTGGTGTGCCATAGTTCACAGGCATTTCAGGAGGTCTTCCTCTCTGAAGAGCAGCAAATGCAGAGCCCTTCCAAATTGTGTTCCTGCAGTCTTTAAAACCAACATAAGTACATGTTAAAAACACCAAGAGAGCAGTTCCATGGTAAAGAATTTATCTATAGGAGGGCTCAAACACAGTATTGAAATAACTGGAAAAACAGGAACACCAGAAGTCCCAAAACTTTTCAACAACAATGCAGCATTGCAGAAAAGTCCATTTAATATAACAGCAGAAGGAGGAAAAAAACCCGCAATCACCAGACTTTGAAACTAATCCTAAATGGTGAGGCACCCACAGTTTATGTGGCAAAAACCCAACTTTTCAGCTGAGTTTTTCCTACTGATACTCATTCATGGTGCAAGGCATTTAAGATTTTTAACATTTTCATGACTGTTTCTTTGTAAATATAATAAATGTTTATGGAATATTTATTAGTACTGGATTATTTAATTAAATGACCTCAAGAAATGACCTCCAACCAGACAATCCTGTGATTCTTTAAAAAATTGTCACACTTCCCACACTGACAGTTGTTTTGACATGCTCATGCTGAAATAGCGGAGTCCTGATTTTCAGGATGGAGCAGTCACTGTCATTCAGTGTGCATCCTTTAAAGCTATAAGAATAGATAACTGAAACCACAGTAGTACTCTGTAACCAGTCCCACATCACAGCATCTAGTTAACCAACAAAACTTAACAAAAGCACTCAAAGATTTAAGTCTTAAGCTAAAATGCACTTACCCACTACCAGCCATTCCGTTTAAGTCATGGGCAACAACTTTTTTTGCTGCATGTGTGCGGAATTCACACCAAGTTTTATGTCATTTGCATGGAACAAAATACAACAGGTACCATGCTGAAAACCAACACAAGCCAACACTACTGGAGTGTTGGGAGATATTGGAGAAGTAACATCAGTGTTCCAATGATTCATTATATCGCAGTGACACCGTAAACTGTTCATGTTGCACAGCCTCAGCATTCAGAGTAGCAGTAATTCTTATGACACACCTTTTTTAAAACCTTCTCTTCACAACAATCAAAATACAGCACAGAACTGGGGACCAATTCTGGTGAAAGCTCACCGCTTTTAAGTATTCCAGAAGTCTTCACCATATACTTATGAAAACATATCACACCCATTTCAAATAATAAGCTAATCGTACCTTTTGCTGTTCGTAACAACGACTGTCTCCCTGCACCAAGTAAGGAATTCACTCTTGGAATGCTTGGTGGAATCTCCTTATCCAGTAAAGGGCCAACACGCTTACAAATTTGTAACAAATGGTCTGGAGCCACATGTTTGTTAGCCAGCACCTGACAGAAAGTGAAGTTTAAAATATATACTTGGTACATCAGGAACAGATTAATCTAATAATCTCAATAGTCACAGACACATGAAACACCGTTTACATGCTTTAAAATTCAAATTACAAATCAAAATCAATTCTGTTAAGCTCTGATCTAGTAATTCAGCTCCAAGAATGGGAGAGCTGTAGTAAAAATAACTGCAGTAAAATTATTTACTGCATATCAGCATTTTGCTAATGACTACAATTTTCACATATATAGCAATCATTGTTGATTATCTTTACCTAACTCTCCCGACTATTTTTATTAAAAATGAAGAACAGAATTCAAACTCTCATAATTCAATTTCATAGAGATTTTTGTTCTAATCAGAACAAGAATTTATGCAACCAGTAGTTCAGCCACACAGTACTACTTTAGTAAACAGCAAATAGGTGTAAGTACAATCTCTCTGGAAACAGTTTCCTTGAAGAACCAGTACTACATAGCACAAGACTGCCCTACTTCCTTAAACCAAAAGGATCAAAACAGTCATCTGTCCATTCAGGAAGGATCCCATTCTATCTACATTCTCACAGTCCAAAAAACAACACCCACACACACTCAGAAGTCTCAGTCAAGAACAGCTGTGTGTGGTTTTTGATTATTCCCCCCCTTCTTTCTGGCAGTTCAATGAAGAAAAAAATAAATCCTCACCTAATTGTAAAGTCAATCACAATAAAGTAAGCATGCAAAGTACAGTTTACACAGACTAGGCTAAACCAAATCATCAAAATCATAGATTTATACTGTTGGGGAGGTCTGAACCAGCAGGCACAAACAGTCGACCCCATGCTTACTCCACTCACTCCACTCTCTGGTCTGGCCACTGAAACACCAGTCAGACCCACAAGCCACACTGCTACTTCAGCAGCCAGACAGTTCCCAGACAAGCACATTCAGTGAAGGCAGAGGGCCACACCAACACAGGTATGCAGCCTCTTGCCAGAGTAGCTCAGAACACAGGCAGAACAAGCTTGTGGTTCAGATGCTATTCCCCCTCAGCCTTAGATGAGCAAAATCCTGGCAGGGTTGATCCCATCAGAACAGTGGCAATCAAATTACCACATGCCGTCACACAACATCTGTGCAAGAAGTTGCCCAAATGCACACTGAGTATTGAAAATGTATGATTTAAGCCACAACGTAAAATTTGTTTCAGTTATAAAAATCCAAGAAATGTATAAAATTGGTGGGGGTATAGGTAGGTGATAATCTCAGTAAAATAGCTACGTTACCACAGAACCAAGTGTATCCAAGCAAATAAAGTCGTAAGATGATTAATGGTGCTAATAATAATAAATATATTTGGTAGCCCAAATATTACAAAAATTTATTCATGATTTATGAATTTTGCCTCTGGGATTGGTATAGAGCAGCATCAATCACGACATTCAGGGCAGAAAGCTCAGTGTGCTCTATGTTAAGCCTTACAAACCATTTTGTTTGCGTGCCATCATCAGGAAGTATATATTCCAAATCCAATCCCCAATGGAATCACGCACACAAAATCTTGTAATTCATTTCCTTTTTAAGTAGTTTTACTCAGAATTTGAAAGAAATAACTATTTTGAAAGTTTGCTCCAATTCTATGATAAACAAAGATGAAAAGAAATAATTGCACCATATGATTGCATTTGTCTGTGGTCTCTGCAAACTCAAGAGTGAAACCAGTGGGACACTCACAGACACCACAGGTTCCCAAAGTCTCTTAAAAGCAGAAGCTAAACCCTTCAGAAGGTTAATGTGGATAGTCTGAAATAACATTACTGTATGAAGGGATTTCTATTAAATGGCACAAAAAAGAGAGGTAGAAGCAACACATACTAAAGAACAAGTCCAACAACTGTACATGCCTAACACTGTTAAAATAATCTGCAATGAAGCCACAAAAAACATTACATCTCCCTCCATCACTTTTTACCAGAACTAGGGTTAAAAAAAACAAACCCAAAACCAATAAATAACCAAACACCAAAAAAACCAAAACAAACAATCCTTTTCAAACTTAATACAATTTTAATGTTTGCTAAGTTCAAGAGCACAGAAGTATTCCTGTTTCGCAAGACTAGACTTTTTAGTGACTTAAAAGCATTTATTTAAAACCTCATTTGCCCAACTGACCACACTGACAAGAGACTGAATCCAGTTTATCATTTTAAGCAGCACTTAAATAACTAAGAAAATGTTTTAGAAAAGGAGTGAAATTTTGCTTATGTAAATATGATTCTAACATCTTCAAGATTTACACAAGAGAGGTAAGGGTATTTAAATATTACAATATACAAACAAGGGACGCATCAATTCATATTGAACACCAGAATCTTAGCGGGCCTAGAAAGTGAGAACAAACATTGTTTAAAGAAAACAAGATCAGCTATAATAAAGCAGGATAAAACCACACAGAGCAGGCACCATCAGACCAACACAAGATTCAACTGCCAAACACACTTTGCTCTTTAAGGAGTAAAATAAAACACGAGAAAGCTTTCCATTATGGTACGGATGTAAGTTAAAACATTTTGAGCAATCATCAGCCACAGAAGGCATAAAGGACAGACTGTTAAGAGATCAGTCATATCTTTCAAATATTTAGAAACAAAGCTATGACCAGCAAGTACCCACAGATAAAGAGCATACTCATATGCACCCGAACTGCCAACCCCTGATTTCTGAACAGCTATTTCATTTCCTAATCTGTTGAAGAGAACTGATGAAGGAAACCAACCAGAAAATAAATACCGTCAAATCAAAACACGCGTAACAAACTTGCTCATGAAACTGTGACATGAAACCTCGCTTCAGATTGGTTCTTCCCTGTATGTAGGCAGTGGCATGTACCAATGCACAACGCCAAGCTCCACCTCTGCTATGTAAACAATATCCTCAATTTAAAACATCACTTGTGTTTTTGTTAACCTAATGTAAAGAAATTAAACGCATTTTCCAAAATAACTCCCATGTTTTAAGAGACCTGAAATGAAGCTGGTAAAGCTTTGGGACCACTTTAAAGGCAAGGTATCTAACACAATTAAAATCGTGGGTTTTAATAAGAGTCTCACCAATTCTTCGTAGCTCCTACAATGCTCATTTCCATGCCAATCCAACCTTTTGGGAAGCAACTACAAAAGGAGAGAAAAAAAAGTGAGCGGTTAAAGGGGAAGGAGGGCCAGGTCACATCTAAAACAACGTGTGTTGAGGGGGAGAAAAGTTGAGAAAGTGGAAGAAACTTTAACGACTATAAAACTTTTTACAACAAGAGAGGTGGTTTCATCAGAGCCCACACACACCTGGTGCTGCTCCAGCTCCTGAATCAGCACCTGCAGAGAAAAGAGGAGAAAAAAACCCATACAATTAGGGACCAGTAAGCCTCCGGCTTCTCAAGCGGCCGCTACCGCAGAAGCGCCGGGGCGGGGGACGGGCTCCGGGTGCTCACACCTCCCCCTAAATCCTCTCTGCGGCAGCGAACGGCCGCGGGCTGAGACCCTGTGCGCTCAGGTGAGTGTGTGGCAGCCCGTACTCACCTTCAGTGCCCTCCTGCACGGCCCGGTGTTCAAAAACCGGGCGATGAGGAAGTAGAGCTCTGCAAGAGACACGGGGAGACACGGGGAATGAGACTGGGGCGGGGAAGAGGGGGCAGCCCCCGGGGTGACTCTTAATTCATCAGCACGGTGAGGAAGATGGCGGCAGGGAGCGGCGGCAGCACTGGGTCTCGCCCTGGCCCGCGGCCGCTCCCGTCCCGACGCTTTTACCTGATTCAATGAGTGGCAGCGACACGCCGCCGCCGGAGTTGGAAGAGGCCGCGGACTCAGCCATAGCGGCACCGTCCCGGCGGCTGCCGCCCGCCCTCTCGCTCACTCGCGCTCTCTCTCGCTGGGCACCGGTGCTGCTGGCGGCGGCCGTTGCTGCGGTCCGGGCGGGGACCGTTGCTCAGGGCTGAGGAAGGGCCCAGCTCGGCACAGCCCGGTCAGCGCCTCCCCTCCCCCACCGCCAGTTGC
>JAOXOE010000001.1:69636671-69678621 GCA_028565055.1 Phoeniculus purpureus
GGAGTATTGTGTCCAGTTCTGGGCCCCTCAGTTCAAGAGGGATGTGGAGCTGCTGGAGGGGGTCCAGCGTAGAGCAACAATGATGATCAAGGAAGTGGAGCACCTCCCTTGTGAGGAGAGGCTGAGGGAGTTGGGTCTCTTTAGCTTGGAGGAGACTAAGGGGTGACCTCATTAATGTTTATAAATATGTGAAGCATGGGTGTAAGGAAGATGGAACTATGCTCTTCTTAATGTCATCTAGTGATAGGATAAAGGGCAATGGGTGCAAGCTGGAACATAGGAGGTTCCATAGAAATATCAGAAGGAACATCTTCACAGTGAGGGTGATGGAGCACTGGAACAGGCTGCCCAGGAAGGTTGTGGAGTCTCCTTCCCTGGAGACGTTTAAAATCCACCTGGATATGTTCAAGTGCGACTTTGTCTAGTGATCCTGCTCTGGCAGGAGGATTAGACTAGATGATCTTTTGTGTTCCCTTCCAATCCCTAATGTTCTGTGATAAATTAGAAGACCTAACCATGCAACAGCAATAAAGACCCAGAAAGTTCAGCAACTAAAAAATTCCTAGTTACAGCACAACTCTCTCACGAAGATCACACTGTAAGCTTCAAAATCAAAATCCCGCCACCCCTGACTAAGTTGCGTCATACATTCAAGTACCATCCTGTATATTCCTCATCCATCAAAATGCATCATTTACCTAAAAACAAAACTTTTCCTCTACACAAAGATCGATCTGCACATTGATAATTACTGTGACAGGATTCATGTTGATTTTTTTCCTTCCTATGAAAAATATAATTATTTTTCACTGCAATGGCCACATATGAAGCATGAATCACACGTTTAAATTAAAGAATCACCAGTCTATCTGATCAGCAAGCTCCACTGAACTAAAATGTGTGAATTAACAATTCTACATTGCAGAAACCTAAAACCAATTCTAGGCCTGTTACCAGATGAAAAATTGTGCTTCATCCAGTTGTTAACACCTGCCCTGTTAAGAGGCCCTGCTTCTCCCTTCAGATCTTGTCCTAAATTTAAAACTACGTGTCCACATTCCAGAAAAAGTATACAGCATGGAGGATGCTTTAAGTTAGGTGATCAGTGACACAAAAAACTTGAGCAACACAGCCATTTCAGCACAGTATTACAGACAAGGCTGACTGGACATGTTCATTTCTTCAGCGATGAAAACTACTAGCAGTTCCTGCACTTTCTCTTCCATCCCTGTATCCCCATCCTCTTATACTAGCAGTGTCTATAACCCCTAAAACTGTTCCCACATTGGTTAAATAATTTTGACTTTGGTTTTTCAATGAAAATCATTTCCAGTCCCAAATACATTTGTCAAAGAACCTGTAACATGAAGGAACCTATCTTCTAGTGACAGCGAAAGCAGACTAAAACCCAAGCCTGCCGGAAGAGACATCACACACACAGACAGAGCAAGATCTTCTCCATACACCCTGTATGTATGTCAAGACCAACCCGCAGGTTAAAAAGCCCTGCTCTGAAGGACATTATCCTGTATCAGAACTTTGATAAAATTGTCGCATTTTTCCCTCTTTTCAGGGACTGTTCTCATACCATTGCAACTCTCTTTGGGCCAGCTAGAATTTCCCAGCTATATCTACCAATCTTTCAATAGCCTACATCTTTCTTTTGACATAAGTAATAGGTTCTATTGTAAAAACTGCATACAGTTCTGACAGGCATTTGGATAAACCAGTACAGTCAGTTTTCCAGCTGCTTTGCACCAAAGAATACAGCCAACTTTACCTCCTCACTCTTAGCTTCTCCATTTTCTGCAGGCAAGTTGTCCTTTGTCTGGTCTTGGTTTGTTTCCTCTGTCTGTTTTCCTTTAGGCCCCTTTTTCCCCTTTGACTGAGCTTTCTTGTCCTCAGATTTATCCTGCAATGAAGTAAGTTTATAGTAAGTAAAGTCCTATGACCTACTAGGTAACCTTGAAAAATACAACTTACAAAAAGCCAAGATCAACTTGTTAAACACAATGGCTACTACCAACAACCAATGAACTATAGTTCAACTGTCAAAAAATTTTGCCAACTATTATACAATCAGTTTCAGCTCCTAAGTAAAATGAGGGAATCAAACTTGAATGTTGTGGTGCACAAAAATTATAGCAATGCAGTCCTTCCACACTGTATATAAATACTATTTCAGTAACCTAACCTAAATAAATACATCACCTTTAAGTATCACTTTCACTGCTCCTTTTTTAGTATTAGTCATGTCCTCTGCACCCAAAAGACTGTTGCCAAACAAGCAGGAAGAGTAGTTTTGTTCAAGACCTACTTTCGTACGAATGCGATAGATATATCCTCCCAAATATTCCTCAGAGCAAACAATACTACAAAGTCTGCTGGTCCTCCAGACCCCCCTGATTACAAAACATTTCTATCAATTCAATCTGTCAAACTTAATTCATCATAGTAACAAAAATTTTCAATAAGCAACACAACACTTTTTCTGAGCAGGTACAACAAGAACAAGTGGCAGAAGAACGTAATCAGTTTATACTTCCAAAAACAGAGAGCCACCTTAAAATGTGTCTAATCCCATTAAAAAATGCTATATGCATTTCAGAAAGATGCTCTTAAACTATGTGTTTAATTTATTGCCTCTGATCTAAAATTCACTCCAATAAAATTAGTTCTCATTTTTGCTTAAGTACTATAGAAATGTGTGTCTCAGACTGCTTTTAGAAATCACTTGGTTAGAAGTATTCTGATAGTCTTCAAGCATTCTTTCTTACAAGAAACATGTAACTTCCTTAACTCACACATGCAGCTTTTACTAGCTCTCTGCATACACTTCCTGTTTTACATGAATGCTCACATTGGACTGTATGATCTCCAGGGGTCCCTTCCAACCCCTACCACTGTGCAATTTTGAAAAGATTTTGCCAAGCAATTGCAATTACTGAGCAAAAGCCTCAACTGTATTTGACAACATGAGGACTTACATTTTGTCAAAATGTACTTCATTAATACTTACTTAAAAATAACTCACAAAATGACTCCACAACTTGTCCTAACAAAAAACCAGGAAACTAGAAAAGTTACAAAGTTGATGCAAACAAACACCTTTGATGGGTCAAATATAGAAGACGACAATATATTTTTAAATAATATCTATCATTCGATCGTCACATAATAGTGAAACACTTCTGCAACCCATATCTAAAATGAGAAAAAGTACTGAAGCTGGAAAAGTAAAATGCAACCAGAACACGAGATGTTTACATGAACAATAAGAAAATTTCCATGTGAGAGATTTTAGTGACAGCAGAAGTTTTAGAATGAAGATTAAATGTAAAACACGCTATATCTTTTTCAACTGCCTATTTTAAAGTCAATGAAAAACATCTGTTCACTTACTGTTCTTATAGCAGCATTCCACAGTGACCTTGTGGACAGTGTTCTACTTAGTATTTTAAGATGAGGACTGTTTGTGATGTATGTAGTTTACATGAGTATGTTCCAAGCTACAAACTGTGGAAATGTTTATTTCTAGTAGTTACATGCAGTAAGTCAATATAATGTGTCAGCATTAAGTAGCAGTGTAAACAAATAGATGCAGCACACAAAGACACTGGGGGGTAAGAATCAGAACTGAAGGAAAATTTTAGACCTTTCCTGAATTTTTTAGGCTTGCTGATTAGTAACTGTTTAGTAGGTTAAAATGAAACATTAAGTCTACAAAACAAGAGCTCTATATTAGCGTACTTGAAATGCTCCTAACTCATACATCGAAAAGTTTATAATCACAAAGGAACACTTAAAAGCACATATACCAAACAAAACATAAACACAGACACTTTTAATTCTCCCAAGAAACAAATGTGAAGGCTATCATGAAAAACTGGAAGATCACCAGGCTTATTCACATGCACACAGAGACCTGAAAACTAAGCTACATGAATGAACACTGCACCATTTTCAGTGGCTGCCTACGTAATTGAAATATTTTTTCCTGTCCTAGCAGAGTTTTTTAGTGGGTATATATTATCCCCTTTTATACACTGTTAAGATACAATCCTATGTACAGTTGCTCTGACATTCAAATAGCTCAGCTCGGTACCAAACTATCACCTGAAACTCATGAACCAGTGCCCACATTTCTGTGCAATACTTCTGAGTGTTTGAGTAGATTCTTGTTGTGCAGTGGTGGGATGTCCCTGTACGTAATAGCAGAAGCATCTCAGAACTACAGTTCAGCTACACTGCTACCTCGAGCGCCTCCCTCTCCCTCCCCTCCTTCTTCTGCACCTCTCACCTTTGCAGCCAACTTTTTTGGTTTCGGCTCTGCTTTGGCCAAAGCAGGTTTCTGAGGAGGAAGAACAAGTAAAGGACGGTTAGCCCCAAAATGCCTTTGTTGGCAGGAGCCGTCCCTGACCAGTGCAGCAGGGCCACCTCGCTCATACAGCGGTACTTACAGCAGACAGCCGCGCTGACCGCCTCTTCGGCTGCACGCGAGGGAGAAAAGTAAAGACACGGCATGAGCATGGGCTGTGCGGAGAGCAGGGGCCCCGTCTGACAGCCCTCCCCCGGTCCCCCCGCCGGCACATTACCTCCTCCGAGGCCTCCCCGTCGGCCGCCGCCACCTGCCAACACAAATCGCGCGCGTCAGGCGGCGCACGCACCCCCGGCCACCTCCACCGCGAGGACGGGCAAGGGGCGGGCACGTGACGATGCCAGTCGGTCGTCCCACTCTTCCCCCCGCCCCCCCACCTCCCCCTGCAGCTTTCGGATTTCGAGCCCCGCAGAGGCGTTCGATGAGACCCCGCAGAACCTTCCAGACCTCGCGCCCGCCGCCACCCCCAACCACCACAGGAGGCCCCCAACGGGGGTTGCAAAGCCGGCCCTGATCGCCGAGCACTGGCGGCCACCGCACCGCTGTCCGTCGAGCGGCCGCTGCCCTGCGAGCCGCGTTCCAGCACGGTCGGAGCGACCTCACTTCGCCCCTCCCCAACCCACCGCACCGGCCAGGCCCTAGAGTGGGGTTGCCGCGGGCAGCTCGAGTCCCCGTCGGCCACTCCGCCGGCTCCCTCCCGCTTCACCTTTCTCTTGGGCATGGCGACGCTGTGCCGCGGCGGCTACCGGCCGCAACCCCCGGAGCTGAGGCGGCTCCCGCCCGGCTGCTGCGCGCTGCTGGTGCCTCACAGCGTGTCGCTTCGGCTGCCTGCGAAAACCGGCCGCGCTGCGCAGGGAAACCGCCCCCCCCCCCCATCCCAGCAGCGCCAGCGGCACCGCAACAGGATCCAGCCGGATTGGAGAGGGGGGAGGGGGCGGTTAGGTGGCGGGGGGGAGAACCCGCTCCTTGCGCTCCGCCCGCCCGGGGGCACCTCCGCGGGGCGGGACCGCCACCCACCAACACCCCGCCTCTGCCCATCTCGCGCGAGGCGCGATCTGGCCCTCTGGCGGAGGTAATGCAGAGGTTGGGTGCCCGGCCTCACGATTGGCCAGCGCCCCGTCACGTGACATGCCATGGCGGCCCCCCCGTTTCCCCTCGCGTGGACACCCGTCCGTTAAGTGCCCAGGAAGGGGAGCGAGTGCTTGCGGCATGGCGGACGGCGGTGCGTGGCTCCTCGTGCTGAGCTCCGTGTTTCTCTGCAACGCGCTCAAAATCCTCCTGCCCTCTTGCTCCGCCGTCGTAAGTGACGTCACCGCGCCGCGCCGCCCCGCCCATTGCCGTTAATAACCAGGGGTCGCGGCCCAGCGCTCGCCGTCTATTTGTTCTGCCAGCGGGGGTTTGGGCTGAGCCTGCTTTTCTGCTGCCGCTCGCCGACGCAGGCTAGGGGACAGGGTTGTTGGGTCCCGAGGTGGGGGGAGACTGCGGGCAGGGCTTGTACGGAGGCTGCTGCGCGGCGCCGAGTGTTGCATGGAGGCCGTGTCATACCCGTTTGACAGCCGGGGACTTGCGGGCACCCGGTGCCCCTAACGCACCCCAGGCTTTGACGGGTGGAACCTTAGGAGAGGCTGATAGTTGGAAGGACTGGGGATTCTGAACCCCAGCACCGTGATAGTGGGTGACTTCAGCAGCCACGATTAAGCAAGTCTTTGTGGCGAAGGTCTGGGCAGCGAGTCAGGAGGAGGCTGCTCAGGTGGAGGGTTGAATCGCCGTCCTTGGACGTGCTTGAAAGCGGTGTAGATACGGAGCTTAAAAGACGTATTTAGCGGTGGGCTTGGTATAGTTAGGTTAATGATTGGACTCCGAATGAATGATCTGAAAGACCTTTTCTGACCTAAAGGGTTCCGTGATTCTGTACTGCTGAAGCTCCAGCCCACAGGACAGCTTGGCTCAGTCTTTCATGTTTTCAGCAGCCTGACATAACTCTTTTGAGAAGGGGGACCAGTGGGTCCAGAAATCAAGCAGTTAGGCGTTAAGGAGAAAAAGTGAAATTGCAGTCACTAAGCAGGATGCCTGCTCAGTCTGATCTTTAGAGTTTCTGTAGAAACATGGGTAACAGAACAATAGACCACGCAGCCCAAGTAAACTCGGGTGGAAGCAAGCATACCAGAGTGCCATTCTGCTCTTTCATGTAAACAATCTCACTGTTACACAGATAAGTGCACCTTGTTTGATAATACATGAAAATCCTATAAAACATAAATTACTTGTAATCTGGGAAGCTGAACTTGTTGCAGCTATACATAACTAATGCAAATCTCTGCTCAACTTTCTGCAGTGGTTTGTGACCATAGTCTAATGTTCTTATTGCAGTACTGCAGATGTTTTTGTGGGGGAAAAATGTACGTGATATATCTAGAAAGATTTGCTAAGGATCAGCAAGAAAAGGATATTATGTTCTTTGTAGCTTTATTTCTATCATAAAGGGAGTTCATGAACCAGCAAGCAGGTGGTTCTTCATGAAAAGAAAGTAGGAAAGTGAATAGGGGGAAAATGTCTGTGTAGTTACCTTTCTAAATTTCTGTCAGTAGGAAAACATTTTCACCAGTAAATCAATCAGATGTGATAGGAAAACTGTTTAAAACATATTGTGGATAATAGGTAAGAAAAGTACCTAATACAAGTTCGTGTTCCTGATTTTGAGACATTGGTAAGGTACTGCACTAGACGGAGAACAACTCTGAGCTGGTGTGGCAATTCCTGTGTTTTTGACTGCCCAGACTAGGCAATCTGTAGTCTAGAGGAGTGATCTCCGATTGGTGTGCCATGCGTTATTGGTGAGGTCTAAAATGCAGCTTCGGTGATAAACAGGAGTGCTTCCCTAGACCTTCCTGTCCTATGTGTATCAGGTTGTCATCACCCAAGCTGTGCACAGTGAGAATTGCAAGGAGAACAGTCAGCAGTTCAGTTCAGGATGCAGCGGCAGGCAGGGCCTATGAAGTCTGAAGGGTCTCATAAGGCAGCAGTATTGAGAGTGGGGAGATGAGGGAATGAAAGCAGAAATAGAGAATGAAGAAGCCTTCAACTAACTAATAATAACAAAAATCACTGATCTACAGGGACAGGTAAACCCTTTTTTGTTAACTTCAGTCAAAACAAGAGGGTTCTTAGAACATTTTCCAGCCAAGGTTCTTCCATGATGAAAAAGCCTTTGTTTTATGGGAGGAGATCATACAGGAGGTCATATTTTATGTATTATCCAGAATTCTGCTGATTTTTGTTAAGTAACTAATGCTATTTCTTTACTTTCTAGATATCCAGATTGTTACAAAAGGATGCAGAGCAGGAGTCTCAAATGAGAGCTGACATTCAGAACATGAAACAAGAACTCTCAACCATTAGTATGATGGATGAGTTTGCTAGATATGCCCGACTGGAAAGAAAGATTAACAAAATGACAGACAAGCTTAAAACTCATGGTACAGTTCAATGTTTACTCCCTGTTCTAGTTTGTGGAAAACATTTTTTCAAGAGTGTTTTCAATTTAAAGTATTTTTCTATTTCTCTTTCAACCTTTTTCCTACCCTTCTTACCCATTTACAGTGTTCTCTTATTTTTCCTGTTTTTCTTTAAACTTTTTGAAGAACTTGCTTTTGTCTTTCAGTTTTGCATAGCTCTGAATACTTTGATAAGGGAGTGATTTAAATACCTTTTTTTTTTTCTTACAAGGAATTTCTTTGGCTTTGCTTTATAATGATTTACTCTTTCTCAGTAATGCTCATTCATCACTGAACTGAGTTTTGCGTAAGTCAAGGAAGTGCTCTGCTGCATGTCTTCACTGCAGAGGGATGCATTGATTGGTTGGTGTAGTACAAAATGCTTCAGAGAAAGCATTGGTCCCAGAGAAGGGCAGTGAGGCTGATGGAAGGTCTGCAGCACAAGTACTGTGAGGAGCACTTGAGGGAACTGTCGTTGTTTAGCCTGGAGAAAAGCAGGCTCATGGGAGACCTTACTGATCGCTACAGCTACCTGGAGGGAGGTTGGAGTGAGGAGGAGGGAGCAGCCACTTCTTCCTTGTGGCAAGCAATAGGACCAGAGGAAATGGCTGCGTGTTGTAGGGAAAGGTTTAAGCTGGGTGTTAGAATATCTTCACTGAAGGGGTTATCAAACAGTGGGTCAGGCTGCCCAGGGAAGTGGTGAAGTCAGCATCCCTGGAGGTATTTAGGCAATATGTGGCCCTGGTGCTGAGGGACATGAATTAGTGGTGACATGGAAGTACTGGGTTGAAGGTTGGGCTTAACAATCTTAAAGGTCTCTTGCAGCCACAGAGATTCAGTGGTTGTGTGTGATATCTTTCCTGCCATTGTGCAGTCCTGTTTCACCTTATGAAGCAACTACTACATAAAGCTGTAGTTCTTTTCTCCTGTAAAATCTTAATTGAGGTATAGAATTATAGAATGGTTTGGGTTGCAGGGGATCTCTAAAGGTCATGTAGTCCAACCTCCCCTACAATGAGCAGGGACATCTCCAACTAAATTATGTTGCTCAGAGCCCTGTCCAACCTGGTCTTGAATGTTTCTGGGGATGTGCCTTCTACCACTTCTCTTGTCAACCTGTTCCAGTGCTTGTGTACCCTCGTTGTAAAATGTGTCTTCCTTATATCTAGTCTCAATCACTCATGTTTTAATTTAAAACCATCACTCCTTGTCCTGTCCCAACAGGCTTTGCTAAAAGTCTGTCCCCGCCTTTTTATAGGCTCCCTTTAACAACTGAAAGGCCACCATAAGATTTCCCTGGGGCCTTCTCTTCTCCAGGCTAAAGAACCCCAGCTCTCAACCTGTACTCATAGGGGAGATTCTCCAGTCCCCTGATTTTGATTCACTGCTTTCCTCTGGACCTGCTTGAGCCTAGTTAATGTCTTAATTGTACTGGGAATCCTACAGCTGCCCTAATACTCCAGGTGGAGTCTCATCAGAGTAGAGGGGAAGAATCATCTTCCTTGACTTGCTGGCGACGCTGCTTTTGATGCAACTGGTCTTCTGGGCTGTGAGCCCAGCTGTTCATTTGATTTCGTTGTTACCCAGGGTAGGAGACTACTTGCTTTTTCTACCTCCTCCGTGGTGAATAGATGGATGTTTATACGCTACTTGTTTGAAGAAAGGACAGTATTTACAATCGGCCATTTTGGATTGCCTTCAGGACTATAATTCTTAACTCAATATTTACAGTTAAACTAGTTTTGTGTAGTTTACTTAGCAACCAACAATATTTTAGAAAACTTGAAGTCACCTTTATATCTGAAGATGTGCTGTTTTCACTGGGCTTCCTCGTGTTGGTCTGAGGTGCTGTAGCAGAAGAAAAATAGGCTTGAGAAGTTTTAATACTGAACCTGGCCAAGTTTCATTTGGTGAAGTAATAGTATTAACTGTGTTCCTCAATGAAATAAGGCAGAAAAGTGCATCTGCTACAGCCATCATTCTCTCCTTTTAAGAAAGGGAAAATTTACTTAATGCCTCTTAAATGGGAAGAGTAACTGCGGTAATTACATGTGACATTTCTCTGTCTGGGGTATCACCCTTTTGCAACTTTTTGTAGTGGTGCTAATAAGAAACCTGTGTGATGTGGACCTAGCCCTTGGAATACACCTGTGAGTCACTTGAGAAGAGGCTTTTAAATGGTGTAAGAGTGAAATACAAGTTTTATGAAAATATTATTTATTATAAGTAATTATTATAAGTAATAAGTTGTCTTTTTCTTTCAACAGTGAAAGCACGGACTGCCCAATTAGCCAAAATAAAATGGGTTATAAATATCGTATTCTACATCTTACAAGTAAGTAAATATTTTATAGGAACAGAAAGTACGAAAACAAATCTTCAGTAGTATGACAGTTCTGTCCTGTGTATGTTGGCTGAGGATTAGTCACAGAGGTGCTTGACCTTCTAGTGACACAATGCATGGCAAAATGAAGGAGGAGGGTCTCCTAGTTATGGGTGGAAGGAGTTTTGAGTTTCATTTTAGCTCTGCATTTCTGGTTTTGAGATTATGAGATAGGAATTGGTCTTAGCTCTTTAATCACTGGGTTATTTTGTTCATTTATATATGGCACTGGGTACAGAAAATTTTGGTACACGCAAATAAATTTTATTAAACGTTTTCAAAACAAAATACACTTCTGCTGAGGATGCAAGGCTCCACCCACAGCTGCCACACATTTGCTTACAGGGCCTCATAAGATTGTCTGAATAGTTCAGACTTATGCCATATAATGGCCAATAAAGATGACAGTGGTCAATGTGAAGATGCCTTTAGGGTCAAGTTGAGTTGGACTGTAGCAGGCAAGGATTATGGCTAAAAACACTCATCAGAATTTAACTATTGCTGTGTTTGCCTGCACTGGATTGGAACAGGTGTCTCGAAAGCAGGATTTTCCAGCTTCTCGCTGCTATCTCTTTTCTATTGTATATAAACTTAAGGTCACAATGAGTTTAAAAATATTTTGAGCTTGCTTAAGAACAATGTGAAATAATAAATAAACTACTCCCTGTAATTAGAGTTTGTTATTTACTGTGTCAGAGTAGCCATGCAAATGTACTTGGATGTGTGTTATCATACAAGCTAATTAAAATTTCAATTCCAGGCTGCCTTGATGATATCTCTGATTTGGAAGTACTATTCCGAGCCAGTTACAGTGCTTCCAAGCAAATGGCTTGCTCCATTGGAGCGCTTGGTAGCCTTTCCTACAGGGGTGGCAGGTAAGGATTGTGTGTTGGGGAGAATAAATTTCCCAAGCCTATGCAGATGCTGACAATGTGGTGATGAGGAGCATGCTAAGATTAAGAGCACTGCTTCTGTACAGTTCTTCTAACACTTGACTAGCTGCTTCCTGCATATGTGATTATTATTTATTTGACTGATAGTGAAGTGGGCAAGTTGTCATTTTTGTCTCTTAAGCAGAGCAGCTTTGTCTCTATGGAATAGACTGTAGAGAAAATTTCAAATTGGAAATCTTTTTATAGTAAAGACTCCACTGAAATGGTAGAATTGAGTTTGGAATTGGGTGGATTCTTTGTAGGTGTGTACTGCTTACGTGTGTTTCTTACAAATTGCTGGGGTTTTGTAGCAGTGCAGCTGCAGAGTGATTCAGGTATGCTCGCTCTGGGCATTTTGTCTAATCTGCTCCCACCCTTTTTTCACCATCACATCTCAGTACACTTTTGTCTAATTAAATCCTTTTCTTCTGAACAGTTTAATGGATTAATAATCAGAATAACACCACAGGTAGTAGATGCCAATTTCCTTGTGGAAAATGTGTTGGCTTGTATGGTAATGAGGTGAGTAGACAGGCAGAAGGACAGGACAGTGTGGTGGAAATGTACGTTCCAGCTAAAATGCTGCTGGTGAATCTTCATATTGGTCTTGTAAGTCCTCTGAAAAAATTCCAAATACATTGTCGGACTCTTATGTTGTAGCTTTTAATAGCTGTCTAGAGAATTATCTGTATCTAGCATGCCTGCTGGCCAAGAGAAGAGTTTGCTTCTGTGCAGAGCAGGAGAATAGTTCTTGGAAGATGTTCATTTAAATAATAGTCAAAGGGATTTACGAAGGTTAGCATCCATGTATGCCTTCAGATTTCTTTTTTTGTCTTGGCTGACAATTACATTGAAGAGATGGCTTTGGAATTCCAGGTGATAAGCACAAAAATGGCTGACAATCATGAACAAGGTGGTTTCTTCCTGTGTGTATTCTGTCTATACTGTATAGGTGTGCTGTGCATTACAGTCAGGGCACTGCTTGTTCCACCACACCAATACAAGTATCTGAGCTGCTGGTTGGTATGACAGGACCCTTTACAACAGCTGTGCAAGACATCTGGGACAGTAGCAAAGGTCTCTATGGCTGTATGAGAGCAAGGAGAACAAAGTAGGGAGTTAATAGCTTATAAAAGAATGATTAGAATTTTGAAGGAAACTTACTTTTTACCTCAAATTTAGGATCTAGCAAAGAATTCTGTCACTTGCCAACCTTTCAGCACCTTAGACATTTTCTGTTGGTTACATAGCAAATGTCTTCAGCTGTGGGTTGCAGATACCACTATTTGGCTCATATTCATGTTACTTGGTTCTCTTTTTTTAGGTGCAATCCCTTGAGGATGTTTGTATGTACAAAACAAAGTGTTTTGTTCCTGTTTACCTTACAACTCTTGGTTTAATTTTTCACATCTGCAGTTCTCAGACACATGTGCATCAGGGTTATTGATGGTGATTATGGAAATCATATTTTCTGTCTCTTCCAGGTGGTGTTGGAATTACGTGTTGGCTTGTGGTTTGTAATAAAGTTGTAGCTATCATGCTACACCCTTTCAGCTGAAGGAGTCCCAATCATCTGCAGAGTCCTCAACTACATTTTCATTATCATTGTTTTAAATGAATGTACAAAACAAGCAGAAGCTTGGTCTGATACAGTCTGTTACTTCATTTGACTCCAGTCAGTATTCTTTTCAATTTATCCATCTTTCATGGTTTTTTCCAGTATGGTGGTCAGTTTTCAAAGAAGAGCATAGCTGCTTACAGAACCTCATTTTGTATCTGTATCAATTATCACGATAAACAGTGACCCGAGGCAGAGCTATATGATGCTGTCATGACCATATATTCATGCAAATCTAAAAAGTATTGCATTTATATTTTTAAATTGGAAATGGCACTGGCATTAGGAATTTATTCTGGAGCTTTGGTGTTTCTTTGCTGCATAATATGGGAGTTTTCACCCAAATGTTGGGTTATATTTGGTGACAAGTGCTACTGGAGGACAGAGGTAGCTACTGGAGGACTTAGTCGGCTTGGGGTAAAAAAGCAGTAGCTTCCTCATTGTTTTTCACATGAGAGTTGGTGTGTTCTTGGACTGCCTCAAAGTGTGTTGACAGTGTTCAGGATGAACTTCTCTCATAAGACACTCACACAGTTTCCCAGTGTAGGATGGCTGGATACTTTTTGCTCTCTCACTTGGAAAATTCATGGAGCACTTGATTTGTTGGGTTTTTTCTACTTTTATTGATGACTTTTTCTTTCTTAACGTTTTTAATTCTTCCCAAAGTGAGTGAAGATCACTGAAACACCTTCCCTCCATGTGCTGGGAGGGAGGTTCTGGTAAACCATCTCAAGCTTTGTGTTAGCAAAGACAGTAGAAGACAGTGCTGTTCTGTGAGAGGGTGGCATTTCTAAGGGCTTTAGCATACCCTGACAGTGACAGCCAGGGACAGCCTGAAACAGCCACGTAAATGGTGAAAGTCAACTTAGTGATGTAACTATCAAAAGTAGTAACAGAATGGTAGCTAGCAGAAGAAGGAGGCGAAACAAGTCTCTATTTTGAGTAGATCCTTCCTGCTCTATTTAGGTACAGAAACAGCCACACTATTTTGAATTTAAGGGAGAGCAAAGTTCTTCCTAGTGCTAGGCCTGTCACACAGTCACAAAGCTACGTTATTTTCCATGCTATACTGATCTGCAACCCAGCCTTCGCTGCCCAAGAAACAAGTGGGTAGGTTTATAAAGGTCCACACTGTTGGTGTTTTGCTTTCCTGCTGGAAGGAAGTGGCTTGGGTCCGTCTATAGTTAGCACTGCATTTAGAAATCAGTTAAGGAGGTCATAAAGCATTCTGCATTAAATTGGGGGGGTATTTAAATGTTAATTTAAGGTAAAAGATTGTTTTTATGTTCTGGATTACCTTTAGCCAACATGAAAATGGATGCATTAAATATTATCAAGAAAAAGATTTGGTTGCATTTTATGTATAATTTTGGTTTTACTCACCAAATAAAGTTTTTCAACCCATTTCACATTCTCTAATACCTTTTTTCAATTTAATTACCATTTTCCTGAAAAAAAAAAAACCAACCCCAAAACAACAGACAGGGGCTGTTTTGGGTCCACTGCCGTTTAACATCCTTGTCAGTGACATGGACAGTAGTGCTGAGTCTGCCCTCAGCAGGTGTGCTGATGGTACCAAGCTGTGTGGTGTGGTCAACATGCTGGAGGGAAGGGAGGCCATCCGGAGAACTTGTAGAGGCACATCTCATAGAGAATGGGCATGTGAGCAATCCCAGCTGTGTGAACGAAGGGCTTTGAAGCCTGCTCAGAGTTTCTCAAGGTCAGCAATGTGCAGGTTAGTGAGAGCTGGCATGTAGAAGAGAAGAACAACTTGTGGAATGAAAACTATCACACAAACAGCGCATAAACAGACGTACTTAACCAATAGCAATAGCTTTTAAGACGTATGGACAGATGTGTTGTACAGTCAGCAATGCCCTTGTATTGCATGGACTGCCCAGCTGTGTATAAAAGGGCTAAGCTGACGCTTAGTAAACAGCACTCGCTTGATCATATTGATCGTCTCACGTCTGTCCTTTTTGTACTCCGAGGTTCAACAAGTGCAAGTGCAGGGTCCTACTTTCTGGGAGGGGAATGGGTTGAGAGCAGTCCTGAGGAGAAGGACTTTGGGGTGTTAGTAGATAAGAAGCTCAATATGAGCTGATAGTGTGTAAGTGCAGCCCAGAAGGCCAATTGTATCCTGGGGGTGCATCAAAAGAATCATCACCAGCAGCTCAATGGAGGCAATTCTCTCCCTCTATTGTGCTCTTGTGAGATCTCCTCTGGAGTACGATGTCCAGTTCTAGAGTCCACAATATGAAAAGGACAAGGAATTGTTGGAGTAAATTCAGTGGAGTGTCACAGGGATCATCAGAGGCTGGCACGCATCTCCTATGGGGACAGCCTGAGGGAGTTTGGGCTGTTCAGCTTGTTTGCTTT
Source organism: Phoeniculus purpureus (assembly GCA_028565055.1). NCBI lineage: Eukaryota > Metazoa > Chordata > Aves > Bucerotiformes > Phoeniculidae > Phoeniculus > Phoeniculus purpureus. The sequence goes on from JAOXOE010000001.1 coordinate 69,651,856, forward strand.
TCACTTTGGGACAACAGTAGAAAGTAGAAATTTAGATTTCTACAGTGGCAAAGCACTGTAGAAATCCAAATAGTTCCTAGAGGAGAAACACACATTTTACTGACTGCATAAAGTCAGGCTTTAAAATGAGTCCACTGCACAGTTCAAGCACTGCTTCAAGAAAAACCTTCAAAATGTTGAAAATAAATGCACTGTAAGCAGGTTCAGATCTGAGTGTCTTAATCATCTTTAAAAGCTTTTGCAGTACAATTTTTTTAAGTGCTATGTAATTTTTCCTAACTTCACATAATTTTTAGCAAGCGGTTCATCAATTACTGTGAGGAACAAACTGCTACCCCTTGCTTACATAACCTTAAACAGAGGACTTCTAAAGCCTTTTGAGAAGTGTACATGCCTGACTTCTCCAAAACAATGGCTTACTCTTGTACATTCGTCTTTGGATGTCAGCTGTGGAAGTTACCAGGCAAACTGCTTTGATAAATTCCAGTGGCAGAAACGAATGAAGCTTTAGAGCTTACAGTGCTAGTGAAAACAATGCAATAGCAAATTGTTTTTATTATGTGTGAATTCTGAAAGCTGTTGCGGGAATGAAGAGAATAAAAAATTGTTTTATTTTATTGCACTATGGGTGTTAACCCAGTAATGAACCTTATGAAATCGGATTGCTTACTTCAACTAGAAAACAAATAACCAGCTTCAAAATTCTGACTGCAAAGGGAACCCAAAAAACTGGAAATGACAAACCAAGGACTAATGTGGACCCCTGGTGACAGGTAAAACTGTTGTAATTGTTAAGGCACTCTTAGTAAGACACGCACACACATGCAGGCACACAGACCAAGAACAGAATGTTCTTTATTGACAACTGGCTTTACTGTCATTTTGGAAAAATCCTTAAAAAGATCATCTGTACCTGTAAGGTTTAACGCACTTTGAAAGAAAGTAAAAACAGTGTGGTATGTGTTTTAAAAATATTTTAAATGATCAATACTTCTAGAGTAAAGGTAAGTTGAAGTACTTCACTAAATACTAAATAAAATAATTGTGTGTCAGGTGATTCATAAAGATTTCATTAGTTTTGCATTCTGAGTGGTGGTTTGATACTTGGCTTGTATAATCCTGCACCCTCTTACTTCTCTTTCTTCGTTCCTCTCATGTTAGAACTTGACTGGTTGTCTCTTCAAAGACAGTCTGATTCGAAGGGTTCTTCCATACAGACTTCCCCCTTCGAGCCAATGTCATAGGAGCGCAGTGTTCCGCTTCAGTGGGGCTGGTCTCCTGCCTTGTTCTGGCAACTTTACCAAAAGATGGTTCATACAGCCCAAAGGAATTTTTTGCTTTTGGTTCAGCTGTTTCACTGCAGCTCTGGCCCTTGTGTCTGTGCTTGTGAAGGCTGTCTTGTTTTGATTTGGTACCAGTTTTAAGAAGCCCCTGACACAAATTTTCTATGGGCTCTGAGAACACAGGATTTTTCTTCAGCTGAATGGGCATTTTGTTTCTTGGACTTGGAGCTGCACATTCACCCCCTGCCTTCTCACTGTTCTGCAGCTGTTCTTCTGGCTTTTTTTCTTCTATTTCATATTCTTCCACTGCATTTTCCTCTTGAACAGTCAGTTACGGGAGTTTCTTCAGTTTTCATCAGGCTTTTCAGCTTCTGTTTCAGCAAATCTGTCTCTTCTTCTTTCATAAACTCCAAACAAGCATGTTCTTCCATCAGTAGTCTGTCCTTCATTAAATATCCTAAAATGAAATACAGTGGTTTTTAGCAATGTCCTTACGTTTCCTAGGAATATAACGAGTCATGAATATAATTAGTAATGACTAATTGCTATAGGGTCAGAAAAGCCATACACAATGCAACAGAGAAACCACATGAGATCTGAACCCTAATTGTAATTTTCTTGCTTTTAAATTGAAGTTAAATATATGTGTGTCTCTCTTTCCCTTAACTGACAACACAGTTGCTTGTTGCATGGAGCAGAATATGCTGCAGCTCCAACCTATAAAACAGTTGGTTCTGCTTTTTAGTAGAAAATGGTGTATGTATATGGACTGCTTACAGCACATACATTCATCTGCTGCAGGGGACAAATTGTGTTAATAGATTCTGTGCTTTGGAGAGACTGAAAAGTACCTCCAAAATGAAATAGAGTCCAAGCTTAAAGGAGAAATGTGAAGTTGGAATAACTAAAATAGCTAAATAAGACTTCAACAAGTCAGTCTAGTATCAGCAGTGGGAGACAGCTGAAAGAGAGCCTGGCAAACAGTGGGGAGAGAGATTCACAGGCAGAATCAGAAAACCTGTGTTTTCTGTCAATCTTAAAAGGGGATTTCAACGACAAATGATGACTCTTAGTTGTCTGGTGGAGTCGTGAAAGGCTGAAGAGGTGGAGTACAAAACACAAGAGTTAATGCATTCCAGAACACTAGTTCTGTAACTGATCTGGTAAGTGACCTCAACAACCTGTTTCACCTCTGTAAATGTGCGACCTTTAGGTCATGTAATGCCTCCTACCATTTAAGAAGTATTTAGTGTGATGGCATTCAGATCCTGGGTCTTCCTACAAGCCTCTCTATAATGAAAATAACATTAGTATTTTTAGAAGGCAAAGCTCAGCTGCACTGACTCCTTCTTTATCCTGTCCTGTAGAACGTCTTCAAAATAAAGGTTTTCGTGAGTCCCGTGCATGAAACTTCTGTGTAAGAACACAGTCAACAGCTAAGATTTACATAAAATATCTTGAAAGTGATCACTGTAATCAGGAGACATTCCTGCCCCTTGAAGTTCTTTTCTTAGCAATAGATCCTGAACTGGAAATACATGTTGACATCAGCTATGATGAAGACTCACAACTAATAATTAGAGATGGGTATTTGATTAGTGTGTAATTAACAAACTATTAACTAAAGTATACTTTTCCAGATAAAGCACTGACTTGTTACCAAGATGACCAGGAACTGCTTTCAGAAGTACAACAGAAGAAACATGCCTTATACAGTGGAGCTGCTCTGTTGGATCTCAGACTCTTCAAACACTATTTTGTTACTGTCAGTCAGGTGCCAGCTAATGGCTCTCAGATCCATGTACATTACCAGCACCATCAGCTTGTTCAACTTCTGTGATGGTCAAATGAGTTTCAGAGAAAAATGTCAAAATATACCTCTATATGTCTTATTAAGAATTTCAGGCCTTGGTATTTTCTTGCTTATTGGCTCTTCTGCTCTACACTGAGCATCTGTGCACACTTCAGTTGCTGTAGCTTTTTGATTCTTATATTCTGAAGACATTTTCTATAATTGGCAATTAAAAATAAAGGGGAAATACTTGTTTAGTGGTTTTTAAAAGCACACAGGCAGTGCAGTACTTACAAAAACATTAGTGATTTCTATTACTATTATATTCCTAGTCTGTATTGCAAAATTCGCCCAACCTATTTTATGTAATATCATTACATTCACACAAAAGCCACATCCTAGAAAGTTATGAAGATGGATCAGGCTGTCCAGGCTATTACTGAAACTGGTGGAATAGTGTACAGCTTAGTTGAGAGTTTAAAAAAGGGGATGGATCCAGAACTTTCTTACCTTGATTAGCTGAACTGGACTTTTTTCTGTTTCCTCAGTATGGCACTGAGACTGCAACAGTGATTGAAAACTCTGTTTATCTACTTGTACAGATCTGTTTGTACTAAAACCTATTGGAAAGGGACAGCCATTAGCAATAAAGCAGTTTCTGGAATTACCTTATTGGTATAAAAAAAAAGATATCTTTGATGACTGACAACACCGGTGTGTGGTCTAGGATTCAAACAACTTTTTTTTCTTTTAAAATAATGAAATTCTTTGTTCTACCTGATCTTAAGTGCTGTAACTAGAACACGAACATAGCTATGTGGACTTCCGAGCATCTTCATCATTGGTGCTAAAAAGGATGTTGATAACCAGCTTACTGTTGTCTGGATTACTGTTGAAGGAATGGCTCTGATGATGTTGAAGTTTTTAGTTTCCCCGTTTTAAAGGCCACCAGCAAGTAGTTACTTGGAGCAGCATTTTCAACTGAAATCAGTGGACTGTTCCTCAGACTCAGAACTAGAGGGAGCTGTACCTCTAGATGAGCTGGTGCGACCTTCCCAGAACTGAGCAAAAGCTTGTGAAATTAATGGCTTCATTCGAGAAATCAATTTTATTTATGAGCAACCTGATAACCTAAGCAAGCAATCTTCAGCTGATTATCAGGAGTGTTAAAAATGCAGCCCCACATTTCTTTTACTCTTTCCTGCTGGCTAAAAATTTTTGCAAAGGCAGACTAGAAAATACCCACTTCAACAACTGGATCTTTTTAAGTCTGTCATGGAAAAATTCACAACAATTGTAAAAAGAAAAAGAAACTGTCACTAATTCCACTTCTAGAGTACTAATTTAACTGTTTCCATTAACCAGCAGAGAATGAAACCTTTTTTGGCCAAAATCACCAAACGATCAGGTATTTTTGTTTGGAACCGTTTCATTAGGAAATATCAGGTTTCTCTCCAACTAAGATCCCTTATTTTGATTAAAGAAAAGAAGAACTCAAACAGTAAACAGTGATTTAAATACTGTAGTTTAAATAACAATATTTTACAAGTCCATATGTGAATGAAAGTTATAACCCACAGCTGGTTATGTGATGTAACTAAACCTGCAGTTCCGAGCTTCAGTTCCGAGCTTCAGAAAAAAATGTGTCTGGCTCGGCCCGAGAAATAGGAATTTATTTCTTTTCTCTGTGGTTCACTTATCGTTAAGGCAGAGTAATGGATTTGCAAAGGCAAAGAAAAGGCAAGAAGTATGCAACTGACTACAGTAAGACTTTGCAGATAATTTGAAGAATTCTGTGGGCACATGCAATATTTCCAGCAGATATATTTGCTTCCAAGTACATTTCAAGTGCTTTTCTGTATCCATATGAAGAAAGTTCCAATTCCTTCTCCTGCTTAGGAGCAGGAATATCTGGCCAGTATGTTAAAGTGCTACTTCACCTTGGAAATTTAATGTTCAGATCATTAGCCAAAATAAATTTTGTTGTGCAGAAAGGTCTCCTTTAGGATGATTGACATAATATTTATGATCCTGGTAGAAGGCAGAATATGACTTTCAGTGTGGAGAAAGTACTTGAAACCTGTTCATTACTTTTTATTCAAAACACTTTTATCAGTAAATTCTAGATACTGCTTTTGGAGCATATATGGCAATTAGAAATTTGTAAGTGCTTCAGGAAAAGTATTTTCTTCAACATTTTGATCCCCAGTGAATCTAGTGAACACAGCAGCAACATTCCCGGGCCATATAATTTGTAATCAGTTTTATCTGTTGCTCCCTCAGATAAAGGAATGGGATACACTTGTCTGAACACAGGCGCCTCATGCTATTTGAGATGTCCTTCAGTATTCAAGGTATTCACATATGGCTGTCCAGTATTACACAGGACTGATGGGATGTTCTGGAAAACATCTACAAGGCCAAGCAGACTGTGCTAGGACATCTCAAATGGCACTGAGTGCCTATAATTAGGCAGTTGAATCCTGCACAAGGTAACTGCTCTTGGGATGTTTGCTAGACAAGCTTGCATAGAATAGGTATTTATTTCCAACACCTGTCTGAGCATCCTTGTGAAAGAAATATTTCCTAAAAAGCACTTTGTTCCTTGATAGAATTAATTTTCTGTGGTTACTGTGTGTCATTCTACTATATTAATCTAAATAACAGATTCTGTGGGTAAAATTGAGAGGATATACAATCACTGGGTTATTATGATCTCTGGCTGCCCGTTTAAATTTCCTTATGTCAAAATTCAAAGGGCTACTGAGGATAAACACCCTCTTCCCTCAGATAAGCTGACAGTAAGATCATCATACTGGTCTTAAAACTTCCTTGTATCTGAAAACTCTTTCCTTACACCCCAGCAAAATATAAGTTGCAGGAGCTTCAATAACAGATATCAAATAATAAACTTCTGCTATTTCTAAGTTGCAAGATCTAGGGATTTTAAAGGTGAGAAAACAATTTTTAAAGATCAAGTTAAATCCATTAGTTTTGCTCATTTAAAATGAAATTTTGATGGTCTGTCCTAACAGTAGGAACTTCCTAGAGGAGGGTTTTTTGTGAGGTGCTTTGTGTTAGTGAGCTGTGTTGTGGCAATTCCAGGTCTAAGGTGGCCACTCTCCAGGCCAAGTCAAAGGGAACAGCCTGAACAATAATTGGTCTGCAAAAGCCTTGTGGACTGGTAATGTCACCTTGTTAGAAAACAAATAGGCAAATAGCAGCACTACTTCAGTGTCACTGTTAGGATACTAAAGCTATATGTGCTACATGCTATTCACAATGAAAATTGGGTTAAAGATTAAAAACAGGTCACATACGTGTATTTATAAAATAAATGAGCAAAAACCCAAGGATTTCTCTATTAATTACATATGATGGCATCTTTTTGGCTCACATAAAAGTATGACAATGTCTTTTATTATGGGATACACATCCCAGTTATAAAACAATGTAATTTTTCCCTCAAAACTGAACAAGAAAGGAAAATGAACTTAAACATACCGTTTTCATGAAGTGCTGAATCACTTCTGTGTTTTGGGATTTTAGGTATCCAATTTGCATAGATATTTTTTACATAAAGTTGCTGATCCTTCTCCTATGAAGAAATAAACACTATTAAACTTCCAATATGCATTAAGAATTACTTTTTACCAACTTAATTTTTCCATGTTGGGAGGAAACTGTCAGATTTGTGCCAGTCCATGTAATGACTCTGTCATTTGCATAAACAGGAGTCTGTCATTACCTTTCATGAGCCAAATCAAAATTGCCCCTTCTTAACACTGAGAACACACCACTACACCTACATGACCTTTTTCATAACACAACGTGCAGAACAAGTAGTCTTTTCTAATGATTTTTTTTCATTTGTTGCTCTGAATTATTTTTTTCAGATAAGAAATGTTTGGCTTTACTTCCCTTATTTTTCCTTTTTCAATTTATTTACTTGGTGCCTTTGGTTATGAGGTGCTCAGGTCTCATTTAGAGCCTCTCACTTGAGAGATGACATAAAATCAGAGACACACTTTTAAAATCTATTTAGCAAAAGACCTCTTTCTTTCCTGAAATCTACCTTATACACGGAAGAGAGATTTCACAGTTGTGTGCCCATGTGTACCAAGAAGGCCAACAGCATCCTGGCTTGTATTAATCCCGTGTGACCTGCACAAGCAGAGTTGATTGTCTCCATCTACTTGACCCCAGTGAGGCCACCACCTGGAATATTCAGCTCTGAGTCCCTTACTACAAGGACATAGAAATGCTGGAGCACGTCCAGAACAGGGCTCATGAAGGGTCTGCAGCACAAGTCCTATGAGGAGCAGTGGAGGGAACTGCGTTTCTTTAGCCTAGAGTAAAGAAAACCAAGGGGAGACCTTATTGATCTTTACAACTACCTGGAAGAAGGTTGGAGTGAGGAGGGGAACAGACTCTTCTCCCTGGTGGCAAGTGATAGGACCAGAAGAAACAGCTGCAAGTTGCACCAGGGGAGGTTCAGGCTGAATGTTAAGAAGAATTTCTTCACTGAAAGAGTTATCAAATGGTGTAACAGGCTACCCAGGGCAGTGGTGGAATCACTATCTCTGGAGGTATTTAAAGGACCTGGCGTGGACCTGGTGCTGAGGGCCATGTTTTAGTGATGACCTAGCAGCACGGAGTGGAAGGTTGGACTCGATGATACTAAAGGTCTCTTCCAACCAAAGAAATTTTGAGATTCTATGATTCTGTTATTCCTAGATTTTAGTGTGAAAAACAGGAGTTGCATTTACTTTGGAGACTCAGGTTGTCCTGAAACCTTGAATGGTCTGAACAAGCCGGGCGCCCAAAACAATGAATTTGTAAGAATAAACTCTGTTCAGGCACAGAAATAAGGTTAACAAGCATGTCTGGTCTTCTTTGTGGTAAAACAAGAGGTTTTGTGAATCTAAATATAAAATCAAGAGAACAGAAGATGCATTGAAAACCATGTGGAAAATGTATGAAATAATTCTTCAGAGAAGTGTTACAGTGAGATCTGTACTTCAGAACAATTTGCATTTTGGAACAGTTTTACATTAGCGTTGCTGGCACTAAAACTACTCCCATCTCCCAGATCTGCACATACAGGAGGAGATCAGACTCTGGCAAGGAAATAGCCCAACAAGTGCCATTTTTAGGACTTTGATATGGTGCCATGGGAGAGCACGGCACTTTGTTCCTTCCCCAGGTGCTCACTGGGCTTCTGCAGCTGAGCAGCCCTACTGCTGCCAAGTTCCAGGAGGAAAGTATCCACACTGGATACACAGGTAAGAGAGACAAATGATGCCCCTGTACAGAAATGCAAATCTCCATGAATCCTGAGGAGCTGCCTGTTCTACCCTTCACAATATCTGAGGAAGCTCCCATAACAACACTGGCATTTGATTCCACCTAGAAGGAGAAATCTCCTCAGAGGAAGCAACAGGTGGATTGGTGACTTTATATGACAGTAAAACAAAAATATATTTCAACTGTGTTACAAATGCAGTTTACCTTATTAAAAACCAGGGGTTTAACGTTTTTGGAATCTGTACTGGTTTTTTTTCTTGTTTGCAGCTGTATGACATACCATTCCTGGGAGTTTGGTTTATATTACTCTTCAGTGGCACCTCTGGTTTTCTTGTATGTTTGCTTTAAAAGCATCACAGTCAGTGTTGAACTGGACATAGCTGTCCCAAAAATATTTGTCTTAAAACCAAGCTGGAATTTAAACAAACCACTGAAACATTTATGTAGATCTTTTTGTTAACCTCCTGTTTAGGAGACTGTAATATTTGGCTCATTTTGATCTGAAAATGTCTCCGTTAGGAAGCTTACTTAAAGTTAGTAGATGGGTATATTGACCTAGACCTATCAAAGTGGTACCAAGTTGGTGTGGATTATTTGTTCAAGTTGTGATGCATTAATCTTTACTCTGCTTAGTTATTTTGAACTTTTGACAATTAGACCCTTCACTTAATGTCATCATTCAATATTTTGGCTTTGTGGTTTTTTTTTTTTTGTAAAGGAGGCAAAAAAAATGGGTAACATGAAATACTTGAATTTTCCTGTAGGGACAGAAATATGCCTAAAATCTTGATTACCTTAATTTTTTGGTGAAGAGATTTAATTTTGTTTTGAAAGTTCTTTGTAATTACCCCAGCTTCCACAGCTTTTTTGTTCTCATTTGCCAGCTGATCACTAAAGGTGCTATTGTTCAACTTCAGCTGCTTTTCTAGGCTCTGAAAGAAATTACATATTTTACCATGTGGATGTATTCAGTATGACTTGAAAACAATCAGTTCTTGCTAGATTTAAAAAAAAAAAGCATAAGGTGATTACTGTAAATGAAAGCAAGGTTATGTGCTGAGTATTTTATTTAGTACTTCATCATCAGAACCCAGTGCCATGTGGTGAAATTATAGTTATGAAAACCCTAAGGTGGACACCCAACCCTGTGTGATTTATATAGCTGCTCACTTAGATGTCTGTAGATAGAAAATTTTCAAAAAAGTTTGAGTTTAGCTATTTATATTTCATTTGCTTTCATAAACCTAGTTGTTCAGATAGTGTCATGTCTCTCATATTACCTGTCTCTTTAATTCTGTGCATAATATACCTCATAGAAAATACAAGTTCATTCCTGGAGGATAATGGAAATTTTACTCCTCCGGTTTTGTATTAAAAACTGTATTCTTATCTTTTTGTGAAAGGTTCCATACAAGTAAAGAAGCATGAGATATTAAAAGGAGCTGAAATATGTCCTCTTAAACTCCCACCAGGCTTTTACTACATTTGCATAATAAACCAACAGTAGAACCAACCCTAAAATCTAGGACACCTGATTACTGCTGTCCAACAGCTGACTACAGGGAGTGACAGTAATTAGTGAACAGGAGATGTAGGTATGTCCATACTGCCCACCAGCACCTTGTGAAAACAGCAGTACTAGTTCTAGAGAAGACAGTTTTGGTTGTTCAAGGAGGCAGATCAGCACCAGTCTAGTAATCTCCATGTACATCAGAAATTGTGCTTTGTCAAGGTAAATTAAGGACCATGCTATGCTTATTGCTATAGAGTTAAGGCAAGTAACTGAATTTCTAAAAGGTCCTTATTGCCCGACTTAAACTACTCATGTAGTTCTGGCAGACTTTAAAATACCAGAAGTGGGAACGATAGCCATTTTTATTCCCTTACCCTCAGGACAGCACTGGATTAAAAACAATGTTCAGTGTTACAGGATTGTACCACAATCACACTACTCTTGCATAGGAACTTCTATTATTGTTCACAAATACAATTACACACACATTACCTGTATTCTCCTATTATTTGCTTCCAATTTTTCTGTAAGGACCGATAACCTGCGATCGAGTTCCTCTCTCTCTGCAAGAGCTTTGTCTTCTGAAATCATATGCAAGGTCTGCAAAGCATCTTTAGCTTTTAGCAGCTCTGCCTCGATTTTTCTGAGCTTCCTTGATGTATTTCTCTCGTTCTTGTTAGAAATCCTCAGGAGGTTCCTTAAAATTCTCATCTCATTATAATGTCTTGCTAAAAGATCCAGAAAGTTACTTTTTGAATTTTTGTATCTACCTATTGCTTTCGAGTGTCTACACTGAAGCTGTTTCAAAGTCTGGTTTTCTAAGCTTGATGCTTCTACCTTTAGTTTCAACTCAAATATTTCATTCTTCAGTTCTTTAATTTTGTGGAGTCCTTCTGATGATATTTGCTGAGCCACTGCATTTTTCTCCTTGGAAATCATACTACTCTGCAAGCTCAAAAATGGCAAATTTGAAGAATTCTGATGTGGCATCTCCTCAGCTGGCAATTTTTTACCTCCTGCATTCAGATCAAAGTAAAGTGGCATTAATATATAGCAATCATTTGAGACAGCAAAATCACTGTATGTCTTTACTGCTCACACAAGCTCATAGATTGCTCACAGAAGCCACTTAACTGTAGTATATCTATATTAAGACTCAAATGTTTGAGCATTTAATGGATAGGTACATTAAAGATTATATATTGCTGTGTATGCATTTATGTGGCTGCACTGGGCCATAACTAACTAGGTCTACAGAAAATTTCCACTTTTCATTCTCTAAGGCTGTTTTCATTTTGAACAGCTATGATACTTACCACTAATAAGGGTAACTACACACATGCTGTCTTCTAAGGCAAATAGCAGTAATACTCTGGGAATAACTTAGTACTAAGTATGTTTATGTTAACTGTACTTATGATAACACATTATTGCATTCATATATTTTCTTTCTGTATATCGCTCAGTTCATCTGAGAGCTGATGAACCACATTCAATGCAACTAGAATGATTCCCAAGAGGGAGGACCTACACCATCAACAGGGGCATGCCAGTATGTCTTCTTAACAGAAGCATATAACGCTTATATTATCTATATATTATCTATATATTTTGTAAATATTTTATATATGTGTACTTGTATAGGCATATAACTTACACGATAGAAGAGATAATCAGTGTCTCCTCTCTTTTGTTTTGGTTGATTTGCACCTTATGGATTGGGTAGACCAAGACGAAATTCTGAAGCTTAGCAGCAAAAGGATCACTGGTTTTACATTAGTTTTTTTGACACGGCGTGGTGGGATTTAATGAAGTATGAGCCTAGATGTAAAAACATGCAGACATTAAGAGATTCTTCACTCTTCACAGATAACATTTACATAAAGGAAACACATTTGTGTTCTATCATTGAAGCACAGACTTAGCACTACACACCATGACTGAACTGGCCAGTACATGATTTTTTTGGTCAAAATTGACATTTCTGTACAGACATATTTTTGAGAAACACTCCTCAAGACATGCCTTTTCAGACTCATGCATGATCAAACCCAGAATACGCAGTATATGTGGGAAATCCATTTTCAATCCTCAGATTAAAACGGGGGAGGAGTAACTATTACAAAGTTGTTTCCACATCTCAGGTGATTATCTTGCCTCATGAATGATAACACAAGGAATTACCCCTTCCTAGTGTTTTAAATGTTTTACTATAGTTCTTCACTGAAAAAACTGTTTCCCTTGTGTTCCTAATTACTGAAAACATGCTAAAGGCAAATGCTGTATTTCTCAGGAGACTCTCACTTTACAATTACCAGAAAACAAAGTACCTTTCATGTAATCTTGGGGGAAGTATGCTTTCCTTTTTGATTCTTTTCCTTTATTTTCTTTTTCTGTGGTTTCTTCTCTTCAGTTCCTGATGTTTCTAAACATTTGTTGCTTCTAGCTGTTTCAGAGCAAGTCCTCAGAACAGCCAGTGTGAGAATTTTTGTTTCCGTATTCTCTACTGTGTCGCCTACAAACACTACCTCTGCTACAGCTGCAGCTTCTGATACTTGTGTGCTTTGGGAAATCTTTAGTGCCTCTGCGTTGTCTGCCATGTTCTGACTTATTATCTTCTGCCACTAAAATATGGGAGAAACAATCATCTGAGTTCTCCACGGTGTTATGGTAGAAGACTTAAAAGTTGACCTCCACAACCTATCAGGAATCAGAATGTTATTTACTGAGATAACAGTTAACACCAACAGTGCTCAACTATTTTCAATGATGCTAAGAAATACTAAGTTACCTCTAAAAAAACCCATTCATTGCCTTTTAACACACTCCAATACTTTTGTAGTTCTGTAGTTGGTAAGTTTTTTTCCTGAAGGAGCTGCAAAATGAAACATCCTAACTTTTAATTCCGAATTTACTGAGATACTGACACGTATTTTCTAAAGATTGACAAGGTACTAACTTTTATGCATAAATAGATACCATAGCTTGTTTCCTGTAACTTATAATTTTCTCCATTATTAATGTAATTTGAAAGAAGCTCAATTATATTTATGCTCAATACCTAAAAAATGCTTTACAATTTTTGAAAAAGAATTGTTCAGGTTTCTAGAAATTGAACATGTCTGTGTTTCTATACTATTTTTAGCTTTCCTGTCATAAAGATATCATTTAGTCACAAATTTCAATAATTAGATCATGAATCAGATCACAAAATCAATCTATGAATTAAAATAGAAAAATAAATCTTAGCTGCCATATTAACTGTAGGCAGATGATGTAACTGCATCTAGAGCTGCACAACAAATATCTGATGTAGAGACCGAAATAAAAGTTTTCTTAAACTTTCAGGAAGTTGTTTATTTCCAAATCATAATTCTCTGTCAAAACAAAAAAGCCTGCTGAACAAAACATCACAATGTAATAAAAGCTTCTCTGCAGAATTTCAGAAGGAACATTTTCAGTATCTTTTAAATGAAAACAATTTCTTCACAGCCTAACTGTACTCAACATTCTTTTGCTTTTAAAAACATTGCAAGACACTTACATGCAAGTCCACAGAACCAGATAGCTTGGGAAAATATTACCTGTAATGCGCTATTTTTGCCAGAGGTGCAGTTATCTGATACTCTCATTTTGTTTGAATCATCAAATCGCAAAATCACAGAATGGCTTTGGCTGGAAGGGACCTCAGCAATCATCCAGTCCATGGGCAGGAACACCTCACTAGACCAGGCTGCCCACAGCTCTGTCCAGCCTGGGCTTGCCCTGACCATGGAGGGGTCATCCACAACTTGTCTGGGCAACCTGCTTCAAGGTGCCATGTCCTAGGCAACATTGCTGCTTCCTTTGGAAGTGTCTTTTCTGAACAGTCCAATTTTCCAACAAGACGAAATCTCCTAAACATATGGATTTTTAAAGCCTCCAATATTTAGCATAAAATGCAGAATTATAACTAATTTTCTATGTCTCTGTGAATATCTATTACAGCTCAATTTTGTTTCCCTACTGAGGCTACTGAAGAGCAGAACTACATACATCTGACAGCATTATTTAAACACTGGGGTACTGGTAAAAACTATTTCTTGGGATATGGTTCAATCCATTTCATTTTCTGAATTTCACACAAAGAGCACTCAGATCATAGTTTTATAGCTGTAGACTCTACACAATAGTAAGATAAATTGTTAATTTGGGGGAGTCTGATGTTTTAGTTCAGATCGATTTTAACAAGTAACTTTAACTTTAAAAATTACATATTTTCAGAACATCCAAACTCCTCTGTTGGCTTCTTTTCTTTATGGTGACATTTTATTTTAAATTGAATTAAATTTCTTAAAGGGGAGAAGGGAATCACATAACTCCCACATAAAATTAAAAACATTTCATTTAGGACTGCATAAAATATTCTAGTTTGAATCAGCACAGTTTCATTACTCTTCATTCCCTTACATGAACAACTCTTGTGGAAGACAGGAATGCCCAAGGGCCCATTAAATTTGAGCCAATACAATAACCTCTAAGAGATGAGAACTCCTATTTTAGGATGAGGATTAGGCAAAGGGCAGTTTAGTACATAGATTTATGTTTCTGTTTAAATTTGATTTGGTACTGTCAACACTTTCTGGACAAATTATCTTTAAATCAAATTAGCTTAAATTAAAACTGCTGCTTTAACTTGTTTTGACAAGAAGTGTGGGCTGAACCTCACCATCCAACTTGAAGAACAGATGCTGAGAAGTAAATAAAATGGCAAAAAAAAAGAGAAAACATGACAGCAGAACAAAAGATGGACATAGAACAGAGAAATAAAAGCTATTACTATAGAAATGAAGGAAAAAAAAGTAGATGAGGAGACCCCAAATGGGCAAACACTAGGTAAATGTATGTTGAAGGAAGAGATGCAGGAACAAAAATAATTAGGGCTAAATCTATCTGTCAAAAATTAAAATGTCATTCCAAGCATCCAGAAACCACAAAATTGTGGTTTGTGTGCAAAAAAAAAAACAGAAAAAGGAAATGAAGGGGGAGTCCTAGTGGGAGAACACTGTCTGATTTCCCAGACAAGCATGGTGCAGCAGTCCCACGGCCTTACAGTTTAGACTCAGAGGGATAAATCCAAGTGCCAAGGCCCGTATGCTCACACAGGAAGAGTGAGGGCACGTTAAAAGCCCTCACACGTGCCTCTGGGCTCCTCCAAGTGCTCCAAACAGCCCCCTGGTGGGGCCCAAACAAGCCAGAGTTCCCCCACCATCCTCATGAGTTCAGAGTTCCCTGAAATGCTGCTGGGATCTGACCGCAACTTGCCTCTCTCCAACAGCTGCAAAGCCCTGCAGCAACCCAGTATACTGTCAGCCCCTCGGTGCCCTGACAGTCAGTGTTCTGCACTAACACCGCACTCGGCACCTCAACAGCCAGCCTTGAGTATGATAGCCACCTTGAGGCCTTGGCACTGAACTCGTGCCCTGATACCCAGCCTGACATTGCCCTCCCTGACCAAAGAGCGACAGCTGCTCCATGCCAGTGAGTACCCCTAGGAGGTACCAGGGAGGGGATCGTAGAATGCTTTGGGTTTGAAGGGACTTTCAAAGGTTCATGCCAGTGGGTACCCCTGGCTAGGGAGGGGATAGTAGAATGCTTTGGGTTTGAAGAGACCTTCAAAGGTCATTTAGTCCAATCCTCCTGCAGCAAGCAGGGATGTCTTCAACTAGAATAGGCCCTGTCCAGTCTCACCCTGAATATTTCCAACAGCTCTCTGGGCAACCTGTTCCAGTGTTCCACCGCCCTCATTGCAAAAATCATCTTCCATGTATCTAGTCTGAATCTCCCATCTTTTAGTTTAAAACCATCACCCCTTGTCCGATCACAAAAGCCCTGCAAAAAGTCTGTCCCCATCTTTTCATAGCCTCCCTTTAAGTACTGAAAGGCCACAATAAAGTCTTCCTGGAGCCTTCTCCAGGCTGAACAACCTCAGCTCTCAGCCTGTCCTCAAAGCAAAGGTGTCCAGCACCCTGACCACTTCGTGTCTCTTCTCTCGACCCGCTCCAACCCTTGTGCGGAGGGCTCCAGAGCGGAGTCTCACCAGATGTCACTTTCCTCTTTGCCCTCTCAAGAAACCTCTTCCATCCCTTCCCGCCTCTGCCTTGGCCCCGGTCCCACCGCTTACCCCGCGACGCCTCCCCACTGCCGCCATTACCGACAGCCCCGGCTCCGGGCGCGTCCGTGTTGCCATGGGCACGGGCGGCACCGCACGGCCTCCTGGGAGCTGCTGCGGCGGCCGCGCGCCCGCAGGCGCCACCGCACGGTGTATTGCGGCCCCATTGCCCGCCTTCCGTTGCCCTCGTTGCACCCGCTCCAGCGTTCCCCCACCACCACCCCCGCATCCAGAGTGGGCGTCTGTGCGTGTGCTCCCGCCGCTTCTGTGTCCCGCCGCGGCCCTATTGGAAGCTGGCAGCGTGTCAGTGGAGGCAGCCCTGGTGTGGTGTTCTGTTCTGTGGTGGCACGTCGTGACATGCCGTGGGGTGTGTGTCTTGGGAGCCCACGGGCCTAACCCAGGAGGCTCCAAACTCGTGGTTCAGCTTTACACAAAACGCTCTTACGCTGAAAAATAGGTGAAACTCTCATAGGAGTGACAGCAGCTGAACACAAAGAGAATGGTGCCCTGAAGGGCTTTAAGCCACATCCTGGTTGTTTCCATATGGGCATTTCAGGTGTGAAGGAGTACTGGCAATTTTGTCCTGTAGGATTATTTAGTTTGGAAAAGACCCTTAAGGCTACCAAGTCCAACCATTAACCTAACTGTACCAAGCCCACTGCTAAACCATGTCCCTAAGCTCCATATCTACACAGCTTTTAGATCCAGGGATGCTGATTCAGCCACCTCCCTGGGCAGCCTAGTTCCAGTACATGATGACCCTGTCAATAAAGAAGTTTTTCCTAATCTCTTACCTACCACAACTTCCCTTGGCACAGCTTGAGGCTATTTCTACTTTTGCTATTAATTGTCACTTGCAAGGAGACCACATCCAGTCCTGATCATGGACGTCTGATGGTGCAAATATTTGCTTCAAGTATTAATTATTAGATGGTGATACTTGCAAGGCGTATCAATATGCAGAATGCTTTGAAATCAACACATCATTTGTAATGCAGAGCACTAGTAGTCAAATAAATTGATCTGGAAACAGTATGTTCCAAATAGCCACTCATTTTCATTGAATGTACTAGGCTACACTTACATACCAAAAAATTTCCTGAGAAACAAGTGAGTGTAATAACTACAGGAAATAATTTATCATTTTGCACTATGATGGATTTTTCTGTTGTTGTTTTACAGGAAAATACTCTGAAAACTCCTGATTCTAAGATTGTTTTCTTTTTGATGGACCTCTTATTGCTTCTCAGAAGAACGAAGTAACAGATGGTGAGCCACAGTAAACAGTGTAAAATATCCATACAGTTATTTTTGTTTTCAGTGAGGTTTTTTTCAGGATCCCTGCTCCATGCATGGAATGCTGCATTTCCAGCTCACAAACAAAATACATCTTTCTTCCAAAAGCATCTTTGCTATTGTGCATTTGGCCCTACCTAATCAAGCCTGGAGAGTATTGTATTCCATTTTAAGTGTTTTTGTAACTGGACACTGCTATACGCAATCTAAAATACGTGTATGCACTTTCTAAAGCCTATGCCAATTTCACCTCTGTCATAGTGTCAGCTTTACTGAGCTCAGTGGCATGTTTCTCACACCAGCAATGAACTTGACCCTTAAAATTTGAAAGTAATCTGTTACCATTTAACATTCTTAAAATGCCTCTTGTGCTCAGAGACCTCCTTAAGCAAATATGTGCAGACAGCTGCCAAATTGTGACCATCCCTGGGGTAGAATCATAGAATTGTTTAGGTTGGAAAGGACCTTTAAGATCATTGAATCCAACCATTAACCTAACTCTACCAAGCCCACTGCTAAACCATGAAAAAAGAGCATCCCAAACAACACAGTAGAGCTGGATATTTTTTACCAAGTATTCTGACCTTCTACATCTTGTGCCCTGGCAAATGTCACTGTTGATGCAAAAAGGTGGAGAAAATATGACAATACTTCTGGATATACAGGATCAGCCAAATCACTCTCCCTGGTATTATGGACTGTGCTGATGTGTATTATTTCAGCGAAGTCACTGAGCCCTGTAGTGAGGATGATTATCTGGATTCTTTAAAGTTGAGAGCGTTTGTAATCAAGGCTTATTTCAATATGATCCTTGCTATAGTTACTTCTGTTCCCCTTGCCCTCCCCTTCCTCCTGCTCCTTTTATACAGCAAAATGTGCTGCCACAACTCCGGAGCCTCTTTGCTGTGGTCAGGGACAGGACATACCCCCTTTTACACAGTATTTGTGACAGTGCTCATGCAACAGCCTTGTGATCATTACCAGTACTAACTTGCCTACTCCCTGTCCCTTCTCCATTCTCATTTGTCCCTTCCCCCTCTCCCAAATATTTCTCCTGCCCTGTCTCATTGGTGCATTACTCTCCTTTGCCTTATTTGGACTGCCACCCTGTCAATCTAATGCAATGAGGCCAGGGACAGGTGCAATCCCTTGCTCTTACTAACCAATCCTCGGCTAGCCCCTCGTCCCAAAATACTTAAGAGCCAATAGAGTGGGAAAAGCCGGGAGCATGAGGAGAGGTCAAAGCTGCTGGATTGTGGGGGTGTGTGGGGTGGGCTGCCTTCATTAAGCATCCGGTTAGTCCAGGAGCTGCAGAACGCTTGGATTCCTCTTGGGACTGTGGTGACTTGTGGATAGCAGGCGTGCTCTGCTGATTCATTTTCATCACTGTCATCATGGTGATCAAAGTCTTTGTAGCTACATCTTCGGGTTCTACAGCGGTAGGTGCCTCATTTAACATACTCAACTTTCTGCTGGGATCAGGTTTGTAAATTAGCCTAGAAGATCCCAAGACAACTTGATTTTGCATGGAGCAAAAATCCCACTTGATTCCTTCTAGTCTGCATTGCACACCTTAGTCATAAAAGAGACACAAGATAATTCCTATTAATGCAGACTTGTTTGCATGTGAGGTTTTACTACAGGTATAACATTTGCATATAAATGATCTGTCACTTCATAGATTTACTTCTGTTTGAAAAAGTAGATGCAATATGTAATCACTGATGAAGGAAAATGTGGATATTGCATTTGCACAAGAGCTAAGGCAGAGTGGTCTTCTACAGTAGAAATTCATCAATGTGTTTTCAAGAGAGACTTTAGGACACTGCTCCTACACAAGGGAACCTCTAAGAGAGAGCCTGGAGCCAAAGCTGAACATTTATTTGTGCAGGAAAAAACCCCTGATTTCCAGCTCACTTTCCCTAAGTTTTGGGGTTTATTTTTGCCTTGCTTTGGGGTTTGGTTTGGGGGGTGTTTTATGTGTGTGTCTTGAAATGCTGTATTGATGATTTTTAGTATTAAGCTGTATCTGTCAGCATAATGTATCAGCTGAAAGGAAAGGCATGTGTATATTAGGGAGGTTGGAAGTCCATGGGAGGTGGGAACCGGGAAAGGACTGTTTCCTTTTATATCCAGTTCCCAGATGATCTCAGATTGCAGTTTTCTTCTGGCAGTCATTCACTCCCAGTGACATGGCTAAACAAACCGGCTGGTGCTTGCACATAGCTGTAACTACATCTCTATCTCTGACACCAGTTCCCTGTCCTTAAGAAGTTTCCAGAGTCGAGAAGCTCCAAAAAACACCCCTGTTTGTGGGACCATCATCTCTAGAAAAGAACTGTGAGTCATTCACTAAAATTCAAAATGGAATACAGCTGAGGAAGTTTACAATTCTCTCATCAGCTTGTCTCACCAGCCTATCACCAAGCCTGGCACTCCAGACTTACTATTGACATTTTAGCAACCCCTTTTAACGAGAAACCTCAGATACAAAGGACAAAATGAAGAGGGGGTTAGAAACTGCAGGTTTAATAACTCATAACCTAGCAGTTGCTGCTCAAGTAGCTTTATAAACAGCCATACACTGTGCTTTGATGCTCTTCTTGCTCCTGTTTTTGTCCCCTTGGTCAACCAAAGAAGAGTTATTCTTGTCTCCTTTGCCACTTAGCTGTTTTCTGGGGAAAGTTGTGACCATCACTGAAATTCCAGTGCAGGCATTCAGCATGTGTTGGGGCCATTACCTTGTGTGCTTCAGGCATGAACTATTGATGTTGCAGCCATAGGATTTGGGCTGTAGTTCAGCAAGGCAGTTCTGGGGGTGCTTTGATTAAACACTGACATTCAGAGATCACTTACGCAATTAAAACTAAGCATATCATATACTTAGCAGCAGCTGAACCAAGATCTCTCCTCACATTCCTTGTATCTCCTCTCAGCTAACAGCTATAACTAACTCCTTTCCCCTTGGACAACAGTGAAGGTGTGTGGATGCTGCAGTGAGCACTGAGCAACACATGAGCTTTATCCAGACATTCTGAGCTGTTAAACATTGCTTCTGTGGCTTATCACTTGCTAAGAAAGATAATTAATGCCAATAAACTATAATAGGCAGACCACGAAAGCTGTTGGTGAGATCCCAAACATATACTGGAAGGAAGGGTGTGTGGCATCCTTGCATGCTGATATATACCTGTATTCCCTCCTTTCTGGAGTGTTGAGTGTATGTATAGCTGTAGCAAACTCAGAAGGCAGCGTGTGTTTAGATTACCAATATATAACGCAATGCCAAGCGAACACAATGTTCAGCTGGAGAAGTTTTCCACATTTACTGATTAAATGGATAAAGGTATCCTTTCAATGAACCTTTAATGAGTCTGGCATACATAAAATGAATCTCACTCATGCAAGGAGACAGCACAAACCTCAATATGTTACTAAAATCCTATTAAAACTAAATTTTGTGTGAGCATTGTAGAGCTTTTCCTGCAAAGAATTAAGTTAATCCCTAAAGAGCTAAAATTTGAAGTGTATGTTGTCTCAGTAGCATCATTGGTGCTCTCTTCAACCTTGCTGATCTCCGTCAGATGCACGTTGTTCTGAATTTCAAAATAAGATGGGCCCAACCTTATCTGCTGTAAATCACCATCCCTGCACATGTTAAAAGTTGTGTAGGTATGGAGCTTAATGACATGGTTTAGCAGTGGGCTTGGTAGAGCTGGATTGATGTCTGTACTCAATGATCCTAAAGGTCTTTTCCAACCTAAAAGATTCTATGAAAACAGCAGAGTATCCTTGGTAAAGAATGAAAAACTTTTCTATTCTGTATACTACACAGTCATAGTACTAATTGCAGCTGGTTATCATGTAAATAACTACATTAATACAGTCAACTCAGTAACATTCTGTTGCTCTGGACCAAGATGGTTGGATGATATAACTCATTGTGGCTTTAGATCAAATCTGAGGTCTGTTTTTCTGGTTCAAGAAATTTATTTAAAATAACTTAAGCTTTATTATCCTTCTGCTCCAAACCTAGCCAATACTTATCTATTCATTAAGGCAAGTACAAGTGGAGATGTTTATTCATAGTGCTAAAAAGTACTAAATGCTTGGTTTGAAGCAAGCAGTAAAAGAACATGAATTTGTTAGTAGCCACGGAGGTGTTTAGAAACAGGTAGTATCCTGCAAGGTTGTAAGGTACCATGAATCATGGTAGAAAGAGAGTTTGTTTTATACAGAGGAGTCTTCCGAAGTCTGGGTGACTACTGCTCGTGGTTACGGCAGTCTAAAATCCTTTTATTCCCAGTGGTTTTGGTGACATTTTATGAATTTCTCCACCTTCAGACCTGTAGGTCTCAGAAAGACTGAAGGCTTCTGAAATACAGGGTAGGAGTTTGTCATCCATGGCTATGGATCAAGCTATATATAAACAGTTCAAATTTCAAATCAATTTCCAGTCCAATCAAAGGCATGACAAATAATTCTTACAAATAGGTTGTCTATGCACTGTTAGAACCAGAAGCTGCTGCAACTCTGCCTACCAACATTAATGTTCCCCTTGCTGTAAGATGTTGCTTCTGCCAAAGGCAACTGGTTGGCACAAATGCTATGGATTGTGTTGTTATAGGTGAGAACATTTAATTGTGCTTCAGGTGAAACAAATATGTGTAGCTCTCACTCTCTAGTGAGATAATATTTGTTTAAAACTTTGTTTTTCTTTTTTATTATTTTAAGGGACTAGCAGCTAGGGATGGTGAAACTTTAGCTTTGTTGAAATGGAAAATGACACTGATGAATAAGGTATCTTGCTCACCACTGCTTCCCAGGGAATCTATATTCCCAAGTAATCTGAATTTTTCCCCTGCCTCAGACAGAAGTGAGGCACAAACAAGCTCCTGCAGTTTCATCCATTCTAGGAAAACCTGTGCATGTCCCCTGTGCTCTTATGTCCTAGAAGAATTCCCTCTCTCAGTGCTTTTTGCTGAAGAGATTCTTTTGGTTTCCCAGCTACCTAGTGCCAGCTACAGCACAGGCATGCTTTATGGTTTTATAACTAGCACGCGTCCCAAGCATTTTGCTCTGCCTAAACCATTGTACCTCTGAACACTAAGGCATAGTTCATCTTCTGCACGGTTTATTGTTGTTATCATAACAAATAACAATTTGTCTTTTCCTTATGAAGATATAATTGCATGTAACTTCTTATTTTTCCTCAGCATTCATTTTTCACACAACACTCTCCTAATTTTTGCTTTCAATGTTGGTGCTGTCTAGGTCTCCTGTGCATTATGAACCTCAAGATGAAGAATAATGTTCATCCAGGTTTCATTGTAGAAGTTATAGCTACAGTCAGAAGTAAGGGAGCACAGAATGTAAAGCTCGTTATCTCCTCAGAGGCACTATCTGGGGCACCAGCTATTCCAGGAGCCATATCTACATCAATGCCTGTGTACGGAGAGACAAGTTAACACTGAAATTGCAGCTGACAGCACTTGAGTCTACTGGCTTTCAGAGCACATGGTGAAACTCTTCGTACTGGCTCATGCAAATTTTATTAACCATTTATACAAACATTATCTTGCCACTTCTTCCCATGAAGTGTCCCTCAAGTAGTCCTTTCTGCTGCCTCAATGTGTTCTGCAAACAACAGTGCAGTTAAATAGCCATTAGGAAAAGGAGCTCTGTTTAAAAAGTGGAGATAAGAATATAAATAGCCACCTTTGAGATCTCTCTACTGCATGACTTTTAAACACTGGATTAGTGTTTCCACTCAAAGTGATGTACTTTTTTTAGCTTACCATAAACCTCTGTTCTCGTCATTAAAATGAACATAATTTTATATTTGTTGTATTTTATAAGCAAGCATAGCCATGTAAGTACATACATCCTTATTTAAACAAGACTTATTAAAGAAATGTTATACTTAATATTGAAAATGAATTCTTTTGATACAAGCTTTTTAGTGTCTTCTACTTCATCTTTTCAGGTTTGTTAGCCTATAGAAATACATAATTCATGAATTGTTTCTCATCTCAGTATCTCAGGCTGACTTATGCTAGCTTGGTGTCTCTTTAAATTCAATTGTTCAGACGGTTGAATTGTCGAAGACGTGGCTTCAAATCATGTGAAGGCTCATGTGTAAAAATTGCCTTGATACATCATAGTAGCTACAGTTTACACAGGACACTAACTTGCTGTATGGAGTAGCGTAACTGGGAGGAGAGTCACGTGTGGAAGGTGATCATGCTAGACAGTAGTTTTGTTGTCTGTGGCCAAAAAGTAGCTTGAGAGAATTTGTACAAATCAGTCCAGTGCTTGCTTCACGTGCTTCAGCACTTGCAGTAGCACAAACATTTGGCTTGCAGTTCTCAGACAAGTTAGACATACACAAAATGGGAAAGTTTGTCAAATACTTAGTAGTCTTAGTAGTAGTATAGTATGTTCTTCAGTAGAGAAGTATAGTATTACATCTTTAGAGTAAAGAGATAGGTTATAAGCTTGATGCTGGAATCCTAGGTATGAAAGGGTCTAGCATCCAATAAGGACCATGACTGAACTTTAGCTGGCACAGCAGCCATGTATAACATGCTTTATTTGTATGTGGTATCTTCCTCGTGGTCCCACAGGAACATCATTCTGTAATGCAGGAAATACTCAGTTGAGCTGTACCAGATTTTTGTTTGTTTTCTGTCATGTTTAATTATGCCTAGCATTGAAGAACAGAGGCAGCGAGAAATGTGTGGCTCACAAAAAGCTAAATGTCACATGTAATGAATGGGGAAAAGGAGACTGTTACATGTTAAGGAGAAATGTGCGTTCTCAGACCTATGCTGACTTTAGGCAGGATTAGCTTTGGTAGCTGTACACCACATTCATAGAGCTAGGGACAGAGTACAAGGCTTCCTGCTTGACCCTCTTTTTCTTAGATGGAAGTATCACTGCTTCCAGGGAGGAAAGAAAGAAGCTGGAGAGGAGGCAGGCTACAGAAGTAACAGCAGTGCTCTGGGTGCTGAGTCGGCCACAGTGTTGATTCTCAGCTTCAAGCAGTTTGGAGGCTGCTAGAGTAGTGGTTCTAACAACATACTTGCATCAGTTGTGTTTGTAATAGTAATTGCTCTTAAAAAACAAATTTTTTTTTAAGAAGTAATTTTGTTTTTCCTCTTTCCTAACTAGATCAAAAAGAAACAGCAAGAAGTAGTGGGCTTTTTAGAGGCAAACAAGATTGATTTTCAGCAAATGGACATAGCTGGTGATGAAGACAACAGGAAATGGATGCGAGAGAATGTCCCAGGTGAAAAAAAGCCTCAAAATGGAATTCCTCTCCCTCCACAAATCTTCAATGAGGAGCGGTACTGTGGGGTAAGAAGCTATTTGGAAATTTAAATACCTTCAGAAAGTCTTCCACAGCAAGTGATTCTATCCCATTAGTAAGAAGTATCAGACAAGATCCTTAACCAAATTTCAGATTCACTTTGAAAGACTTTGAAAGACTTGAAGACACTTTCTTAGCATTTTTTAGGTAAAGAAAAGCAATGAAACAAAAGATTATCCCTTTTTAAGTGTAAAATAAAAATGTGGTGGAAAACGTGACTGTAGAAACTGCTTTACAGACCACAAGGCATGGGTTTTTGCCTTCTGTGAGGAGCTCTGTGTTTTCCTCTCACATTCTCCTACATCCTGCAGTGAAGCTCACTCACAAGTTGTCCCACTGTTTGGTCTCTGCCTGCACTTTCACTTCAGCTCCTGGAGAACAAAGGCAGTACAGTCTAGGTGGTACTAGGATAACCAGAAAAATCTCAGGATAACCAAATGAGGACAGCTGCACTTGGAATAGTAAATGCTGGGTTACGTGGTTTGCCAATACTGAGCCACTTAAGATTTAAGGTTGCTTAAGACTTAAGGTTACTTAAGGCTCATAGCAAGTCTGATCTGATGTCTCTATCTGCACTGCGCTTTGCTTCTTGAACTTTCAGTTAGTTTTGCATGGCAAACATTGATACTTTTTTTGACACAGACTGATCTGGGCTGCTAGGAAGTCAAGTAGATGTTCGAGTCAGCAAGAGCCGTGAACAGGAATCTTTTGCAAATTACACAAATAAATAGGAATCGTAGTTGACTGGAATGCTTCTAGTATTGTTGCTTGGATTGTTGAAATGATATTGTTTGTTCAATAAATAACCAACTCTTCGTAATGGAGATTGTAATGTTCATCTGGTGCATTTATATTTTCATACATACTTGTAACAGGTTATTTCTCTTGAGAGAGTTTGTTCAATGCAGTGATAGAAAACAGTGTACCAGCATGGGTATTAGGATCGTGAATCAAAAGAGATATCTAAGACAGTTTTTTTTTTTCTTATAGTCTGGATGGAGATACAAAGGCTGGAAAGTTCTCTGATATGATCACTGAAATGAACCTGCAAAATACTCTGAAACACAGATCACATAGTGACCTCAGTTTCAAGTTACTTCACAAATCTAGTGTGAACTACTGCAAAGGTTGTTTAGAGAGAGAAGGGATTTACATGCTAGTAAGTTTTCAGAATTAACTGCAGTGCTCTCAGAGCAAAAGTTGCTAGTATTAATAACAAAGAGCAATTCCTTCCTCACGCTCTCATAGGAATCTTAAAAGAGAACTTGCTAGGTTAGAGTTCCTGTGCATTTCAACATCCAGCTGCACCAATAAAAAGTATGCTTCGATATATATTTACTCTGGATTTTGTGGCAGCCAGTACTGCAATGAAGATTTCTGATATTCTCTGGAGAGGTTATATAGTGAATTAAAGAGTAATTGCCTTACAGAGTGTTGCAGGTAGGCAGTCTTGCCAGTACATTTTAAATAGTGTTTACTCAATATCTGGAACTATTTCAGGAAGCTAAATAATCTACATCTTGAAATAAAATGAAGTTAAGAAGTAGTCCTTTGCAAAGACACCTGCATGGGCAAGGGGCCCAGAAAGCATCTGCAGCTACTGATTAAAATATTAATCTCATTTACAGTTAGCCTAAAAGTCTCTAGAATGCTACTGTACACAGCTCTTAAAGCTCAGGGCTAATGACCCCAGTGAGTGCGTAACACAGATTGATTTATAGAATCATTATTTCCAAATAAATAAGATAAGGAAATGTCAAAAGCACGCTTTTGCTTAAACAGTTCCTGCTCCGTGTATGGGACTCATATTCCCTATTAACTTTCATTTTGCTGTGCTAAACAAGTCAAGGTCTTTATAGCTCCTTTTGTGTGTGTGTGTGTGTGTGTGAGACATTTTCTTTTCCTTTTTCTCCTTCCTGTTAATTTCTTTCTTTCCTCATTCCCATGTCAGAGACTCACAGAACATTAAGGAATTGAAGGGACCTCAAAAGATCATCTAGTCCAATCCCCCTGCCACAGCAGGATCACCTAGACCAAGTTGCACAGGAACAT
>JAOXOE010000001.1:69678721-69699356 GCA_028565055.1 Phoeniculus purpureus
CACTGCTCTCCAGCAGGTCAGTCCCCAACCTATACTGGTACCTGGGGTTGTTCTTGCCCAGATGCAAGACTCTACACGTGCCCTTGTTATATTTCATTAAATTTCTCCCTGCCCAGCTCTCCAGCCTGTCCTGGTCTCACTGGACAGGACCTGTCATCCTTTGATTTTAGGTTAATATTGATACATTTCTTTTCTGCTCATTCTCCTTTCTGCGATTACTTTTTCCCTCATTTCCTTACCTTTTGATAATCCTGTATTGTTGACTTCCCATTCACATGTGCATGTGTAAACATGTTAGCAGCATGTTGGCCTGGGAGCACTGGCCATGGGATGAAAATTCAAGATAAAAGATTTTCTTTCTTGCCTGATAAATAGGGATTTGGAGAGACCCATGGTAACTGCAGCAGAAAGGACTTAATTATTTGTCTGAAGTCAGCATTGAATAGGCTTTGAGCAGGAGGTAGGACTACGTGGTATCCTGACATCTCTTTCTACCTGAATTGTCCTGCAGTGCTGGGAATTGCAAAATATGTTCTGTTCCACGTGCACTGGAGGTAGGACAAAATGTAGTAAGCAAAAAGTTCTACAAAGACAGTTTTAAGCCAGATGTCAGAAAAAAATATGTAGTTTTCAGGAGATTGTCTCAGTATCTCATTAAAGGTCATTACCAATGGATTGGAGAAACACAATTTCAAGAATGTCACAGAATCTCAAACTTTTTAGATAATCAACTCTTTTAAGATAATAAAGTCCAACCTTCCACTCCGTGCTGCTAGGTCATCACTAAAACGCCCCTCAGCACCAGGTCCACACCGTGTCCTTTAAATACCTCCAGGGATGGTGATTCCACCACTGCCCTGGGCAGCCTGTCCCACCATCTGGTAACTCTCAGTGAAGAAATTCTGATATCCAGCCTGAACCTTTCCTTTTTTCTTACAGATCTTTGGTGTTGCCACTTGAAGAAACAGATTAGAATTTGTATTCCTGGCTGTAGCACCAATTTCAAGTAACCGTTCTAATCCATCAGCTTTGGCAATTATGTTCTTATTTGATCTTTCTCTTGAGCTGCTTCTTATGTCTAGACAGATGTCTTCATCTGTGTGACTTTCTAAATATATTGAGCACTCTGTTGCTCTTGGTTTAGTTTTTGCTTGACAAAAAACTCTACAAGATGGAAAGCAAGCCTGGTTTTTTCTGTAAGCTGAAATTTGTTTTCTCTGTAAACAGAAATCCATAGAATAAAATACTCACTTGTATATATATATATTAATCCCTGAATTATTGGGTAACACTTTTATTTGAGGCTTTGTATAACTGCTAAAGTCAAGTACATGGAAATTGAATGGACCTCTGGAGATCTGTAGTCTAGCCTGCTGCTTGAAGAAGGGATGGCTTTAAAGTTAATGTTCCTTATTTCACTGCACCTTTCAAAGACCAATTCAAAAGACAAATGACACCACTACCTTAAATGGTTTAGGCCATTTACTTCTGCTTGTGCAAATGTAACATTGTTGCTTATCTGAAGGGAATTGTTACTTTATTTTTTTCTTACTTCTGTGTTTGGGAACAGTTATCCTTGGTCATTCAGTGAATGGAGATGTGAACAAGTCACCATACGGAAAGTAAGAGAACAGATATACAGTATAGAACTATTCCATGATCACTGTAGTTATGCTTTTACCTCATGCTAAATGCATAATAGTTTGGTCATCAGTGTAAGGCAAGCAAGTGTAAGGTAAGCAAGGTAGGTGACCTTCCATTTTCTGTTGAGAGACCACATTTACTGTGGAATGTCACTGTACGTCACCAGTTGCCAAAGGAACACTTGATATGATAGAGTCACAGAATAGTCTACTATTCTGGATGGAAGGGACCTCTTGAGATTATGTAGTACAAACCTCTGCCAGAACAGATTCCTCTAGAGTGGTTTGCACAGGAATGCGTCCAGGCACATTCTGCTTATCTCCAGAGAAGGAGAGTCTTAAGTCTACAACCTCTCTGGCAGCCTGTTCCATTGCTCTGCCAGTCTCAAAGTACAGAAGTTTTTCCTCCTGTTTAAATGGGATTTCCTATGTTCAAGTCTATGCCTGTCATACTGTCACTGGGCACCACTGGATAGGGTTTGGCCCCATCCTCTTGACAGCTTCCCTTTAGATATTTATAAGCACTAATAAGACAGTCCTTGGCCTTCTCTCCTCCAGGCTAAACAGACTTGGGTCTCTCAGCTTGTCCTTTTAAGGTTGTATCCTCTTCTGATAAGGAGTTCATTTGGTCATTCACACAACTTGCTAGTGCCCTCAGCTCTGGTTACATACAAGGTTCTGTGTGCGTGGAGATTTTTAGTATATTTGCTGTCTGTTGCTTTTCATCTGGGAAAGAACTAACAAGTTGTATAAAATGTCGAGTCCACTTCATGGCCCGCCCTTGTTATAATCTTCTGTTTGCTTCCCAGCTATTGACCTGTTGTGCCATAGGTTGCTTAGGCTCTGTTCTGAGTATGTTGTATGCAGAAGGACACATGTTTCTCGTGTTTATATGGCTTGTCAAAGGCACATGCCAAACTCCAGTTCTTTGAACTGCAGAAAATCCTAGTGGTTTTGTTTGCTGTATTGTCCTAAGTTTGTGGGTTAGATTTCAAATGCTGTCTTAAATATGTGAGGCAGACCTTGTTTAGATTAAAGGAGGACCCCAGAGCAACATGCAAACAGCAAAGAGATGGTTTGAGCAACAGGTGGCCTGGAGCAGCAGGTGTTCTGCCTGATCAGGGCACAAATGTGCTCTGGGGCTTCTCCCAGACTAGGCAGGTCCCATTGCCTGTAGGTAGGTCTGTCTGAAAACCAATCTGTCTCTTAGATAAGTCAGTGAAATGGGCTGTCATTTATCCTGTCTGTTAAGCTACCTCACCTCTTCCAAACTGGACTGAAATGTTATTGATTCTGGTCTTGTTCATATTAAGGTGTTTTCTAAACCACTCATTTCATCCTTTCCCTAAGATTATCCTTGGCAACAATTTATTCTCTTGAAATAATAAACCAGACCAATAAAACAACTGAGGTCCTAATCCAGCTTTGCAAACAAGTCTTTACAAACAAGGATGAGTCAGCACCTTATTATTTACAGGCTTCTATTTCTGGAGTTATTTGGGATGAGAGGGAGGATGATAACACGGTCAAGACAGTTGTCTGGGACTCAGCAGACGCATATTCAGTCCCTTGTCCTACACAGAGCTTCTGTGTGAATGTGGATCAGTCACTTATGACTAGATTTTTCTGCTGAGATGATAAATACATACTGCTTTATACCTGTCTAAGATGGAGTCACGAACTTCCCAGTAGCAAACTGGTGACAGCAGAGATTCTTTAATTGGTAGGAAATAAAGACTGTGCAAGGCCTAGGTGATAGGACAGGAACCATTCCTCACCTATTTTCAGTTATATTAACACTGAAGAGAAAATGGGCATTTAATGTAACTGTTTATAACTCCAATTCACAGGTGGACAGGACATTTTGGCTGGTACATGTGTGTCAGAAGGAACAACACAGTCCTTTGCTAAGACTGCTTGAAAAGTAGCTGCAATTTCTAACCAGAGTGCCTTTCTTTAAGATAAACAGTTTCTGATTATCATTTCACTGTTACTGTTGCCTTTTATTTGCCATGTAGCTGTCCAGAGTTTTGAGGGCCTATTTTGTGTTCTTACGGCAGGCTTTCTTTTAACATTTAAATGGGAATTGCTTTGCCTTGGTGTGTACAGCTGAGGCACATTAAAATGAGATGCTTAATTTTATCTGATTCTGATGTAGATGCGATATAATTAAAGTGAAAGTCTCTGGAGAGATGTGCCCATTTGTTAATTTTACCAGACAGCGTGAAATTCCTTTTATCAGAGTTTTCTTCCTGGGGCTCAGATAATTTAGGCACTTGTACAAATGCATAGTCATGCTTATCAGCATAATAAAGAGTTGCCTGGGCTGGTCTCTTTCTCCTGTGCTTTTTGTTTGACTTTTGTTACCAATTCTCTGTTGTTTTTTGTTGCCTTTTTTTTTTTCCTCCAGGATTTTGAATCATTTTTCTCTGCTAAAGAAGAAAATATTATTTATTCATTCCTGGGTCTTGCTCCTCCTCCAGGCACAAAGGTATGCACTGCTGTCCTTCCATGGGGGCCATTTATTTGTTTTTAATAAAAGATGAATATAGGCAGTGATTTAGCCTGTCAAAGAAGGGCCAGTGACAAGTATTATGATAGATGCTTGTGCAGCAAAATGTTCTTAGGAGGGAAGAAAGGTAGCTGGTTCAGTAAACACAAGAAAATACTTCTTTCTCCCCTTCTTTCACTGCAGGCTTGTTACCATGCCTCCAAGCTGGTGATTGTTATTGTTGTTGATTCAAAGCAGTATTTTATCAAGTTCAGCTTTTAAAAAACGCCAAGTTTCCTGATGCAGTTTGTGGGTTGTGTTAACAGCAAGAAAACATCCCCTTTACTGCATTAGACCTTTACCAAGCAGGGTTGGCACTGTCTGGGTAGTAGACCCACTGTGTCCTGTGTGTGTACTCACAGACTGGCACTGTGGGGTTTGCTCTCTCTGTCTTGAGGAGGGAACTTAATAGTCTCACCCAGCACTTCACAAAGTCCATTTGGAAGGTCTACCCTTTGTTCTACATCCACGGTATTTTGACTATGTTCTAATACATTACTGGCAAAAGAAAAGGGTGTTTGTCTGGTTTGTTTCTTTTTATCTTCTTATCCTTAACTGAGTATTCTTCTAATTAGATATTTTGTAACTGGTAGTATTACAGCTCTCTTATCCTGGGATCATATTAGATCTTAATCAAATGATATAATCTTTCATGTGGGTGATTCAACAAAACAAATTAAGAGTTAGGGTTAGGGTTAGAGAGGGATGAGCCATAGTGATAGGAAAACTCTGTTGCATTGTGGTGACTTGGCTGAAGAACTGCTGGAGAGTATAATGTCTGCTTTCTGGTCCAATTCTGCTGCCAACTGTATAGCAACTTTGAAATGTCTCTGTTTTTTCTCTCCTGTAAAAGCAGAGAGAAAGAGGAGCCTTTGCAAGGTGCTTTGGGAGCTACAGATGGAAAGATACACAGCTGAGAGACACAGTTACTATAAATGTCTTTGACACTAAGTCCCTGTATGATAAGGAGCAAGTAATTTAAACTTTCTGCTATAGCTGTGCCATCTCCCACCAAGGGAAATAAAAATTATTTGCCTACCTCACAAAGGTCTTGTGAGAATTCATTTAATTAACATCCACAAAGCCATGAAAGGATTCAAGGACTGCAGGTATTACATATTGTAATCATTATAAAAGTTATGTGGAGGATCAATGAGATAAAGAAAATTGCACTTTTCCATCTTCCCACTTCATATATTATCTGCTCCTTCATGCAAGGTTCAGTTAGATAGGGTGTCTGTGAAGAAAAGTAGCCATTTTTTTTAGACTGCATTCATTCCTAGCTGTCAGCAGAAGTTATTAGAGTTTCTACTTCATGACAACTTCGTAAATGTTGACAATAATATGATTGATACATTCTGCTGGGCAGAATAGTCTTAGTGCTATTAGTAGCAAGTATGATTTATGCTGATTAACTCCTGCGTGGTGCTGACGGTGATTATTTCAGTCCAGAAAGTGGAAATAAGTGATTTTAAAAAAATCCATGTAAAGAATGGAAGTATATTTACATTGTCCCCCTTTTAGAATATGTTTCTGAGTTTGGGAGAGATATATACAAGTGATTTAGCAATTATTTCAGAGGTGTTTCTCGGCATCTTCACTGCCTCTGCCTGACTATGCTTTGTAGTATAAATAACCTTGCTGCACTGCTGGTGCTTTCCTTTCATTAGCCTGTCAATTGAGCCTTAACAGGAAGTACAATGGATGGTTTGTGACATTGATTTCCAGCAGCATGAATCTGGAATAATAAGTCAGATGTGGAAGAGATGGTAATGGTGACATATGTGACAGGGTTTCCTACTAATCACTTCTTAACCAAGGGCAAATCCTGCCTGACCAACCTGGTGGCCTTCTAAGAACAGTTCACAACATTAATGGGTGAGGGGCGAGCGGGTTTGACACTGTCCTGCACCACATTCTGGGCTGTCCTGCTGTGGCAGGGGGATTGGACTGGATGACCTTTTGTGGTCCCTTCCAATCCCTGATGTTCTGTGGTTCTGTGAGTTATGGGTGTGAGCTGGAAAACAGGAGGTTCCGTGTAAATCAGAAGGAACTTCTTCACAGTGAGGATGGCAGAGCCCTGGAACAGGCTGCCCAGGGGGGTTGTGGAGTCTCCTTCTCTGGAGACATTTAAAACCTGCCTGGACCTGGTCTAGGTGATCCTACTGTGGCAGAGGGATTGGACTAGATGATCTTTCAAGGTCCCTTCCAATCCCTGGTTTTCTGTGATTGTGTGATATTGAGGCTTTGATTAGTGAATGTGAAAGTTGATCTACAATTATAGGGTGATTTTTATGTCTAGAACACATTAAAGTTGCCCTGAGGTGCAGATTTGCTCTAAGACACACGTAAAGAAGCTCTGAATACATACAGATATAGAGGAGATCCTCTACTATTTACACACTTGTATTTAACTACCATCTTTCTTACAAGAAAGCTGTAATTATTTCAGTAGGAATAAGAAATCAACATCAAAGTTAACCAGACTGGATAGAAAACAGGCTGGGGGACAGCTCCATAAGTAGGTTCCTACCCCATCCTGCAGCCAGCCATACTCAGACCTCTGCTAAGGGTTCTGCTCAGGTACCACTGTACACAGGGAGTTGCTGTGTCCATCTCCGTGTTTCTGGATCCAGTACAATGAAGTATTTAGATGCACGGCTGACAGGTGAAGACTGCATAGCTGAGTGGAAAGGCCAAAAGTCTTGCTTATATCACTGTGGGAGTTAGGTAAAGAGCTTCATACTTTTTCTCCCCTATATACCAAGTACATTGTCATCCTTAAAGGGTCTAGAATACCTCTAACTTCTAAACATGTTTCATGTTGGGACATAGAGGACATCTGTGCTTTATGCCTGACCCAAAGGTCACTCAAGTTTCTGAATAATGCCATTTAATCTTGGATTATTAGTATGAAATTGATGCCAATAGGACATGTGTACATCTGAGCTATAATTAGTGCAGTATGATTAGGGTCGGGTGTTTCAGCCTCAGCTGTCCTCAAATTTGGGTATATTTCTTTTTAAAGTCCCCAGCTCTTTTGTGCTTAGTCTGAGACTGTTCTCAATAATCTTGCAAATGCTCTGAAGTACTTGTAATGTGCAAACAGCTCATTAACAGCTCTGGCTGCACCACTTCTTTTCTGAAATTTCACAAGTTAATTGTTTTGTCAGTGAGATGCCTATTACTTAAACTAAGATGACAAACAGTATGCTGCATTATTACACCTTATGGATATCTCAGCAGGATTTCAGTGGAGATAATTAACTGCTATTTATTTGCAGGGACAATCAGCTTTTTAAGAACTTTATTAACTGCTCTGATATACTGCTTCCATTTCCCAGAATTCCAAAGAGCCGGTAGCTTGTAGCAAGGTCATTTAGGTTCACAATTGTTCTTTTAACTCAATGAAGCTGATTTACTTGAGCTGAGAGTCTGTTTTCAAATCTTGTACATACTTAAATCCTTAATCTTAGTGTTCTTGTTCTTAATTTCTGTAATTCTGATACCCCCAAATCCGTAGCTACTTGAGCTTTAGTCTTTTAGTTGAAGTAGATGTCTACTAAGACTGCTTTGAATTACTAAATTACAACATGTGCATTTAGTTTGAAGAGAAAATGGCCTGTCAGCCCATCTTTAGAAATGGTTTTTTGTTTAAAATCAGTTATAAATTTGTATTTCTACAGAGGACTACTATAATGATGGTACCCCAAACAGTTCTCCATATAATTAACAAAAAAAATTAACAAGTATGTGTGTGTGTGAATACGTGTTCTGACTGACACACTACTTCCAGAGTTTAGTTCATTCAGCTAGAAGGTTTTTCCCCCTTATGCTGTAAGTGTATGATCCACCTGAGAAAGTTTTACAAAATAGGTTTATTTTAATTAGAATGACACCTTCAGTCTTTTTTGTAGTTTGTGTATCTGCCAAAAATTGAGTGCACAGGTATTTAAATGCAATATTAATATACACACTGAAAACAAATAGCAAGCCAATTTAGTTTTCATTAATGCTTTTTCATTTCAGAAACTGCTACAAAGAAATGATCTGTAAGGAAGCTGTCGTTTCCTTAAGAAAACAATGTAGTCACCACATGTTGCACGAAAGAATTTTGATATATGCCTGTGCTGTGATGTAATCTTCAAATATTTAGTAAGCTTTTGAGTGAAAAGTAAAAGATGAGTTAAGCTGAAAAAATGTCTCTTTATACCAGATTTTAATGACGCCACCACTACCAGGGTGCAGTGAGGCCACAGTCAAACCTAGCCAGCCAAGCTCTCAAAGCTTTTAGACCCTGAGCAGCAGACTTGGGGTGAGTGCTGGCTTAGAAATCTTTGCTCTGTGATGCAGTGTGCAATGTAAGGCATGCTCCTTTGCTGGATGGGGACAGAAGTGATAGAAGAAAGGTTAGGAGTATCATGAGAGTGAAGATGGAAAAAGTACTTCTGCAGTTTTATCTTTTTGCTGAAACTTTGTGCATCTGTAAGATCTGGTACCCTTCTGGCAATTTTCTTTTGAATACTGGAAAATATATCGTATGTGTAAGAAGCCTGCAATGAAAAGAGAGTAGGCACATAGACTCATAAGACCCTCTTCCCCTCCACAAAGAAAAACAGCAACCACAAAAGAAAAACAATCAGCAGCAAACTTTAACCTCGCTGCTGTTGTTCCCAGCACTGCCCTGCCCTCCTGGCAGCAAAAACCTTCCCAGGGCTGCCTGGTGAACTGGAGCAGGAGGCTGATCAGGATTAAAGCTTTTAAAAGAAAAATATTTCTTACATGATTTGCACAGTCAGTTACACAGCTGCATGAATGTCTCTGACAGCACATGGGGGATGCTTGGTGAGAGGAATGAGCAGCTGGGAGTAAGCAGGAGCCAGGGGAAGGAAGAAGGAAGGAAGAGTACTTTTGCTGACAACATTGCTGCACTAGATAACACGTCTCAGAACTGGTCAAATTCCCTTTCAGTGAATTAGGTTCTTTGCCTCCACTACTCTAATAAAAATCTCTTCCAAAATTTTGCACAGCTGATTATTAGAAGTTTTATTTACAGACAGTTTGCTCTTGTTTTGCATCTATCTCAGTGGTTTTCCTTATGCTGTCCCTCCCTGATGTTTACTCTGGTCTATTTTTAGAGCCATCATGTCCCCTCACAGCATTACATTCAACAGATTAAAGTAATGAAGCTTTTTTGGTCACCCTTTCATAAGACAGGCTCTAGACTCTCTCAAATATTCCTGTAGCCCCACTCTGCACCTTTTCCACTCTTAATTTCTCTTTCTTGAGCCTGAGCGACTGGAAGAGTACAGAATTATCCAGGAGAGGTTTCACCTTGGCATACAGTGACATTAATATATACTCTTTCAGCTCCGTGCCATATATATGAGGACCACATTTATTACCTCTTTCACTATTTGCATCATATTTGTGGGTCACAAATAATTCTGTGATTGTTTAAATACACCTATCTTTTTCTTCTTTGATGATCATAAGCTAATAAGCTCCCTCCAGCAGGGAGGGTTGGACTTAGATGGTCTTTAGAGGTCCCTTCCAACCCATAACACTCTGTGATTGTGTGATTCTGTGTATCTAGTCTCTGTCCCAGAACTACCTGTCCTAAATAAAGTGACTTTGCACTTCATGCTATTGCATTTCATTCTATTTCTGCTGTTCCACTTGGGGTCATACAGGCCTCCTTTTATCTGACACAGCGTGTGATCCAGTGTGACCTTTCACAGCTACCTAGCTCTAAGTACAACAGAGACTTGTAGGAGGTGCTGGAATAAATAGGTTTGACAGATTGATTTGTGAACTGAGGAAGTTTCCTGATGATTTTAAGTGAGAAAGTTAAGAGACTATATATGAAATCCTTTATTACTCCTGTTTTTCTGTAGCTTCTTCCTAAAGTTTAATTGGAATGGATGCTGTTGAAAAAGGGTGGTTTTTTTTCCTGAAGCTAGAATGTGCCGTCAGGGTGAGCATCAGTTTCTCTTAAACCTTCCACGGAAAAGCTGGAGAATCTGCTATACCCTGAAGAGGAAGAAGTGCTTGCATTATTGTTCTCACAAACCCCATGCCTTTACCAACAGATCAGCATCTTAACAAGCGTTCCTTTCACAGGAAAGTGTCCCAAAGGGTATATTTACATTTGGGTGCCAAAGCAAAATTAGAAAAGTAAAGCCAAAGTTTTATAGAAATGAGTTGTTGCTTATGTGCGCTAAAGCTAACAGTGACTTCTCCTTTGCTGCCAGGAGACTGGAAAGCCTGATGCCACAGAGGAGGCTGAAAAGCCTGATGCCATGGGAGAAACTGAGGCAAACACAGAAGACAAGGCAGGTGAAGGGGCTCATGAAGAGGCTCAGTCACCATCAGAAGATCAACAGGTAATTTTTCCCTTTTCCTTTCAGGATATGTGTTTTTTACCTACACTAAGTGCATTAAACAAACACACAAGCTCAGGAGCTGTACCTCAGGGTGGGAAGACTGATTGCAAAGCAGCCCTGCTTACCTTTTGGATTAATTTGTTGTGACATCATGGTGATATGAAACTTAACAGGGAACTCTGCTCTGTGTCTTAAAGGTAGCAGCAGCCACCTTTATCAGTTTCATTTTACCACTTGTTACCATAAGCTTTTTTTAATGCTCATTTGTAAGCAGACTCTAGTTATGGAGAATAATTTAGGACTAGACATCTGAATCCTGTCAGTGTGGAAAAATTTGCTGCTATCAATGGCTAGCATCTGCAGTGCTGGTGTTTGTGGTCAGGTACCAGCTGTCTGTGGCATCAAACGGGATCTGCCAGTGTCTTCTACAGGCCATGCATAAGCACCTGGGCAGTGTGTGAATGAGATCATTGTTATGTTTTTGCCTGCATCATGTTCTGATATTACATGGAAAATCTCGAACTGCAGTGATAAGTGTTCTTGGAAGAAGCCACCTGAGTTCCTTCAATTCCCT
The DNA here is from genome assembly GCA_028565055.1 of Phoeniculus purpureus. Classification (NCBI taxonomy): domain Eukaryota; kingdom Metazoa; phylum Chordata; class Aves; order Bucerotiformes; family Phoeniculidae; genus Phoeniculus; species Phoeniculus purpureus. The sequence continues at coordinate 69,689,876 of JAOXOE010000001.1, forward strand.
AGTATAATATCCTGCAGTGAGATAACATCAGTAAAACACTTGTGGTTGAAAGGTAGATGGATCCCACAAAAAAGGATTATTCTGTTGTGTGCCAGTGTCTTCCCCAGTGGGGTGTTTGTGCTACTGGCCAGGTTGTAGACACAGGGTAGAGACTAAATGGATCCTGTGTCTGGAGACTGGGAACCAGGTGCTTATTTCTCCTGTTGCTTTGACTGTTTGGCTTTTAAGGATGGTTTTATTTTGATGTTGCAGTGTCAGGTGACTCTCTTCCCAAAGAGATAGGCCTTCTGCTGGATCTAACACTTGCTGGATTCTTGTGGTTTGGAGATCAGATGGTCCTGATGGACTATCTCTCATAATCTTTTCCACTAATGTCAAATCAAATGTTTTTTTTTGGGTTTTTTTCCATCTAGATGTAATACTTTTCCAGAGGAAACACCTCTCTGCAAGCCTTTCCCCTTTCCCCTTTCTAACAGTGGTTGAACCAGTCACTGTTAGGATGGGAGATCACCCTTTTACACAGCCTCGTGCAAGTCTCAGGAATGGACAATCCCATTTAAAATTTCAAAATGGCAACAAAGAGAGAGAGTCCTCAGTGGGAACAGAAGTTTCTCCTTAGATTATCTCCAAGCCCTTACCGTATCTCTGAATTTCAGCCAGCACATGGCTGACATCAAATTCTTTTCCCTTGGCTCACAAGAGAAGCCCAGCATAAAACTGCAGGGCATCCCCTGTCTGGATTAGGTTATTTGCCATTCTGACTGGCAGTCTAATATTTTTCAAATGAGAACAGCATGCTAGACCATGTCTGCAGATGTGTCAAGCAGCTGTGTATGAGAGGTTCCATAATGACATAATAAATACCACTCCTATACAACAAGCAGCTTTCTTCATTTTGGTAGAATGGATTGGAGCTGCAAGTGGGAAGTATATTCTACTTTAGTTCTACAGGGATGGCTGTGGCAGAAGAGAGAATGTCAAGCAAGATAGATAGTGTGTTTAAACAGATCTTTCAGTGGTTATGAGGGCATAGCGTATGGTTAATCTTACATATAATCATAGAATGGCCAGGGTTGGAAGGGGCCTTAAATATAATCTAGTTCCAACGCCGCTGCGCAGGCAGGGACACCTTCACTAGATCTTATGTAAGGACAAAAAAAATCCTCTTGAAATCAGCCAACTCTGATACCCGCTTTCATCATGCTACATGTATATTAGCTCCTAGGGGAAGAAGAAAAGCCCTGTCTCTGTTCCTGCTGTCACTCTTTTTTGGAGAGAGTTCTCACCACCGCAGGCAGCAAGGTACCAGGAGCTCCTGCCAGGGATGCACAAAAACCATTTTTCACTCTGTTCCACCACCTGCTTCCCATGTCAACTAGGACAAATCACTTTGGTGACGTGTCGAGTACACCTTGCCACAGTTAATCCAAATGTTCCCCCTTCTTTCTGTTGGGATGACATGAATCATTCTGTACAAATTCTGGTATTCTTGTTCACTACAGATGATGAGATGACAAGTTCAGATGAGAATAATAACTCAGAGGCAGCTACAATAAGATGAATTCCATCTTTTTTTTCTGTATCTCATTTCACCCTTATAAAAGAAAGCTAGAATAACATTTCCTTACCTGACCAGCATTTTATGAAGTTACATACATTTAAAAATGTTCAGATTGCCATTGGACTACCTCTGCAGCAGGTTAGAACGTAAAGGATACCTGTAGTATAAAACCAGTATTCTCAGTGTTTCCCTTCTCTTCCTCTCATTCTGCAGCCCAGCAGAATGTCTGACTGCTGGACCACACTGAGTAGATGTTTTCCATGTGTACTCTCTACTCATGTCTTTACTCTCCTAGCTTATGAAAAGCTGCACTCTGAATACTGAGTTCAGAAAGGATGGTCTTTTTATCAGCAGCTCACTGTGTTTTGCAGCCAAGCAGTTGCATGTTTTGAACAGTATTTAGGTCCCATTTGGAGTGTCAATTTACTCTTTTGACAAGCCCTCAAATAAAAATGATTTAACTTAGCTCTCAGTTTCAGAACAGCTTAAAACTGGTGCTTCCATGTGGCATGTAACCTGGCCAGCTTTTCTCCAGTGACTTTGCAGGAGAAATGCCAATGTGATGGAAAAAGAAGACTCAAGAAGAGTCTTGGCAAGGTAAAGAGGTCGCAGTTTTTGCCAATGAGCACAAGACAGATAAAATTAACTACGTCTGTCTCAGTTGTGGAGCTGCATGGAGGGCCCCAGATCTCAGAAGGCTCCTCCAACACCTTAGTAGCAGGAATGGCAGCTGATGGTTAATGTGGGTATTTGTGGAGGCTGCAACCCTCTCCTACTGCTTCTGCTACCCTCACTGGGAGACGTAGGAATGCAGAAGCTCCAGATTTTTGTCTCATAATGATGTGACAATGAATAAATCAGTGAGACACACCGATTCTCTGAAAAACAAGGATCTTATGATTCTTGAAAGAGGCAGAGATAAGTGCACAGTGTGACAAGTTGCTCTTCACACATCTCACATTAGACTGCCTGGGCTTCAGCAGCTCCAGGCCCTCATTCACATAAACGTCCAAGAAAGCCTGGAGGAGATGTCAAAATAGAGAGTCCCTTACACAAATCCAGTAATAAGTATCAGGAACAGCTTTCAGACTGGGTCATCAAATGACAACTGCACTAGGATTTCTTTAGGTTATGAATTATTTTTTCACCTTAGACCTGTTGCATTCTTTCCTTCCACAATCCCTTCATCAAGCTTATCCTTGACTTCCTCTTAATGTTTCTTCATTCTTTATCCACATCCTCAGACAGACAAGATTGAGGAACCATTTTGATTGGATATAGCATCCTTTCTCTTTCTTTGCCTTTTGGTTTTGAGATTTTTGAGTAAAAGTCTGTGATCTCCTATGCACATGGCACAGCAAGGGCTCTGCTGGCCATTAGATGTGGTGGTCGTGATTTGTCTTTATTTTTACTCTGTGATTTTTAACTTCAGCTTTTAGCTTGGAGGTTAGAATAACTTTAAAATCATGTCTTAGTTATATCAGTTTGCAGTATAGATTAGCCTCACTTCAAGGCAGAGTTATTTTAGAAACATGTTCAAAAATCATATTACAATGCAGGTCTGTGTTCTGTCCCAGCAATTCCCCAGGACATATATATAAACCCTGCAGCTCACTTCCTTATCTCAAGTCATTCTACGCATAGTTGTAGCAACGGCTCGTGACTTCTGCTTTTGCCCTTTCTCTTTGGGATTGTGTAAGATTAGCTCTTCTCTCCAATAACCAACTTGGTATCTAACATAAAATTCTATTCATTGTACATTTGTATTTTTTTTTCTCTTCTCTCCATCACTTTTGCTCAATCTACAGTGTAAAACCAGCTTGTATTTCTTGTTCCCCACTACTGTTGAGCTAAGACATCTGTTCCAACCTACAGCAGCTAACAGAACTGCATGTCAGGCTCTGACTGATGATATAACATAGATAAGGCTCTGTATAATTCTGTTTCAACATTCTTTTTACAGACCAGCTGATTACAAAAAACCCCTCATGAACCCACTCGAAAAAGCAAAACAAAACCCCAGCTCCAGTGCTTTGCTTGTCAGTGAAGTAGATTTGATTGGAAATAACTGGGGGAAAAGGAGGTGTATTTACTGATTTTATAGCCCCTTTTCAAAGTGAAAGCTTAGCTTAAGTGTGCTTTGCAAGTTAATCTGGAGGACGTTATCTCAAAATAAATCCACTGAATTCCACATAATTTTCCAGAATTCAGTGTTTAATTTCTACTGTATTCTGCCTGTATGGCCTCTGATACTCTTTCTTTTGATCTATCTTTTAATCATTTTCTTTTGTATCTCTTATGTAGGAAAGCACAGAAGAACAAGCAGCAGCAGCAGCAGCGGTACAGTACATTTGGACATTTGGTTTTAGGCTTTTGTTTATTTGCACTTAACTTGGGTTGCTTCACACAGAAGTTAGTAAATCCTTGTTCATGAAAGTAAATATATTAGTATTATATTCTGCTATGGAAAATTATTGGTCATGTCATGGTATTATTGTTGGAGAACAAAGATAGGACTTTAGTCATTAAAAACAGTACATGAAAGAGAAATTATCTTTCACAGATGCTTCAATAAAATTTGCCAGGGACTTCCAAGACAGCTCTATCTTTGACAATCACTAGCTGACACCAGGCTGATTATATTTTCAGTACTGTATGTGTAAAAGATTCATTCTGACAAACAGTTCTGCCTGATTCCTTTCCAGATTTTGTTAGACGTAGGTGCAGTTCCCTATACACTTTTGTTCTCTGCTGAGCACTGTGAATCTATTCCTTGAATATTTCTTTCGTGCTCCCAGAGGGAAGTCTGAGCTCTGCGCAGCTCATACACAACCTGCAGTCCTGACTGAAACTAGTAATGTGTTCCATGACTGGTTCATTAAGCCAGAAAGAAATTCCTGTAATTTTTGTAGTCTAGGCAGTATATGAAGGTATGGCATAGAGAGGTAAAGCCTTTGAACAGGAGTTTGCTGGAAGAAAAAGAGCAGAAAAGCCTACAATGCACTTTCCAGTTGTTTTTCAGACCAGGACCACACTTTAAAACTTCATTTACTGGCTCTTGTGGAAACACAATAAACACAGATTGTTGTCTGTGTTACATAAATGCTAGCTTTCAAAAAACTATTTGATTGAATGAAACAAAGGGCTTCAAATTGTGTCTTTTCTCCTATATGAAAGAAATATAAGCGCTTCTGAAACAGAAACAAGCCTCTGTTATCTGACTTTTAGTGATTTTTAGATTATTCAGGAGTCTAGTTCCTGTGCTGTGATCCTTGCCGTGTTTACTGTTCCAAGAAAGCATATAATTAAAAGATTAAACTTTTGGTCATATATATGTATCTCATATTCACATACATTTCAAGTTCTTAGTTTGAACATCTATTCACAGCTTAAACACGTACCATAGTCTACCCTCACTAAAAAGAGGGTTCTTATATTCCAGCATTAGCCTACTAACTTAACAAAGCTGGAGCCGTGGCGTGTTAAGATTAAAAGCTCTGTAAGTTACTTCGTCTTCTACTTTATAAGCTCAGATAATATTTAATTTAATAGAAATAGAACAGTTGCAAAAGGAGAGTTCTGCAGCTCAAGACTGTTTATTTTCCTTTGAGTCCTTCATGATGACTATAATTATTTTTTATAAAAAAGGGAGAAGAAGAGAAGCAGGAAAAGGGAGAAGAAAAAGAAGTGGAGGAGCCAGAAGAGTCTTAGTAGACTTCCCTATGATGCAATTTTTCTTGAACAGGTTTTCAGGTAACTACTAGATGTCCAGCACAGTTTCTAAATGTTCTTAAAATGACATAAACTTAAATGTCTTGTGTCTATTGTTGTTATATGCAGTGACAAGAAATGAAGGAATATACCAAACCCAGAAGAGGCATTTTATGTGTTTGGCACATAAATGGTTAGTCAGAACCATTGCCCTCAGTAAATCTCTTAGTTTCCCCCATTTCTGTGGCATTAATCAATCAGACCTTCCTACAGAGCTGTCTTTGTGATTCCTGATATCTACTAAACACTGCAGGCCCTTTGATCCATTCTGCATCACTATTATAATCTTCCCTCCCCTGCTAGGCTTCTGATACCTGCTTTGGATATATTCCTTCGGCTCTCCAACAGTACTCCCGTAGCTCTCTGCTGTGTCCCTTGAGTATGAGCAATGCAAAGAGCAGCGTGCTGGGTGTGTATTGCTAAAGTGGTCAGTATATAAGCAGCAAGTGTCCAACTGACTGATAGGCACTAAACACACTAAACTGTTAGACTTATTGCAGCGTCTCTGAAATTAGCAGGGGAGGGGGAGGAGCCTGACCAGAATACAACTCACTGTGAAATTGCTCTGATTGCCTTAGAAACTTTACACCAAGAAGCATCTGGGAGGCAGAATTCATGTATTTGGATGTGTATTGGCACCCAACATTGCCCAAGTTTTGTCAGCATACGGTTTCAAATTCAATTTTCAGGTTTTCTTCTTTCTCCCACTGTGACGTCTCCTCACTTAGAAATAAAGATCGGGCACTTACTATGGAAAAACTCTTGTCCTACAAGAAAGTTGGAATTTCTAGTAGATCTCCCCTTGGGTGGTGGGATTCCCTTCTGACTGCATATACGGAGTATGATATGCTTTTTCTACAGCTAGTGGGATTCCCAGCTAACTCCGCCGCTGAGGTAGTTGCTGTAGGTTTCACCAGGCATTTGCTGGCGTGAAGACACAGCGTCTCATCAGGACAGAAAATCCATCACTTCCTTCATGCTGCCTCTCTCAAATCTGGGTTCTTGTGTTGAATGGAAATTGATTCATCCCAGTGTTTTCCAGTGCTCAGACACGTAAAACCACAGAAAGAGTGCTAAGTTCTAACGCAATTTTCCTTATTTTCGTTCAGGAAGCACAAGCTGGAGCAGCCCCGCCAAAGAAAATACAATCACTCAAGCAAACCGCTACTACCTTTCATGCCTATAGACTTACACATAACAGAACAGGCACCACTCTGTCCTACCCGTGGCCTTTATATATATATATTTGGTATTCCAATTGCTTCTTAAAATGGGTCTTCTTAAAACTGACTGGCGATATTTCAGTTCATTGTCCATGTCACGTTTTGGACTGTAAGTTCCTCAGGGTAGGAACCATGCGTTTCTCCATGTTTCTATACCACCAAAGACATTTCTACCACTCGGCAGATAACTGCGCTCACACAAGTGATGTATTCAAAGAAAAAGAAACGTAGCACTGGAAACTGCAAAGAGGCTTCCTGAGTACAAGCTATGTGAGTCACTTCTCCCTCAGCTGGCATTTAAAAATGATTGAGATTTCCATTGTAAAGCAGTTTAAGTAAATGCATTTTCTGTCATATCTGTTCTTTGTCTGCAAAATCATTTAATCCTAACAAGATGCTCTAAAATCTGTAAAGTCACATTTTTTTAATCACCATGGTTGCTCTGCGAAGTCCTTCAACGTGCCTGACATTCCTGCTGGTGTTTCTGGTGTTGCTGTACAAGACCCTAACCATGAGGATACACAAAATCACAGAATCACTCTGGTTGGAAAAGACCCCTGGGATCCTCAAGTCCAACCATCGACCCTACCTTACAAGTTCACCCCTAAACCAGATCCCTCAACACCTCATCCAGATGATCTTTAAACCCATCCAGGGATAATGACTCAACCACCTCCCTGGGAAGCCCAATCCAGTGCCTTACCAAACTTTCTGTGAAAAAATTTTTCCTAATATCAAGTCTAAACATACGCTGTTGTAACTTGACCCCATTCCCTCTTGTTCTATCACTAATTGCTTGTGAGAAGAGACCAGCACCAACCTCTCTACAACATCCTTTCAGGTAGTTGTAGACAGTGATGAGGTCCCCTCTCAGCCTCCTCTTCTTCAAGCTAAAGAGCTCCAGCTCTTTCAGTCTCTCCTCATAAGATTTATTCTTCAGGCCCTTCACCAGCTTAGTTGCCGTCCTCTGCACCTGCTCCAGCACCTCCACATCTCTCTTGTACTGAAGTGCCCAAAACTGGACACAGTACTCAAGATGTGGCCTCACCAGTGCCAAATACAGGGGAACAATAACCTCCCTACTCCTGCTGGCCACACTATTTCTAATACAATCCAGGACGTCATTGGCCTTCTTGGCCACCTGGGCACACTGCTGGCTCATATTAATCTTCCTGTCAGTTATAACCCCCAAGTGCCTCTCCAGCCACACCTCCTCAAGGCTGTATTGTTGCAGGGGGTTGTTGTGGCCCTTATTGAAGCTCATGCCATTAGCATTGGCCCATCACTCCAATCTATCCAAGTCTCTTTGAAGAACCTCCCTACCCTCTTGCAGATGAACACTCCCACCTAACTTGGTGTCATCTGCAGACTTACTAATGATACACTTTATCGAGATCATCAATAAAGATGTTAAACAGAGGTTGTCCCAACACCGAGCCCTGAGGCTCCAGGTTGTGACAGGCTGCCAGCTGAATTTAACTCCATTAACCACCACTCTTTGGGCCTGGCAGTTCAACCAGTGTTTTATCCAGCAGATTGTGAGCTCGTCCAAGCCATGAGCAGCCAGCTTATCAAGGAGAATTCCATGGGGAACAGTGTTAAAGGCTTTTTGAAAGTCCAAGTAAACAATATCCAGAACCTTTCCCTCGTATAACAGTCAGATTATCCTGCTGTAGAAGGAGATCAGGTTTGTCATGCAGGACCTGCCTTCAAGAGACCCATGTTGATTGGGCCTGATCCCCTGGTTGTCCTGTATGTGAAGTGCGATGGCACTTGAGATGCTGTGTTCCATGACCTTTCTGGTACCAAAGTCAGACTGACAGATCTATAGTTTTCTGGATCCTCCTTTCTGCCCTTCTTGCCTTCTTGTAGATGGGTGTTACATTTGCCACCTTCCAGTCCATTGGGACCTCCCCAGGTAGCCAGGATTGCGAGTAAATAATGGAAAGTGGCTTGTTGAGCACATCTGCCAACTCCTTCAGCATCCTTGGGAGCAACCCATCTGGTCCCATAGACTTGTTTATGTGATGCAATCTCTTATGCTGTGAGTGCTTGAACAATGACTGAACAAATAAAGTGGACAAAAAACGTATGGAGGTTTTCTGAATGTCCTTAAAGGATTGGTTTTTTGTTCAAGATGCATCTAAGGTTAGAAATGTTGAGAAATTTGGATGGGGAAGCAGTAATCTACGTGCTGTAGATGTTGAGCTCAGAGCTGGCACATCCAGCTGGAGAAGGACCTTGTAATCCTCACTCACAGCTCACCAAAATCATCAGCTCAACCTGCAGCAGCAGCCAAGACCTGGGGTAATACTGTACACTGTCAGGTGGATGGCATGACTTTGCTGCCACAGAAAGTCTTTCTGAGTTGACATCTCTAGCACTTTGTGCAGGCTGGTCTCTGAATCTCAGGGAGGACATAGTGGCATAAGAGGTACAGAGACAACAAAGATTAGAGGTGATGAAACATTTGCTCCATGAGGAGACTTCTGATTTGGAGACAAAGGCATTTTCAAAAATCATGAAGGCAGTGACTACGATGAACACAGAACCATTAGTCAAAGCATCCTGCAATACTGTGATTAAAATGACGACACACTGCTAGTGCACCTGACGAAATCAGATCAGCTGAAAAAACGGTAAAAGAGGCTGTGGTTTTGTATGATGGGTCAGGAACTTTGGGAATTTGTTGTCACAGGATGTTGAGGAGGCTGACAAAGCCAACAAGAACATGCGTGGCAATGTCAGGAATAGGAGGTTTGTAAGTGGGTACTTATTGTGGTTTGAAAATTATCAGAATTCTCAGACTTATAGGTGTGTGCTTTTATAAGGGAAAGAAAACATCCTACTGCTTTAAGAGGCTTCTCTTCCCCGGAACTGTCCCAGGGGAAGTGACCTGTCCCAAAGGCCCGTGGTCAGGACAGTA
>JAOXOE010000001.1:69699456-69720382 GCA_028565055.1 Phoeniculus purpureus
CAGAGAAGGAGACTCCACAACTCCCCTGGGCAGCCTGTTCCAGTGCTCTGTCACCCTCACTGTGAAGAAGTTCCTTTTCATATTGATGTGGAACCTCCTATGTTCCAGCTTACACCCATTGCCCCTTGTCCTATCACTAGATGACTTTGCGAAGAGCCTGGCTCCATCCTCCTGACATCCTGAAGCAAACTTCTAAAACTCACACAGAGACCTGGGAGCAGTAACCCTCTGCTGGCGCAGCTGGAGAGAGCCTGAAGAGGAGAAGACTCTGGGGGCACCTTATAGTGACCTTACAATGTCTGAAAAGGGCCTCTAAGAAGGCTGGAGAAGAACTATTCAATAGGACACAGAATGATAGGATGAGGGGGTCATAGTTTTAAAGTGGAAAAGGGCAGATTTACGCTGGACATTAGGGAAAAGTTGGGTTAATCTGAGAGTGGTGGATCACTGAATAGGTTGCTTAGAGAGGTGGTGGAAGGTCCATCACTGGAGACATTCAAGGTCAGGCTTGATGGGGCTCTGAGCAATCTTTTCTAGTTAGAGATATCCCTGTTGTTGTAGGGGGCTGAACTAGAGGACCTTTGGAGGTCCCTTCCAACCCAATACATTCTATGATTCAATGGTTTATACGACAAGGCAACACATCACCATTTCAGTGGCTAGACCCGTTTCCTGGCTAGAGCTACCTGGAGGACAGCTGGTGAGCAATGTGATGTTCAGCAGCAGTATGGGCAGAGGTGTGAGCCCCAGGATCTCCCTTGGGAAAAATGTCCCTGGTGGAAGGCAAGAAATTGGCTCGCAGAAGCTGTTGTGTATGCAGTATCTCTTGGACTTCGTAGATCAGAGTACGTCAAAGAAAGTATTAGCAGTTTTCCAGAACTAAAAAAGGATTTTTTTTTTAGGAACTTGGAGCACAAAGGAGATAGTCATGCACGCAGAAGGAGGCACAAGCATCCTAGGTAATGCTGCTTCTGTACAGAAAACTAAAGCTACCTGGATTTAATATTTTATCTCAAAAAAAGAAAAAAAAAAGAAAAGGCAGCATCCCATGCTTTTTGGAGCAGGAGCAGTCCCCTCTGCAGGAAATCTTGAAGTGTATCTGAACCTCTCTTCTTACTTGTTATTTCTGCGGCAAACCAGAACAAGCAAATGGTGTTTCCCGTATCTCCTTCACTACATCTATCCATCTCCAGCTTCAAGAGTGGAGAGGGAGGAGAAAGGGAGCTGCCAGCAGCCTGTGGTGATTGATTTGTCTCTTGGGGGCTTTTTTATGCTACATTAGAACAACCTGTTTCAAAAATGACAGTGGCAAATCAAAATGAATATTTCTTACTAGAAATTCAAACTCCTGGCATTCTGTGTGGGTATTCTGCTATTAAATGGGTTGAGGTTGAACTAGATAATCTTTGAAGGTCCCTTCCAAATCCTACCATTCTGCGATTGTGTGATCTTGTAGCACTTACTTGGAAGCATTTTTTTAATGCTCGAACTCTCAACCCTTAGGAGATAAATGCATTTCCCCTAAGTCATTTGCTTCAATAACTGTCATGTGGAGCTGTCATGGATTGCTATTGCCAGGGAAGAGTTTGAATGTGTACGACGATGTAAATGCTGCACTTCTTCACCTGCACCAAGGAGTACTGAAAGTGGTCCTGGAAAAGGGCTGGACATCTTGCTTGGACTCAGACCAGCTCTAAAACCAAGGACTTGAACCTGAGAGGGTGCCTAAAAAGCAAAGTGTTTGGGGTCAGGAAAACACGGGGATCGAAGGAGAGGGGCAGTGAGGTGACTGAGCAAAGAGCAAAGATTGATGGTGGGGAGATGGGTGCTGCAACTCTCTGATGGTTGCTCCCCTTTGCCCTTTTTTACCGGGTTTTCCTCTCTCAACATCCCGCCACTCCAAGGTGCCTCAGTGCAGCCTTTTTGGCGAAGGGAGGTTTCACTCCTGCTGTGCAAATTAAGGTGGAATCGGTCCTAACTGGGAACACGGAGCCAAACTTCCCGATGCTGGAAAAGGTTGGCTCTGCCCTCACACGATTTCCAGCTCCGTGGAAGCCATTGCCTCTCCGCTTCCATCCAGAAGATCCAAAAGAAAACCATTTACAGACAGTTCCTAACTTTCCCTGCCGACGGAGCTGCAGCAGTACAGTCGGTCTGTTACCGGAGGGAGGCAGGGAGGGAAGGAAGGAGAGAGGGAAAGGGAGGGAGAGGGGGAGAGGGAGAGAAAGAGAAAGGGAGGGAGAGGGAGGGAAAGAGGGAGGGAGGAGGGAGAGAAGGAAGAGCCAGGCAGGAGCTCAGGTTCCCGCAGCCGCATCGTTTTCTTCCCTCCCTCCCCGGCGCCCTTGGACCGCTCAGCTCCGGGCTGTGTGAGGACCGCCAGGGGCTTCCCCGAGCGCCGCCGGTGCCCCCTAGGAGGAGGAGGGGCAGTCCCGCCGCTCCTGGGCAGTGCGAACTGAGGCTCTGCGTGCGTCTGAGATGAGGCGAGGTGAGATGAGGTGCGGTGCAGTGCGGTGCGGAGCGGGGGTCCCTGTCCCTGTCCCTAACTCCAGCCGCAGGCACTGCCGTCGGTAGGCGGTGGCGGGGCGGGGGAGTCCGGTCGCCAGCAGACGGGCTCTTGGGTCCGCGGCACCGACTTCCCGAAACTGGCTGTGACTGGGGTACGGTAAGACGAGGATGGAGGGTTGGGAGGGCGGGAAGGGCAGGTGTGACCCCTCTTTGAAGACTAGGATCAACGTTCGGATCTCCCTACTTAGGGAAGTCTCCCGAGCGGCCTCACGACGCCTGGTGTTGGGCTAAGGGTTCCGTAGCTCAGCTTCCACCTGCTGGTAAAGGGGTGGACTGGTTTGATGGCAGTACTAACTAATTAGTGATAAGTAATTAGCAATAAGTAATGAGCAATTTTGTTTGCCAAAGGGTTCAGCGTGTGCTTTGACACTGGGAACATTTAGTCAGCCTATGAGCCTGTCCCCAGCCAAGGAGCACGATGGGTTAGGACGAGCGCAGGGAGATGTTTCCCCACTGTCCTGCCTGTTGGCTGAGCCCTTGGATAAATGCTCAAGAAGAGGATCAATGAGGTGCAGGTAAATAATTTTAAAAACAGCCGTTGAGCATGATCCTGCAACCGTTACAGTGTGTAATCAATACTTTTAAAGCCAAGTAGGTATTTACAAAGGATTTGTCAGCAGGAGGGCCCCACAGTGGGGTTTCTGTACCTCTGCTTTCTTCCTTCACCTTGGTAATCACAAAAGGAGCTGGACGCAGTCGCTCCTGGTTAGCACTTGGCACAGTGCTGGGGTGCTGAGAGTAGCATGAGTCCCTGGGCTGTTTCTACCCTGGGTGGAAAATATATGCTGATGACTTCATTAATAGATGTGTAAATGTAAAGACGTTCAACTGTTGTATTGATAGAGGGAGAATGAAGCTTCAAACACTAAAAAGTGACTAAGTCAGTTAGCACTGAATGGCACAACCACTGGGCTCACTCAACCTGGTGCTTGTGCTTCCCCATCTTAAAACTGAGGGAAAACAGCCATCTGAAAGGTAGCATCCTCCAGTGATATTGTCATGGCTGAGCACCACTCAGTAAAATTTAAGAGTGATTTTCAAATGTTTTAGTAATTTTTCCTGCTTTGAGCATTTTTTGTACAATCTGCATAGCCTTCTCTTCTCTGTGGTGCTCCTTTAAGCCTCCCTTTGTGTACCTTGAGATTGCATCTGAGGAAGAAGAGCAAGACCTTCATTCTGTCTGAAATACTGTTTTCAGAGTTATTTTGATTTTCTATTAACATGAGCAAACCAACACGTAGCAGTACCTGTAAGTGAGGGTGCAATAAATTGTTTTGGGGGACACAGACACACACATATGACTTATGAGGAATGATGCTTCCAAAGCTCAGAGAACAGTGCTTCTGGTCATCTGAGTCCCCGCACTGGCAGTAAGAGTTAAAGAATATTTTTTCTCATTGCTTTATTTGTTTATGAACATAAGAGAGTGTCAATGAGTCGGAATTTTTCCTCTTCTGTACAAAGAACCACATGGCTTTATAGTTAGATTACTTTACAGTTGCTCTGACTCACCCCATTGTGGTCAACTGCTTATCTTTGGTGAGATCTACAGTTTGGAATATAGCAAGTAATAGTAAAGATTCATAAGGCAATTCTTTGAAAAAGAAGTTAGATATGCCTATTAGTATCAGTGATAAACAAAAGATGGGAGTATTGCAGGAATAGAGACAGCATTAGAAGAAGCGAGTCTAAAAGCATTGAGGAGAAACCAGGAAAGGAGCTTTTGATACACAGGGATGAGAACAGAGACAGAAGACTTTTGGACTGTGTGTTTGTAAACAATGACTACCAATAAGAGAAATTGTGCTTCTGTAAGAACAAGGAGGGGCGACCCTGAAGCACTGATGTTTCCTCTGCCTGTGAGAGAGAGAATTCCTCTTTGATGTGTTTGGAACTTCTGTGGAAGTGGATTAAGCCAAAACTGTCTGAATATTCTCCTAAAAATGACAAAAAGCCACTGTGCCAGGGGCTGGACTCTTAATGACTGTCCTGCACAGCTTCTCTGTATTGATAGTCTGAACTTTGCAACAGGGTGACCAACAGCCCGTATTGCAGCCTCCACTGCAACATCTTTTCCCTTCCCAAAAAGGGATCTGGCCTTGCTCAGTATTCAAGCGACATTTCCGTGGATTTTTTAGGGCTGGGATTCATCAAGAGAATTTTGCAGGCAGCTTGGGAAAGCAAAATGACATTTTAAAATAGAACTAAGATTTCTTGACTTGGCTGAAGTCCCTGGAAATGCATTTCTTTTTACCTCTTCATATGCGGCACTTCTTTCCCATGACATTACAGGAGCAGCTCCACCTCCTGACAAACTTTTTGCTGGTTTTGAAAGCAAAATTGCATTTTGGTCTGAGGCTTCTCCAAGTGAATATCACGAGCAAGAACACATGGTTGAGAGGGTGAGATCAAGGTGCATCAAGAGCTAATGGCTCTTGACATTTTTTCACCAAAGGGGAACATGCAGCCTCTGATGCAGAAGATCCTTATGTCACAAATGCCTTTGCTCTTTTACTCTCCTTTAGGAACTGACTGCTTGGTTAGTATCAGATAGAGAACCCACAGACCTCAAGGACCTCTGCTCTGGACCACTGCAACTACTATAATTAGTAATGGAAATCTCCACACTTGAGGTGACACTTTCATATCTGAGCTGGAAAAACTGTGCTTTCGAGTGGATGAGACTCACAAATGTTTGGTCTTTCCTTTGTAAAAATAAAGAAGCACCTTTTTGGTGGGTTAACGCTGCACACAACACTTCTCCTATGGTCTATTTTCGCTACGTTAATGTTATGGTTGTATGCGCGCACTGGCACCGTGGTTAACCACCAGCACGCTGCCCTCTGTAGTACAGAAAACACCGCTCAGAGGAAGAGATGGTGAAAACTTTTCTTTCACAAGACAAGGTTCAGGAGTTACAGCCGGTCAGGTGGCTCTTCTGAAACTGTCTTTGTTGTAGTACAGCAGGGGAGGAGATCTGGGGCATGGAGGTGAAACTTCCTGCACTCTTCCTTACTGAATTTTAAATTACTTATATTTTAAAGCATTTTTTTGGTCATGTTTTTAATTTGATTGATGGGAACAAGTTTTTTTGCTGATTACAACCATACCAGTTATATAGCAGACTGTGCTGGTCACGGCACTAAAAACAACACCGTTGTACTCACTATCTATATTATGCCTATATGCATGGCACTTCATTGGGATTGATACGCATCTAGAATTCAACACATCACTCTAATATGTCTTTTTTTCCCCCCTAGACCTATTAAATTCAAAACATGACTTGTTTTCACTCTTCATATTTTTTCTTTTTTCTTTTTTCTTTTTAATATCTGAAGTGGTAAATAAAAACAGCTCAACCTTCTATGAGGATTCAATCTGCTCTTAAAATTACAGGGTCAATCAGCTAAATGGGTATTAGTAACATAATGACAGCCCAGACACCAGGCAACATAACAGGATTGGCAAACCAGTAACGGTAATGCTCCTTTTCTCTCTGTTGTCTAATTAATTGCTTAGGCTTTGTAGACGGGGACTCCTGCCATAGGTCAGTGACTGCAGGTGAATGGTTCACCCACTCGCCAGCCATAAAATGTTGTGGCTTTTCAGGAGAGCCAAAGGCTTATTTTAAGTATCAAAAACACCCACCCCTCAGAGCACCCACTCACCACCCTCTCTCACATACACACCCTTGTGCCAGGCCAGGGGTAGAGCAGAAGTGCCTGGGGAGGAGCAGGGGAAGCTCAGCAGCAAACGGAAAAAAAAAGAGAGGAAAAAAAGAAGAGATTTGGCTGCAAATAAAGTGCTGAGCAACCCCATGTTTAAGTGATAGCAATTGGCATGTATGAAGAAGAGAAACAGTGTCTTGCTGATGGGAGGACAAGGAGAGACGTTCCCGATAGAAGAGGCTGGTGAGTGGTAGCAGAGGGATAGAAGATTCTCTGTGGGAGGCAGGTAAGGTTTTTCCTTCTCCCAGGTCTTTGTGCATTTTCATCCTTCTTGTCTGCTGAACTTGGCATTTGGTTTTGGAGAGGATGTTGTTAATACATGTTGCCATAAAAAGTCCCTCTGAAAAGTGGCAAAGTGCCAGGAAGGAGACTTTCGGCCTCATCACCTCCGTGGTTGCTGATGTGCAGCACTTCTGTTTGGCTCAGAGACTACATTTGATGCTGCCACCAAGAGCAGGGGGCAAGGGAGTCTGTCCCATGCGGCCTTTTATTTTGAGAAGGGGTTCACCACTGTTGCTTTTGGTCCTGTGTGGAACCTGAGTGAATGCTGCTGTTCATGACGAGTTCTGGTAGGTACCAAGCGGTGTCCTGTCTGGGAGTGGGAGGAAAGCCAAAAGCTGCTGCGACAGTGGCACCTAGTAATCCTTCCCTGACTTCTGGGCTTGGGCTAAGGGGGAAACACTTATATGTCTCCGAATTAAAAGGGTGGCCTGGTGATTGCTGAACCCACTGTCTCACCAGAGATGTCGTTTTTGAGAACTCTGAGCCGGCCTCTGCTTATCTGAAACCCTTGCATTTAGGAGAAAACGAACGTTTCCTGCTCTATTTGACATTTTCTTATTGTCCGTGTGTGTTTAGTCACTCCTCGTGTCCCACTGAGATTCTGAGAAAGCAATTTAGAGGTTTATTCGGAGAAAAATCAAAAGCTAGCAGATATTATGAGTATTTATACCAAGGCATTCGTTACTTTCAATTATTAGGAAAGGAAAATGGGAATATCGCTGCCAACTTCAACTGTGCGGTATTAGAGGTTACACTTCCTGTTCGTGAGCTGGCATCACGCTTCTGCTTTTGGGTCTGCCTTGTTGCAGCTACCTCTGTCTCTCATTTACAAAGCGGGGACACCTGAAAGAGGTCAAAAGCACTTTGGTTGGTTGCAGTTTAGGTCGTTCCTTGGCTGATGTATGTGACCTCTCTGCAAAGCCAATGTGCGATACTCTACTGAACTCTGTGACATGACTAACTTTGCCCCAGGAAAGTGGAGGAAATCTTTTCTTGTAATTGATGTTTTGAATCCCTTTCTCAGGGGGACTCTAGACTGACTTACCTCTCTCTGCCTCAGGCCAGATTGCTTTTCCTGATCTCTGTGGCATATAGTCTTGATCTGTTGGTGTCATTTAGATAATTACACTCATCAATAGACCTAAAAGAGGTGACAGATTAGTTTTGATGGAATAACTAGGCTTCAGCACAGAAGTTGCCATGACCCTGTCACTGTGCCACATGGAGGAGTTACATAAGGGTTAGCAGTTTGAATAGAGACAGTCTAGAGCCAATCTGCTCACCACAGCACAACGCAGGAGGAAGTGCCTGCCACTGGTGAAAACAAGTGCTTGTAGAGCGCTGCGGTTTGACCAATTTAGACCTTGACTTCTTCTTTTCTTCATGCACTTGTTTCAGGAGTCTGAGAGGAGTGCAGGACTGCAGGCTCCTGTAGCTCACGTAGCTTGGCTTCTAGGCTTCATGCAAAGCTTGTTTGGATCTGCACAGAGCCATGAGACTCCACACCAGGCAGTTTAAACCAACCGCTCTCTAGGACACAATGAGGTAAATTTTGGCAACGCACTATATCTAAAATATCTTGCAATTGGAACAAAGGAAGGCAGACAAAGCTTTGGTGTGACTACAAACTGCAATATCTGACTCAGATCAGGGAGAAGAATCAAGGACAATGGCATGCAAAATGGTTTTCTGTAAAACCAGAAAGATCTGTTTTGCTGCAAAAACACCAGATGCTGTTCAAAATGACCTGAAGAATAGACACTGGTTGCAAGTAAGTCTCTGTTGCTTTCTGGACCACCTCCTGTTGACTTATTTTTCCTTTCATAGAAACACCTCCAGGACTGTTTCATGGAGATGTGTGCGTGCAGGCTATAAATCTTGAATCACAGACTGTTGTTTGCCAGATGCAGGCAAGGGAGCAAAGATACAGTGATGGATAATTTAGAAAGCACAGGTCTTGTCGCACCTACGCTGTGCTCGTGTCTACTGTAGAGCAAGATTGTTAATGTTGGATGGTGGCGGTCTGGCTAAATGTGGTCACAGCTGTGTTGAAACATAAAAGAAGCTGTTGTTTTCCAGATGTTCTTCATATACAGCAGTTCTCTAGGCAGTGGGGGAGAAAGAGCATTTCCTTTGCTCAGGAATCTAATAAACCTGCTGTACTCCCACGTGCTTGTTGAGTTTACGTGGAGAGGGTCACAGTGAGGAACTGCAGATGGGACAAGTCCTTCTTCTGTGGGAAGTGTGTGGTTCTTATCAAGGCCACTGCCTACTTGGTGGTGGTAGGCAGGGACCTGCTGTGGAAGGATATGCACGTGTATGTGTCATTTGCAAGATTCCTAACACGTGTTTTACAATTTACATAAATTTACAAATGTTTGCATAGCCTGGGCATGGATGTGTGCTTACAGATCTGTAGAAGGAATGCTGCTTCATATATGAACTGAACAAGGAAGACAGCCTGGCTCTGCATAGGCAGTGTGGTAACTACAGCGGGAGGCTGCTCGCCCAGCTGTCCAGAACAGATTTTAATTATTAAAATTTAGTATTTTTAAAATTATTTTTTAAAATGATTTTTTAGGGACCTTTATTTTTATAGATCTGTTATAAATGTCCAAACCTGGAAACTAATAAGAACTAAATATGGACAAATTGCATTAGTGTGATTCTACTGAAGTCTGGTAAAAGGAGTGTATTATGGTTCCTTGCTCTTGCATATTTCTAGAAAGGTTTTAATGGGTTTTGATAGAAAATGGCTCTCAATTCTTTTCAACATTTGAAGGACCTGTGTATGTAGATGTTCTGGAATTCCTGTGCAGAGAAATGGCAGACTCTCAGTCTCGTGAGAGCCAGTGTCGGGAGCAAACCTCTTCTGCAGCTCTGTTGTCAACCTCAGAAGAACATCCTTTCTTGAAAACACTATGTTCAGGATATTCATGTGCTTCCTCCCAAGCCACCAAAGACCATGAGAACAGATTTGCACATAATTCACGCATGCCTGTGTGATGTATACATAAGTATGTGTGTGTATACTCTCGGAATTTTACGTACGTATTTAATTAAAAGAATTCAAAAGTTGATCACAAGACTCCTGTGAGCTACACACAGCAGAAAAGAAAGATCCGAGGAACAGTCTATTTAAAGATAAAGTTAATTTCAATATAACTGGCAAACGAAATGGGAACGTTTGAAGTATTTTCAAGATTCATTAGTGAATCGTTGCAAAAGCCCATTTTTCTGTGGGAGGGATTTCAGTAACCCAGAACTCCAGCTCTACTTACTTCATGCTTTTGAGAATATGGACTGAAGTTAACGGCACTATTCTTACAGGTAAAATGAGCAGGATTTGGTCCCGTGAACACTTGTCTGGACTTGGAAATGAACTGATGCCTGTAATGCAAAACCTTTTCATTGCTTGAAAAGAGGAATTTGATCAAAAGGAGGGCACTAACATAGTTTTAGGGAATCTAGGTACAACAGTCCTGTTTGGAAGGCAGAGATCAAATTCCCATGAAATGTACAGCTCTGGGGATTATAAACCTGGTTTTCTGTACTTTTATATGGGAAGCCAGATCCAATTATTCATTAAGAAGTGCAAAAGCAGAAAGGAATGCTCTTCCTCTGGTAAAAATTATCTCATCCTAGTGTTCCAAAATAGTAGTTGGTGGGCCCATGGGTTAATGGAATGAGTAACGGAAGCATTATACTCTTCTTATGAGGTTAATTTATGGAGATATGTAATTTACTGGGACCTTTTTGGGTTTGTTTTGACAATTTTTGTCTCTCTCTCTAAATTTATACTAGATTTGGATCCAGATATGCAGCACATTAACCTGTTACAAGGATGAAAAATGAGGAATGAACATTGTTATTGTTTGGATCTCACTCACCTAGAAAAGAGAGGTGGGTGCAGGCAACCTCTTTCTCAACTCAGCATGCCCTAGTGAGTCACTTAAACTTTGCAAAATGTGAAGTCTCCAGATAATCTGACCCACTGCTGTTTCTTCGTCTGAGCAGCTGACCCACTGGCAAGTACGTGACTCATGGATCCTCCAGCAAAAAGAATGGGAGCAGATTCTGGGTCGGTGAAAGAGCCCCACAGGATAAAAATAAGATGAAGACCGAAGGAACCTGGCTGTATCTGCCAACTGGACAGCACTTGCTGGCTCTGAGATGCAGGCATTTTTCAAACAAATGGAGAATCATGGTATTTTAAAAAAACCCTTATTGCTGTTATTCTCTCTCATTCGGCATGGGCACATGTCTGCTGCTTCTCCACCCTCTGGCTTGTGAGAGCCCTGGTGGGTCTAAGTCACGCTTTGTAATGTGCAGAAAATGGGGAGGATTCCTGAAGCATCAGCCAGAGTAACCTGGTATCTGTGGATGTGCTTGTGTGGACTTGTGAGGATGTGGTGGTTTGGGGGGGCACATTCAAGTAAGCACCAGTGTGAATTTGATTGCCAGCTGAACATCCTGTGGGAATACTACTAAGAAAAATGCATGTGGATGAGTACCCTGAAACAGGGAGCTTTGAATTGGAGCTGATGTGGCTTTAAACCCCTATGCAGAGAGTTTTATTGTACAGCACTGGAAGGAACTAAATAGTTGGGATTTTGTAATGTGCTGTTCCTTCTTGTTTCTTTCAGATGGATTTCAGAAAATTCAGGCTGTTTGTTTGCCTTCTAGGATTCAGCTGTGCTAGCTTCTGTTTCTTTTACAACAGCTTGACTGAATTCTGTATATTCTGTGAAAACAGCCAAGATTACATACTCCCCTTAGAGACTTTCAGAAGATTTGGAGGAGACTTCTTGCATCTCCCGGATGTTGACTGCCATAAGAACCCACCTTTCCTCATCCTGCTTGTGACATCTGCGTACCACCACGCTGATGCCAGGATGGCCATCCGGCAAACCTGGGGGAAGGAGAGAAGAGTCTCCGGCAAGCGCCTGGTGACATACTTCCTCCTGGGAAGCACTGTGAATCTCAGCCAGCAGGCCAGTATCACTGCTGAAAGCCAGACGTACAAGGATATAATTCAAAAGAATTTTACTGACACTTACTACAATTTGACTTTGAAGACCATGATGGGAATCGAATGGATTCACAGGTTTTGTTACCAGTCCAGCTTTGTGATGAAAACCGATACAGATGTGTTTGTCAATGTTTTTTACCTCACTGAGCTTCTTCTAAGGAAAAAGAGGACAACGAGATTCTTCACAGGCTTTTTAAAACTGCATGAGTACCCTATACGGAAAAGAGAGAGTAAGTGGTATGTGAGTAGAGAAGAATATCCTGGAAAGACCTACCCACCGTTTTGTTCTGGGACCGGCTATGTTTTATCCACTGATGTGGCTAGTCAGATCTATAATGTTTCAGAGAGCATTCCATTCATTAAACTGGAGGATGTATTCATAGGACTGTGCCTTGCCAAATTAAAAATTCACCTGGAGGAGCTTCATTCAGAGCAGACATTTTTTCCAGAAAAGATTAGGTTCTCTGTTCCTCGCTTTAAGAAAATTGTGATGTGCCATGGAATAGAACCATCTGAGCAGCTGAGCTACTGGAATCACTTAGCAGCAGAAAACAATGGAGGAGTGCTCTAGCACCTTCTTTTCTTGACTTGAGCTGAAATGAACTGCATTTACAGGGTTGCTCTTGACACCAGCAAAAGTCCTGATTAACTCTAGACCCGTCATGTTAAAGATGTTATTAATGGTTACTTTCAATCTCCATTTCTGCCCAGAAATGGAGGAGAACCTCTTTCTCTCCCATTCATTCTCACCTCTTTGCATCCCTTCTCTACACAAGTTACACACTTATTTTTTTCTGAAAGACAGAGGCCTGCAAACCTCTCCCTTGATCTTGCTGCTACAGGACTGAGAACGTTTCTGCAGTGCCAAACTAAAAGTCCGATTATTTTTGTCCAGAGAAGAAAATTTGCATCTTCTTCCTGGTCCATCCCTCCCCCTCACCCTGCCCCAATAGATTTGCCGTCGTTTGTGCAGGCATTTAAGAAAAGGTGTTTGTAGCTGTCAGGATGTTCCCCTCCTAGCACAAAGAGCTGCAGTCTTGCCCTCGCAGCCTGCTCTGTGTGGGTAGAACTGCTTATGGGCACAGACGCCTCCTTCAAATTACACAAATGTTTTTGCAGAAGTGGAAGAGTTTGCCCATGCAGGGCTCTTGGGACAACCTCAGATACTGCAGGTGACGTGGCCAGTGTGTAAGCTGCTGCCTTTGTTTCCCCGCATGTGCCTCCTGCTGAAAACGATGTGGTAGAGCTGATCCATGCTCAGTGGAGAGTGTCCTGGTCTTTCTAATAAAACAGACCTCAGAGACATCTCTTACATTTGTGTTTTACTTTGCTTGCCTGAAAGCTACTGTAAATGGTTTGCCAAGGCTAAACTAAAGTAATTTACAGCGAGCGAAGAACCTCATTTCATAGATCTGATTTAGACAGTTTTCCCTATGAGGAACCGGGTGCGCAAGGGAGAAGACAAGAGCATTTTCATCTTTGAAGCGAAACCACGTGGGCAAATGTGCTCAAGCAATCATTCAGGCTGGGAGCCTCATTTCTTATTTCATTACCAAGAAAAGCCTTGTGAAATCACCAAGATGTTTGTAGTTTTCAGAGAAAATACCTTTGGGCTGTGAGGAGGGGGAAAGGAATTCATAAAATCGTGTCCTACACAATACTTCTATTTGATTTACTTGCACACAAAGGTCAGCTTTGCCAGTGAAGTATTGAATGCCTGTACACTGTGTGGTTTTTTTTCAGACAGCAGAAAAAGTGGGGCTGCTCTGTAGGGGAAGAAGAGCCAGGAGTTGAGGGGATTTGACAACTGGCAGGGCTTAGCCTCACCCCTCCACAGGAAGGAGCAGGACAGACTCACCGATGGTGGCCAGGTCCAACCAGGACTCTTGATCATAAGCTACTATCATGGTGATGAGGTTAGTCTGAGATCAAACCAGCGATGGCCAGGCCCTCATGATGACAGGTGATGGTCAGAATCAGACCCAATGAGGGGATCCCAAGATTGATCCAGGATGGTAGGGACAATCCTTGGGGATGGGGCTTGTATCTAATGTGTTAAAAAGCATTAGATAAAGGGAAAGATATTTTATTACTTTGGGGTTATTTATTTCTACCTTTTCTTTTCAATGACGTTTGTGAGGACTGCCTAGTGTCTCTTTTTACTTGCCTGTGTCTGAAGAGCAGGCTAAATATTTTCAGCAGGAATATGCCCCATCCTTAGAAGTGTTTACTAATGGTAATAATATATTATTTATTTTCTTCTGATGTAGAGTAACCTGAGCTCATGCACATATTTTTGATAACTGATGATGAAAGAAACCATGTTCATTTGTTTGGTAGAATGTTTTCCTTTCCATTTCCCATTCAGAATGTGGTGTTTGCAGTGATCCAGCTATCTAGGTCAGGAAGCTCACCAAGGAGGTGTTTGCCTTTTCCTAGAGCATATTCTTTGCCAGAGGGTGGGCAGCCCAGCTCTGGGTTGAACAACATCTCTTCAACTCCCATTCTAGCTCTGCAGGTGTATCTACCCTTGGACTTGAAGCCCTGCTTGTAGCACATCTACTTTTGCTGCTGCTTTCAGTAGGTGTGATGAATCAGACTGCTAAAGCCTAGCAACAGCATTTGAATCACTGTTCCTTCCATGCAACCAGCAGAAATGTCTTTTGCTTTTCATTACTATTGTACCCAACGTCCAAACTGGCTACTGCTTCAATTTATGGAAAAATGTTGAGAACAAAGAGATTCTTCCTCGCCTCTTCTAGGTCACTGTCTTGTGGGATAGAAGGTCTGTTAGCTGGCACAGTATAGTCACATAATCACAAAATGGCTTGGGTTGGAAGGTACCTTAAAGATCTGGTTCCAACCACCTGCCATGGGCAGGGACACCTCCACTAGACCAGGTTGCTCAAAGCCCCATCCAGCCTGACCTTGAACATTTCCAGGGAGGAGGCACCCACACTGGGTGACCAGTGCCAGTGTCTCACCATCTTCACAGTGAAGAATTTCTTCCTAATTTCCAATCTACCCTCTCTTAGTGTAAAGCCATTACCCCTTGCCCTATCCCTGCAAGCCTCTGTAAAAAATCCCTCTCCTTCTTTCTTGTAGGCCCCACTCAGAGACTAGATGGCCCATAACACAGCCTAATGGTTACCCTGGCCTCTTCTCACAAATAATCCTGCAGTCCCTTGTGGCTCTCACTTCCACCTCGTGCCTGGTGCAAACCTTACCCCAGCGGGCACAACACTCCAGCCCTGCAGTCCCAGGGAGCCTGTGTATCTGCAGAACAGCTACTCATTTAAGTCTGAATGTGTTGACTTGTTCACTTCCAGTGGGTATTGTGAGCCCAAAAGTATGGTGGCCCCTGTCTCACGGGATGGTGCATCTGCTGGCCTTCTGTCAGACCAAGTTTGTGGCCAAAGGGTAAAGTCTTCCATTAGAAGACAGCAATTTGGGTTGCTCTTTTGAATGCTGGCTGCTTCTGAGAGGCATGAAAATATGACTTACCTGAGGAATTTGCAGGTTTGATCATTATAACAGAAGTAATCCAAAGGCCCAGTTCTGCTACTGTTTTTGACCGTGGCTTCTATTTTAGCTCAGGAGCGACCCCTATTACTTGAATATAGCTGCTGACTGGGATGATGGTGCTATTCTCTGTTAATTACATTAACAGACACTAACACTATATTTTTGGGGCTAAATTCATAGCTACGGTGTCATGCAAGTTTTAATAAGCCATCCCATTAAGGATACTATTTCCAGGCAGTCTGTAATTCCATGAGACCTGTGCAAGATGCCTTCTCTCTATTATGACATTTGAAATACAGTGGCCCCGCTGAATATGTGTTGTTAAGTATCTAATGGCCTCCCAGTTTGGCTTAACACTTCTAAATGTCCAATAAGGAGAAAATAAATACAGATTGAAATGTTATGGGTACAGGTAGCCTGTTCCTTTTGGCAAATTAGGTTCTCAAGTGAATGCTTTAGGTTGTTGCACATTGTTCTCCTCCACATGTGATTTTCTTTGGGCTTGCAGAAGATAGAAATTGATTTCGTAATTATTTCTATTCAGTAGGCTGGTGTGAATAAAATTACAGTTAATGAAGTACTTAAAATATAAAGTCATCCTGCTGGAAAAGGTGATCTAAGGTAGATTGCATGTAAGAAAAATTAATTTATTTAAGCAGAGCCACTGGGCTAGTCAGTTTATATGTAACAGCTACATGAAATCAGCTTTTGCAATTAGGGCTAGGATTGTGACTTCTAACATGACCGAAACAGTATTAGTGGTCTTTTGCCAAATTATGGATATTTTTCTATGAAAAACCATCACAAAGAATCAGAACTGTGACTAGAACTGTAAACATGATACTTACTTTTTTTACTTTTTAAATTATGGACAGATTAAGTGGACAGATACTTACTTTTAAAATTATGTTTAGGCTAATAAAAGAATTTAGGCAATTTTGAGGCAGTTTATCTGTAAAAGTAGTGCATCATCCTAACATTTTTATGCTTTCTGGGTCCAAGATTCATTATGTCAGTTTCTTAGTAATGGCTTTGAAAAGTTCCACGGCAAAGTTGCTCCACTGCTTCTCATTTAGTAGGAAGAAGTGTAAAAATCACATTGCTGGTTGTGTGTCAGTATTGGTCAGAGCTGTTCTTCCAACAGAAGATGAGATTTTGAGTACACAAAAATGAGTACATTTTCTGCACCTCTAACTAGTCAACTGACATGCTCTTGTTCAAAATGTTCATGGAGGATTTGGTCACAATCCTCGTCTGATTCAGTAGTACTGAGGACATATAACCCTATTAGGCATTTTTGAGAATACAGAGTAGATTTCTGTAATGAAACATTTGCCTTATGTAAAGCTGAGCCGAACACAAGGGCTATCCATCTGTAGTGGATCTGACATGAATGCTGCTCTTCTTGGATTCGTGCGGGTTACTCTATAACGTTAATATCAAGTGTTGGCACTATTTGCATAGAACATGAGACTGTTGAGCTAACTACTCAATGTATGATATTTTAGTAAAGTATTTTGTTATTGCAGTTTTGTTTGTTCACTCATTGTTTTGGTTGTGAATGTATTAACATTTTGGGATGTATTCAAACTAGGAGGCTTGCTCTTTTTCCAGTTAAAATGAACAGAATCGTAGAATTATTTAGGCTGGAGAAGACCTTTAAGATCTTTGAGTCCAACTGTAAACATAACACTGGCAAGTCCACCACTAAACCACGTCCCTAAGCACCTATCTATATGTCTTTTGAACAACTCCAAGCACACTAATGCCACCACTTTGCTGGGCAGCCTGTTCTGATGCTTGATAACCCTTTTGATGGAGAAATGTTTCCTACTATCCAGCCTAAACCTCCCCTGGCACAACTTGAAACCATTCCCTCTTGTCCTATCACTTGTTACTTGTGAGAAGAAACTGACACCTGCCTCTCTACAATCTTGTTCAGGTAGTTGCAGAGAGCGATAAGGTCTCCCATCAGCACCCTTTTCTTCAGATTAAATAACCCCACTTCCCTCAGCTGCTCCTCCATAAGGCTTGTTCTCCAGACCCTTCACCAGCCTTGTTGACCTTCTTTGGACCTGCTCCAGCACCTCAATGATTTAGTCTGAACCCTCTTGTGGTGAGGGACCCAAAAGTGAACATGGAATTTGAGGTGTAGCCTCGGCAGTGTTCAGTACAGAGGAATGATCACCTCCTTGCTCCTGTTTGCTACACTACTTCCAATACAAGCCAGGATGCCATTGGCCTTCTTGGCCACTTGGCTGGCTCACGTTCAGCTGATGGTCAACGAGCACCCCCAGGGCCTTTTCTCATGAGATACCTTCCAGACTGTCTTCCCAAAGTTTGTAGTGTCACATTGGGTTGTTGTGCACCAAGTGCAGGACCTGACACTTGCCTTGTTGAATCCAGAACTGTTGAATTTTTTCTCCTTCTCTAAAACGACCTTGAATGGGCATTCCAAAATGACTCATTGGTTTGTCTTCTTGCTTTCCCAAGTACTAAGCATGCAATCCTGCCACATTAGCCATTCTTGCCATGAATGGTCTACACATTGTGTGATTGTAAGTCAAAGACACCTTAAAGCAAAACCTTACAGATAGACTGTAATCTGAATTCAGCACGCTTTTTTTCCAAATGATGAGTGTCAAGTGCAAGACGGCTAAAATCATTGCAAGGAAACAGATAAAAGACAATTTTAATCACAGATTTTTAAGACTTTTGGAAGATGAAGATCCAACCTGAAATGGTTGTGCAGTATCACCATAGCCGGTTTGACTGTAGCTCGGTGGCATGTTGCTTGGGACCTGGACGTGCTGTTCCCCTACCACCTAAAGGGGAAATGTCAAGTAACTCAAGGCCATCAGACTGTTTGCCAAAGGTATGCAGCTATGAACTAAAAGCCATAACTAGAAATTATCTCCCTTACTACCTGTATCTTTTATCTTTTTCCTCAATTACCTTTCTGGTGTATTTTGTTAGTTTACATCTGTGGTAAAATTCATTAGTTCATTACACCAACATAATTCCAAAAGTATCTACAAATATTATCACACTGGATAAGGAGAGCATCTGAGTCACAGGACTTAGATGTATGCAGTACCTAGGAGATCTAGCCTGAAAAAACAGACCTGAATTTGCACAGGTTCTGGCTGAGCAAATAGAGATTTTTTTCCAAAGCTTAGAAAATACAGTGGCTTTAAGGATATCCTTTGAAAAAGTTCACTCAAGTACATTTTCACTGAAAACATAATTGGACCATTTCAGTGGTTGAGAAGGAACCTTGCTGCCTTACATTTAATAAATTCAAAAATGCATTACTTTGTGGGGGAGGGAAAGAATCTAAGTCCTTTCTCAGATTCTTTCCAGCCTAACAGTGTACACAACATCCCTCATGTTCAGCTACTGACCTAACCTGACCTCATTTAATTTATGACTTTGGGTGCAGGGATAGAGAGGCCTGCATAATCAGCTTCCTATTATTCTGTCGCCAGAAGCACTTAGAAATCACAGCCACCCTTACACTTACAAACCAGCAGCGTACAGCTGTAAGCACAGAATATCATAAATTAGTTATGCGGTGTGATTTACACCTCCAGCTTGTAGATCTTCCAGGCAGCTCTATTCCCTTCATGTTTAATTTAATTGTTATTGCCGGAACAGCAGTTTTAAGTAAATGTTTGACTCCAGTACATAGAGACCTGTAGCTTTTACATGTGCTTCTGCTGGTACAGGTTCAATGAGGGGATGAAAAAGAATAGCGAGCTGAGCTGTGAAGTGGGATGGGGTTGCGGTGTGTGTGCGTGAGTGCAGCTTGCTCCTGCTGCAGACGAGGAGGTGCGAGAATAGCAGCACTTGTTGCCGACAGGGAGAGCTCGGTGCTTGAGGGTGTGCAACGCACCTCTGTTCTCACCCTCCAACCCATTTTGGGAAACCCATCCCCTTATGCTGAGGCCAAACCTTGCAAGCCTTGCAGGCGTAACTCAAGTGGCAGGAGGTTCGCTGCCAGGCACTACTTTAACAGAGCCTTCTCCACATTTGCTGAAGAAATTGCTGCATTGAATAGAGAAGGAGACTTAAGCCTTACTTAAGTAAACTCAGCAATCCTTACCGTATTCTTCAGATCTTTCTCAAGAGTTCCTTAAGCTTTTAGGGAACCTTACATTGCACAGAGGTATTGAAAAGGAAATGGTTGAATATCAGAATAAAGTTTACTGCTCCCTTATAAGAGAAAGCAAAAATAGAGCAGCAATCATGAGTGCTTCCATTACTCTGCCACATAAAGAGAAATCGAAGATCTGACACCATCTCTGCCAGGGACTTACTGCAAAAGGGCAGCTTCCAGTCACAGCCTCGGTATCACAGACACAGTGCACAGGATACATGTACTTCTAAGGAAAAATCCCTGCCATTTCTACCTGGTGATATTAATTGAATGCCCAAAGGGAGCAGTAAGGTGTCAGTCATCAGGCTGTACTTCATGAAAATGCAAGAAAAGACTGCTTTTCCAACATAATGACTACTTTTTATGGTGACAGTGTGCTCTCTCATCATTGCAGTGTCAGCTTGTATCATGCCTGTAGGTCATTTAGGGAATGTTAATTTGTATTCTATTTCCAGAGGTGTAAGGCAACCTTGCAAAATCCTCAGGAAATAAAGAAAAAGGGTATAGTGTCATACTCCCATGGTAGTTTTCCTGGCATTATCAGGGAAGTCTGGTGGGATTTGAAGCCCTGAGGATAGTGCTTGCATATGCATTTTACTGACAAGGCTTGTCCACTGCTCATCTGACAAATTCAGAGCTGGACTCACCATGCACTCACTGCTGGGTTTGAGCACACCCATTTTAAATAGTTCTGGATAGATTAGCACTTTGCCAATCTCCTTGAAGAATATGAAGCTCAGAGGGAGTCTCAAATCGATAAGCAATAATGAAAAATGTGATAGAGATTGTAATGACTGTAGGGAAAGATGTTTACATTTTCTTGGCACATCATTGCACATTTGAAAGTTTCTTAGAATAAATTGAACGATAACCAGAGCAACGAAGCTAACTGTTTGGACCAGAGACAAAACATTTCTAAAGCTACAGAAAATGTTGCCAAGGGAACAAATCCATTAGAGAGCACTAAAAATTTCCTTCTCAGAGGCACACTCCTCCTAACAGCACTTTGTTCTGTGTTCTCCTAACATCTTCTCTTGTTCTGTGATAAACGTTCTTACTGACTTACTGTTTTTTCCTGGGCTCCATGATGGATGTCTGCATCTACATTCCCTAAATTGTGACATTTTCATTTTACCAGCTACAACTCCTGACCAGCTTCAGTGCTAGAGAGGAGGAATGCACCTGCCAACGGGGAAAATAAAAATCCAGTTCAGAAAGAGCACTGGCAGGAAAGTGCTGGAGAACCACATTCCAGTTGTGCAGATTTACTAATACCAAGTAAAATCAGCAGGGATATTCATGCAAATAAAAGTTTAATCCTGTGGTCTCCTGTGTGTGAAAGTTTGGAAGAAGAATATAGCTGAAGCTGTCCTCATTAAGGGCCCACAGCAATTCTACTCAAAGTTACAGCTTTAAAATAACCAGAAAGAAAACACTGAAGAGAAATCTCTGACCAAAGACATTCCAATGAGCTATACTGGCATTGTGAGGTTTGTGAGGATTTACCCAGTCCTCGATTTACTTCATCCTCTTTAGGTCAAGACAAAGATGACTTTGGAGAAGAGAAGACTTAGAGGGGATTTGATAAATGTTTATAAGTATCTGAAGGCTGGCCAGGATGGGGGGGACAGG
>JAOXOE010000001.1:69720482-69760383 GCA_028565055.1 Phoeniculus purpureus
AAGGGGCAGTGGGTGTGAGCTGGAACATAGGAGGTTCCACATCAATATGAGAAGGAACTTCTTCACTGTGAGGGTGATGGAGCACTGGAGCAGGCTTCAGGACACTGTGGAGTCTCCTTCTCTGGAGACATTTAAAACCCACCTGGATATGTTCCTGTGAGACTTGGTGTAGGTGATCCTGCTGTGGTGGGGGGATTGGACTAGATGATCTCTCAAGGTCCTTTCCAATCCCTGATGTTCTGTGATTCTGTGATCTTGTAGCAGAGTGGTGTATACTTTGCATGCTGTTGGGAAGGACTTAGAAACTGAAAAAACATAAATACTTGTCACTTGAAGCTAACTTTCAGCACTGCCAACTGCTTTATAAACGTTTAGTGATGTACCTTGAAGAAAGTGTCGTAACTCAGCTTTGTTACTCAAAAGTGAAGGGGGAATGCAATATCATGAAAATACTTCTGTGTTGCAAAGATGATATTTTCTTGGCTGGGATTTGGTATTGGTTGTGGGGGCAGATTATAAACTATCTCTTAAGAGATGAACAGGTAATTTCTGTAAAGTGTGATGACAGTCTAGCCTGGGGCCTTAATTTGTCTAAAAGCAGCCATCTGCAAAATACTTCATAGGCAGAATGGCAGTGAAGCTGGCATTGAAATTTTGTTCTTAGTGCAAGAACCAAGGTCTAGCAAAAGGACTTATAGCACTGTTTAAAAGCACTGGTAACTGGGTTGAAATCCCATTTCTGTCATGAATGTCCTCTTTGACCTTACACAAGTAACTTTATCAGTGTTTGTAGATTGGACAATGGAACACACTGTTGGTTCTGGACTCCACGTGCTATTGCAGGATAAAAAAGATAAAAGCAAAAAAAGATGCAAAGTTAAAACCACCAAAATGTTCTGGTTGAGAAGGCTCATGAAGCATCATTTTTGGTTGTGCTGAGGATTTACAAAAGGAGGCAAGGTTGAGCTATGTCCCATTCCTCAGTCCTCCTGTCATCCCATTGCAGACTTCTTCCTTATCTTGCTGAAGTCAGTGAAAGACCTTCTTGCTCCAGCAGATTTATTTGGTTAAAGAACATGTAGAACCTACCATACCTGTGGACTGACAGGTTATTATATTAGATAAATTAAGAAATAACTCATATCTACCTCCCTATACTGTCCAGTCTGAAGAAAAGCAATATTAGCCATGTATTTTTAGAGCTGATGATGGCTGATTATTTATGTTTACATATAATTTTCAAGACTATAATAGAACTCACAGACATGATCTCATAGCAAATCATTAATTAAGAGCTAACAGTGTACTGAAATGTGCGTCATTTATTCAGAACCATAGCAGCCCATGGCTCCTAAATAGTGTTTGCACAGGCATAGAAATAAATGACAAATGCTCAGAGATGGGTTTGCATTAAAAGGAGCAGTGTGGTGTTTGAATTTCCATCCTCTGAAGTGTTTAAAAGCCATCATAGATATAGGGCTAAAGGGCATGGAATGTGGTCTTGGTGGAATTAGGTTAATGGTTGGACTTCATGATCTTAAAAGTCTTTTCCAACCTAAATGATTTCATAAGTGCTGCAGCTCCTGCTTTATGAGCAGCTAAATGCATTGTGGTGTCAGCTCTGAGGAAGTCTGTTCATGGCTGTGTCTGTCATCATGGTAGTTGTTTGTGTCTGCTTCAAATAGTCAGGAAGACTTCAAACCAGATGTAAAAATAGAAAAGCCTCAGCAAATGAACATATTATTTATTCTATAGATGTACAGGCAGGAGTATTGTAAAGGCTAGCTACAATATGAGTCAAGAAAAAATAGATAATTTGAAGACATTAAACTTTGCACAGTTTCTTAGCCCTGGTAACATTAAGTTATGAATAAAAGTCATGACAACTGGATCAGGGAAGAGGGCCAAATGGTCTCACTGGAGTGCACTTCATTAGAGTGTGTTCATTAGAAACTCTGCAGCTCTGCAAATGGTGTCTATCACAGATGTGTGTCCATCCCTAACATTCACAAAGTGACTGCTAGAGAAGACAGGAAAAGGCTTTTGGGCATTTTGATGAGCTTAAAGGTCTCTTCCGACCAAAGACATGCATTGTGTGAATTAGTTAACTGTCTGTAGAGCAATATATTAAGGTATGCACATAGATTTGACTGCTGAGTTAATCGTCAAGCTGTTTCAATTTTGAAAGCGTTTCAGTTCAGCTTTACAAGTCTGAAGAGAGCTTTAAATAAATTCAGCTGGAAAAAAGGAGGAGACATTTAAGTTGAACAGAAATAGGTTTTACTGTATCTTATCTAGCTTTATCAACTATCAGTAGAAGTGAAGTTTACTTTTCATTTGAAGTTTCATTGGTCCCACACAGATATACTTTGGAGAATGAGGCGCATGGTAGAGGTGACACAACCTCGGAAGGCGGAAAATTTTTGTAAAGGTTTTAGTAAACATAAGAAAACCCAGAGTTAATCATACAAAGAACCAGGCAGAGCTGGGTTTGTATAATCCTGCAAAACAAAGAATGAAAAGGCTCTTGTCTGTAAATAGATGCAGTGGGTGGGAGGAGAGGAGCTGTTTATATTAAGGAACAATTCTTGGCACAAACCCAGTAAGATATACGCTGCCTAGGATTAAATGTGAGCTGGGAATAAGAAAATAATGTCGACATTGGAGCAGAGAGATTACAGGCCGTCCCCGCGACCCGGGTGCATCGGCACAGGCTCTGGCTGCAACGGTGTGACAGAGAACAGGCTCTGCTTCTATTTATCCAACTATCCAGCATCTCTTCTGTATGGAACAAGAAGGCATATTCTCCCCTTCTCACACCAGTTCTTGACAGAGGAGAAAAACGGATTTTCATTAATGTATAATTAATGCATAAACTACCTAAATTGTGCAAAACCTGGGCTGAATGAAACCTTTAAGAATTTCTTCATTTTCTTGAATGCACTTAGCAGGAGAATAATGGCCATTTCAAACTTTTTTTTCCCTGGAAAATAATCGAACACTTAGGCCAGACTTGCAGGCATGGGGTTTTAATTAGACTGCTGTGGAATGTAGTACCTAATTGCTGTAATTATGCAGGCTACAGCCTGAATCCTTGTGCTCCTCAGCATAAATGTTTCCCAGGAGGTCATGAAAAACTCACTGGTGAGGTAGATCTCATTGGCAGGACTTGGTCTGGAGGGATCTTAAGAAACCTCCATCCTTGCAGAGACTAAAAATTTTACTTGACAAGGCTTTGTGCAGGTGGGCTAACTGTATGTTAACTCTGCTTGGACCACAGGGTTGGGTTAGGGATTATCTTGCCATCCAAGTCTTTCAGTCTCAAGCCTGAGAAGGTAGCTAAGTGTGTGCCTGATGCCAGGGAAGACGGAGATGAATGGGAAAGAGAAGGCTAGAAGGATATATGCTGGGGCTGCAAGAAGCCTGTTTCAATCTGGGATATGGAGAATGGACTGGTTACATACTCCTTTAGTTATTTAAAATCTAGAGAACTCGTGTATTTGCCTATTTAAAAGTGGAACTTCTTTCTTTCAGCAAGCTAAGTCATCTTTTTTCCGCAAATCATTGAAGGAGAGAGACAGGTGGTTCTGGAGCTATAGGAGGAGAGACAAAAAATCCAATGCATCTTTAAAGAAAGCCATTTAATCTAAGTTGGGGCTGAAGGATTACATTGTACCTCTCAATTTCTGAAGTGGTTAAGATGTTTTAGACTACATAAACATGCACTTGTTGGGTTCGTAATGATTGGAATGGGGATCTGTTATAACAACGCAGCATGTGACCACTGCTTACTGGTGTGGGACTAACATTACTCAGCTGCAATTTCAATTCACTGTATATATCTTTAACTACTTACTGGCAGGCATTACAAAAAATGAGACAAGAGTGCTTTCTTGAAAGAACCATGTCCTGACGACTGTCAGAGGTGCAGTGCCAGCTCAGCTGAATCAGCAGCCTTTCCTGGCACCTGACTAAGTGCTTAACAGCCCAGTGCTCCTATTGAATAATACTATTTGAATCAAGGCACCTGGCTTTTCAGCATTAATTTGCTGTCAGTAAAAATTAAGTCAAAAGCCTTTAATGATGGAGTTGTGTAAGGATTTGCATACCATGGTTGGTTGTTTTATTTTTTCCTTCCAGGTCTTGGCTTTTGTTACTCTATTATAAACGGCCCCACTAATGCAACAGTTCTCGCTGGTTCAGAAGCCCGGTTTAATTGCACTGTGTCAGAAGGATGGGTAATTCTCATTTGGCTGTCCAATGGAAATCCTGTTCTTACTGTCGTCAATTCTCAAGGACCCGTTGAAACATCAGACCGCTTCACCTCTCAAAATTATACCAGTAGCAATGGGTTTACCTCAGAGCTGATCATCCACAACACCCAGCTGAATGACTCTGGAAAAATTGAATGCAGTAGCCAGCAACCTAGTGAGGGTAGATTTGCATTTCTTTCTGTTCAAGGTGTGTATAGCCACCAATAGAAAACTGTTTTATTATACTGTACTTAGAGGAATTCTCTAATTAATTGTCCAAATTGTCCCAGTGAAGGAGAACATGCTCTCATTTACCATCCTGTGCCTCCTGTCCTCCTTGGTTTACTTTTATTGTCAAAGGAGGTTTCAGAGTCACATTCAAAATGCCATTAACAAAGGTTTTACCTGCCCTTGCTTTTTGCTGTTATGCCTTTTGTTCTTTACTAGGTTCCATTAAAATGCCAATGGCTATATCAGGCCCACCAGCAATCAGTCAAAAGTTATCTTTGGATTACCTGTAAGCACATCTCTGTACATGAACTTTCTCCAGTCTTTAGGGCAGACCTCCCTCCTGCTTTTGGACTCAGGAATCAGACTGTGTCCAGGTTGAGTTTGATTTAATGGCATGTAGAAGTAAAGGCCTTGAAACACAAGATGATACTCCATATGATTGCTGCTGCAACTTACTGTTTTCAAGGAACAAAACATTCCTGCGTATGCATGACACCTCTTCCTTCTCTCTGAAGGATCAGTAGTGACAGAGAGCAGCCAATAAGGCAAAATCTAACCACCAGACACTATCCATTTGTCGGAGGTGCTTCATGCAATGAGAGTATCTCATCATCTCCCTGTGAACATTTCATGACAAAACCCGAGCGTGCTTAAAACTTAGAAGCACTGTCACTTAATTATGTTGTTCTTTAGCTGGAAACATATCAGGACAGGTAAAAAGTACAATTTCCTGCTTTTTATTGGAAAGGTTCTGGAAACTGAGACTTGTGCTTTAGACAGATTGGACAGTGTCTCTGAAGTTGCAGTATCTGCCTGTTTATGTCATGCGTACAGTATATCTGTGTTAACAATGATTGTTTTTTACTTCATATCTCAGGGCTCAGCTACTTCTGAGTAGCAAGATAAGATTTAAGACTATCAGCAGGAAAGCAATGCAGCCAAATATTACGAAGGAACAAACCATCTTTTCTCTCCTACAGTTAATGGATCTTTATTCATCAAAAATAACACCTTAACAGTAAAAGAGAACAAAACAATTGAAATAGTTTGTGAAGCCTTAGAATGGGCTCCAGCTCCAAGCATTACCTGGATGACAAATGACTCTTTCATTGATAAGTCAAATTATGTTACGCAGCAAAGTCAAGGATCTAATGGCCTCCGCAATGCCCTGAGCATCCTAACTTTGACTCCAACGGACACTGAGATTTTGACTTGTTTAGCTGACATAGAAGCACTCCCTAACCCTCAGAATGCAACTGTAGCTGTTATTTTTGTCAACTCTTCTATAGGTAAGTGATTGATTGTTGTCTTTTGCCTATACTGTAGTGCTTGTACTCAAAACTGTGCTTTTTGGTTTTATTTTGCTTTGTATTATTTGGAAAAGGTTTTTATTTGCAAATGAAGTACTATGAGCTGTGCAAAGGTGACAGAATGAAGACCCGTAAGTGACAACGTGACGCATAAGTAGGGTTAAATTCACATGTGTGAGAAGCGTGTTACAGGTGTAATGAGCCACAAAGTCCAGCTTAGGGCAGCAAGACAAACAAAGCAGTACCTCTGCTGTTGACTCCTACAATGGATTCACTGCTAAGAAAATCAGCCTTTGCTCCTCGACCAAGTAAAGTAAGAAATGTAGAGCTTAAATATACGTGATTAGGTCATGCCTGCCATATTAACATAATTTGTTAGTCCTCATTTACTCAAAGCAAAACCCTCAGGTGAACTTGTTCTCCACAATATTCAATACTAGTTTTAACACATGGAAAAACGTGTGAATTATACTCCTGGTTAATGTACACAACCCACAATAAATTCTGTACTACTCTTGTGAGAAGAGACCAACACCCGTCTATGTCCAACCACGTTTCAGGATGGAGGAAGGTAGAAAATGTTATGCATCATTGTATGTGGAATTAGTGCATTAATACATATTTTATTGCCTTTTGTTTAAGGAAGCTCAAGGTCACTTTAATCCAAGCATGCATGTTGGAAAAATGTTAGGCACATCTTTGATAACCCCCAATATTTTCACTAAGTTTGTTAGTATTTCCGTAATGCTGCTGGTCTTTGTCATCACTGAAATCCTGTGAAAACATTAATTTCCTAATCTAACCCATTCATGGCCCTCAGAAGTTCACCAGATAAAGGGTGATTTTTATCTGGACTATGCTGCCAGCATGGAAAAAACCAAGAGGGACAATCACTACAAATCTGCCTCACAATCTACCAGAGTCCTATGAAAAATGTTTTTCTTTTCCATACGACAACACAGTACGAGCAAGTGAGAGGAACTGTCTCCCTGTGGGTTAGCAGTGTTTAATGCAGATGAGGGAGGCAGTACAACACTGCCTTTAGGGCCGTTAGGACTAGCAAAGTGTCTTAACTATCAGGTAGGTTGAGAAGTCTCAAGGCAAACAAAATCTGAAGCGCTGTGGCAAGGTGCTGCATTGGCTGGGTATGGGTACACTGCCTCCTAGGGTGACACAGTGCACCCTGCAGTGGCATTCCTTTTATTATCCTGATCTTGCATGGGGAATGCATGGATTATATGGAGGTTTTTTTGCTATAGGTCTGTGCATCCCAGCTGCCTTCTGCAAAGAGTAGGGCCTTCTAAGCTTTTTTTATGAAGTGGTGAGCATTGTGAACTTCTGTAATACTGCTGACAGCTTCTCTTGAGGAACTCACCCTTCTTCTGTCACAGGTGAGCACAGCACATACAAAGACATTCTTGTAGTGGATTGGTTAGGGATTTGGTATAGAAGTTTCCACATATGAACAACCGAGGAGGCTGAGTAACTGCTTTTTGCTTTAAGTATGAGTCGTTCTTAGCAAGCCTCTTTCAGAAGTACTTGCTTTGTGATGCACTTGAAAAAGGTCATTTTGCCATTCTTCATACAAATTCTTTTTTGTAGTCACATTGATCCTAATACTGAGTAAGCAAACTAGAACTATCCTGAGGAAATTAATAAATCCCCCTGCTTACTCATTTGTGAAGTACTAAGATATGCACCTTCAGTTTCCATAGATACTCATTGTAAATCAGAAGAGGGGAAAAACAGATGTCATGAAGAACAATTAGTGTATAATTAGTGATTGTATAGGACCATAATTAATTTCTCTTTGGAAGAATGATTGTGCAGCAGCAGCCACTCAAAATTTGTCAGGTATGAGAATTTAAATTGTAAGATATTTCAATAAAGACATGACATTTATGACAGAGGAATATACATAATACATATATCATACTTGAAATCTCAGAGCTTGTTTGACTTTTCATATACGGAGTCAGCCTTAGCTAGCTGTTATTAGGAAAGGACATGACTGGCTTTAAACATCTAGGGAGCCCTTCCCAAAGGGTAATATAAATTTTAGCATTCACTTAAAAGCTTGAGGAATTAAATTTCTCCATGTTCTTCTCAAGCAATACCTGACCATTCGTTAAAACTGCAAACAAAAATCTGAGCTCTCTTCAGTCATCCATCTCCTGATCAACAAATGTCCTACTTACCTGAGTCTTTACATCAGTCTTAAACTCAGACCTTTCCATACAAGGTGAGGGATGCATTTTGATGTCAGTCCAGAGTTACCCTACTAACAAAGTTTGGGAACTGCTATGGAGTTATCCCAGCAAATGCATTTATGGAGCTGTTATTGAAAATGAAGCCCATGGCAAACTTTCTTAGCTGGGCTTAAGCACTCTGGCTTCAAGTGTTGACTTCATATGGTCCTTGACTTGCGGAAGATGAATATAAGGAATCTGCTGTAAGCCTGATCTTATTTTGTTTTTAATGTTAGCCAGAAAGCTTTAAAGTGTTCAAAAAGTGGTGTGCAGCTTCTTCTGGTATCTCATTTCTCCTTGATCAGCAGCATGTGCTGGAGAAAAGTCCCTTTTTTGCAGATGCTTAGCTCAATTAAATTTTTTCTCAGATTTGGGAAGACACAGAGATACAGACAGCAGCAGAGGATCGACCCTGTAGAATGAGGAAGTGCTTTGTCCACACGAAGCATCTAATGTAACTTGTTGCAGATTTATTAATGGGACTAAAATGGTTTTAATGACCTCATGCCTTAGTGCCCCTCTCCTGTACCCCTACTCGTGTGTTGAGCTAGCAGCGCCTGTGTTCATATCTGCTTCTGGTCCCAGCTCCAGTTTCTTTCTGAGTCCTCCAAAACTGGGGACAAAATACAATGTTCAAGTGCTGAGAGTGTTTTTCTTATGCCCTGTCCCTCTCACTTCAGCTGCATAGATCCTC
Source organism: Phoeniculus purpureus (assembly GCA_028565055.1). Lineage (NCBI taxonomy): Eukaryota > Metazoa > Chordata > Aves > Bucerotiformes > Phoeniculidae > Phoeniculus > Phoeniculus purpureus. The sequence continues at coordinate 69,729,220 of JAOXOE010000001.1, forward strand.
TTTTGGCACATAATGTGAACCTGACAGAGAGGTTCACATACCTTGGTATGGTAGGCAGCCTGGAGGTATGGGCCAATGCAGATGTGTTAAGCTCCTCCCTTCCCAGTAAGGAAAAGCTTTCCCCTTTAGCTAAATAGCTCACTTCTGTATTTTAGGCATCTTTGAATCCATGTGGTGTGTTTTATGCAATAAAGTATAGCTATTTGTGGCAGTATTTCTAAACAAAATTATAATCAACATCTTTATAATCAATTTTAATCACAACTGATTGCAGCCTGTGGAGTTAACTCTTAGTTTGCAGGTCACCAAGTTTTCTCTAATAGCCAGAAGACATTAAAGACAAGCTGATAGGCATTTGGGTTAAGACTGGAACAAGTTGGGAATCACTCAGAATGACCTGAGCTTTGGTGAATGCATGCTCCTAGCAGACGTTCAAGCTTTACAGGACAAAAGCTCTTGTGCCTTTGCAGTCGAAAAATTCCAACCCCACAAAAAGATGCCTAGGTAAATTTGTAGATAGAAAGAATTTTGATTCTTTATTCTCTGCCATGGGTAAACCAGCAGATAGCCCTGTGAGCAGCACTCACACTGCTTGGCTACCTCTCACCTACATTGCTGCAATACCTTTTCCAGAGGCTGTCAGATCAATGTGGCTGTGCAGTTGTTAACTGGGATGTCTAATGAGGAAATGACAATCATAAACACAGTGCAACAGAACAGGTTTTGTCAAGTCTCACACCTGTAATTTGGATTGGAAGTTTATTTCTAAACATCTGCCACAGTGACTTTGGGGCTGCTTTTCAAAGGGTGGCCAAATCAGTGATGCTTCTGTAATATTTGAACAAAACCACAGGGCAAGATGATGTGACAATCAGAACTGACATCTTCCTTGTGCATCCAGCTGTGTGAGAAACACAGGGCATTTTTAAAGTTCTGTGCATATGGGAGCTCTGTAGGGGTACGCTTTGGTCAGAGCAACCAATTTCAGGAAGATACTGAATTGTCTGTAGATGATCTCATTTAACTCTATATATGACAGCAAGGACAACGGGATAATCAAACACCTTCTGAAATCAGTGAGAGAAATCCCAAGATGAGATTTGTCAGAAAATCACACCTACAGGCTAGAGCCTGTACTTGTTACTTGAAATTATCGCTATGGTCTATGGGGGAAATGGACACTTCAGTAGGGCTGTTCACCTTATGCAAAAGGACGCACACGTTTGACCCAACACCCTTTTTCTCTCCACTGACCAGAGCAGCTAGGCAAGATGGTTAATGTCTGCTGTATGTAGACATCTAAATTGAATTCTAACCCCTCTTTCCAGTGCCAAATATATCCAAAGGGTGTTGGGAGGCCCAGCATATCTACAAAATAAAGCTTAGGTTGGAAGGTTTGATATGTGTGTGTTTCAGGAGAGAAGTAGCTGTGGGAACAGTTACAATTGCATTAAAGCGTTTGCACTTAACGTTTTCATTCTTTGGCGCCCTCCATAAATACAGAGTTCGTCATATGGCCTTGTTAATGTGTCTCACAGAAGAGGTAAATGTTCTAAAAAGGATGTTTTGAGGCTCTGATAGCACTGTGTGTCTTCCATTTAATTTAACAGAAAATTATTACAGTGAAGACAACAGAAGCACATGGATTATTGTACTTGCAGTTGTGCTTTCACTTGTTGGTATTATTCTTCTGATCATTATTATTGTGGTTGTCGTACGCTGCTGCCTAAAGAAGAAAGGTAAGTAGACATTCACAATCCATCTATACATTAAAAAGCACCTTAAATTAGATACAAATGTCCTAGTTGTGTCAGTTCTGGTGCTGTGCAAAGGCCTGTGAGCAAACCATGTGAACAGCCAGATTAACCACAACCTCTTCTCTGAAAATGTTCAAGGCAAGGTTGGACGGAGCTCTAAGCAATCTGGTCTAGTGAGAGGTATCCCACCCCATGGCAGGGTGTTTGTAACTAGATGTCCTTTAAGGTACCTTCCAACCTAAACCATTTTATGATTCTATAACCTGGTTAAGATGCTTCTTATTTTACTTTGCTCTTCTCTTCTAAGTGGGTCCCAAAGTGATCAGTGTTCACATCAGCTACAAGGTGGTTGTGCTTTTTTTGGAGCATGTTAACTTCTGAAGAACTTTGTTTCTTGTGCTGAGGTTGTCTGTTGAAGCATACCTTCAGTGCAGGGACATTTCCCGTTCCTGTGTAACCTGTTCCACAGGGACATTGAACAATTTTGTGAACTGGGAGGAGAGATGGCCCTGTGGTAGCTGCAGCACAGAGCATTCTCTAAGAGCTCTTCTAGTAAATTATAGTTTAGTTTCCTGCATTTTAAACATACTCCTTTTTTTTCTTCCTCAGGATCTACATATGAAAAAGAAATAAGGTAAGCTGGATGAGGTAGGGGAATTTTCTCTTTTTAGTTGAACCCTTTCAGGCTTATGCAGAGCGGTGAGACGGATGTGCCAGGTACTGGATGTCTCTAAAGTCCCTTTCAACTCAAACCGTTCTAGGATTTTATGATTCTAGGGTTCTGTGAAAGCCCTGAACCATCAGTGAGGCTGGTTTGCTGCAGCTCGCCGGTTGTTGCCCGTTCGGCCACAAGAGGTCACTGCGAGCCCGGCTCCGCCGGGGCTGCTGCTGGGAGCCGGGCTCGGGGGGGCCCGGGCACTCCAGCGCGAAGCCTTGCCGCAAGCTAATTGGGAGAGATTGGCAGGCAAATTAGACGGTCTCCCCTCGCTCTTTTAAGCTTCGTTAGCCTTTGACTGATAATAAGTTAATAAATAAATAAAGCTGCCCCGATGATGCATGTCAACACTTTAATAAAGTGATTAAAAGGTAAAGCTGATGGTGCATTGCTGCACTGAGTTGGAAAACCTTGGAGATCATGAGCTGATGGTTATCTGCATTCAGATCCTATTTATTAGTGACAGTGCGGCTTGGACAGCAGCAGCAGGAGTGGGCTCATTGGGAGTTATTTTTTCTAAGATTCAAGGGAGCCGTGTAAATTCATACCCTGCCTATGCTCGTGGGGCTTTTAACTCACCTATCTTAATGAATATGCAAAACACTACGGTGCATTGCCTGGCACTTGCTGGAATGGGTCCAGAAGGGCAACAAGATTGGCAAAGCCTTATGATGTGTGGCTAAGAGGACTGGGGCTATTTAGTCTGAAGAAAAGCAGGCAGAGAGGAGACCTTACTGCTGTCTACAACTGCTTGAAAGGAGGTTGTAGAGAGGTGGGTGTTGGTCTCTTCTCACAAGTAACAAGGAATAGAACAATAGGAAATGGCCTTAAGTTGCATCAGGGGAAGTTTAGGTTAGGCATTACGAAAAAATTCTTCACTGAAAGGGTCATAAAGTGCTGGAACAGGCTGCCCAGGGTGGTGGTTGAATCACCATCTCTAGGTGTGTTTAAAAGTTTTGTAGATACAGAACTCAGGGGCCTTCTCAGGACCTTACCTTGCTGCTGCAGGTCTGCACAGTGCTTTCTTTGAGGGAACCTGAACAGGTTCAGAATAAGGCATAACATTTGTTTCCCCTTATGTCTTTGAATATGGTTCAGGCAAATACAGTGCTGTGCTCTGACAGAATGCGTGTTTTTAGATCCCGCTACACTAAAGTTGCTTTTTTCCTAGTAGCTTTAAACCTGAGTTGTCATACTGACTTCATAAACATTGCTTACATATTGAAAGTTAAGCAAGTACTTGAGGACTGCGATGAATCCAATTTTATACCTCAGCTTGGACTGAGTTTTATCATCTGTAAATAATGACTTGGAAATCACAGGAATTATTCGCAATCGCTTACAGATTTTGTAGGTGCAGTGTTTGTTTGTTTTCTTGTGAGGAACCTACTTGCATTAAGAAGAATGATAATTGCCCTGATACTGGAAGCTGCACTGTAGTAGTAATAGTAGCAGAGAGGTGATGAGACCAAAGCTATATTGTTTTAGATACTACACTTTTAGTTTTCTGTGGCTGGATATATTTCTGTACCTCCCACACTTTTGTGTAGCTGCTTTTGATTTTGCTAGTGCACTGAGTTTGTTGAGATTTAATGATCTGATAAAATAGACAGTGCAGTATCATGTCACATGTGGAGATGGTATTCCTAAACAATTGCTCTTGTCCTCTAGCAACAATGACAACATGTTTCTCAGTGGTATGTAACATGTTAATCTACTGAAAAACGCCATGTAGTCATAGCTGGCTCATCAGATTTATGTAATGCTCATCTGAAGCTTTATGGGGCTTACTAAACAATAAAGGTAAATGCAACAATTTCTTAAAATGGCTTAGGTTGGAAGGCACCTCAGAACTCATCTAGTTCCAGTCCCTCTGCCTGGTCTTAACTGACTGCATCGCCCAGAGCCTCATCCAACCTGGTCTTTAACACTTGCAAGGAGGGGGCATCCACAAGTTCTCTGGTCAGCCTGTTCCAGTGCCTCACCACCCTCACAGTGAGGAAATTCTTCCTGAGATCTTATCTAAATCTGCCCTCTTTTAGCTTGAAACCATTCTCCCTTGTCCTATCACCAGAGTCCCTCTCCAGCTTTCCTATAGGCCCCCTTCAGGTACTGGAAGGCTGCTGTATGATTCCCTCAGAACCTTCTATTTTCTTTGAACAGCCTCAGTTTCTTCAGCCTGTCCTCATAAGAGAGGTGCTCCTGCCCTCTAATCACCCTTGTGGCCCTCTTCTAGACATGCTTCAACAGTTCCATGTCCTTCTTATACTGAGAACCTCAGAACTGGTTGCAGTACTCCAGTTGAGGTCTCACAAGAGCAGAATAGAGGGAGAGAATCACCTCCCTCAGCCTGGTGGTGACACTTCTTTTGATGCAGCCCAGGATATGACTGGCCTTCAAGGCTGCACTCATACATTGTCAGCTTATGTTGAGCTTCTCATCTATCAACACCCCAAAGTCCTTCTCCTCAGGACTGCTTTAAATCTGTCTCTGGAAAGATGATGGAACAAATTCTTTTGAATGACATCTATAACCATCTGGAAAAGAAGAGAATTATCTGGAGTAGTCAGAATGGAGTAATTCTAGTGTGAATTCAAGGGGAAGTTATGTTTGACTAATCTGATAGCTTTTTATGGTCATATCTCTCTGGGTAGATGAGGGTTAAGCAGTGGATATTGTCTGTCTTGACTTCAGCAAGGCCTTCAACACCTTCGCCCAGAACATCCTCCTTAGGAAAATCATGCAGTGCCTTTTGGATGAGTGGACGGTGAGGTGGGTCGAGAGCTGGTTGTGTGACAGAGCTCAGAGTCATCATCAACAGTGCAGGGTTAGGTTGGAGACCTGTGACCAGCAGTGTTCCCCAGGGGTTAGTACTGGGCCAGGTCTTGTTTAACATATTCATCAATGACCTGGACAAGGGGACATAGTGTAACCTCAGCAAGTTTGCTGATGATACAAATCTGGGAGGAGTCGCTGACACACCAGAGGGCTGTGCTGCCATCCAGAGTGACCTGGACAGGCTGAAGAGTTGGGCAAAGAGAAACCTAATGAGATTCAACAGAAGCAAGCATAGGGTTCTTCTCCTGCATCTGAGGACGGACAACCTCATGCACCAGTATAGGTTAGGGATAGTCTTGAAGAGGAAAATTTTGGAGTCCTGGTAGACAGTAAGCTGATCATGAGTCAAGAGTGTGCCCTTGTTGCCAAGAAAGCCAATAGTATTAAGAAGTGTGTAACCAGTAGGTCCAGAAAGGTCATCCTCCTCCTCTGCTCTGCCCTGGTGAGGCCACATCTAGGGTACTATGTCTATTTCTGGGCTCTCCAGTTCAAGAGAGACAGGAAACTACTGAAGAGAGTCCGTCAGAAAGTAATGAAGATGACTGGGGACCTGGAGCATCTCTCTTATGAGAAAAGGTTGGGAGTGCTAGGACTGTTTTACCCTGGACAATGAGAGGAGGTCTGACCCACACCTATAAATACCTGAAGGATGTAGGGAGGATAGTGCCAGACTTTTCAGTTGTGCCCACAACAATGAGAAAAAACTTCTTTACAGAGTGAGTCACAGGCTGCCCAGAGAGGTTGTGGCGTCTCCTCTTGGATGCAGCCCTGTGCAATGTGGTCTAAGCAATCCCATTTTTGCAGGAGGATTGGACTACATGATCTCTTGAGGTTCCTTCCAACTTCAACGATTCTGTGAAATCTGCTCACTACCCAGTATGTATTTGTGCTTGCAATTGTCCTGACCTTGCACTTGGACTTGTTGAACCTCATGCAGTTTGCATAGGCCCAGTTCTCAAGCCTGTCAAGGTCCCTCTGGATATCCTTCCTCCCTTCCCTTCAGCATGTTGACTACACCACATAGCTTGGTGTCACTGGCAAACTTGCTGAAGGTACACTCAGTGCTACTGTCCATGTTGCCAACATAGACATTAAACAGTACTGGACCAGAAACAGACCCCTGAGGAACTCCACTTGTAACTGATCTCCTCTTAGACATCTAGCTGTGATCACAACTATCTGAATGTGACTATCCAGCCAATTCCTTAATCCACTGAGCAGTCCATCTGTCAAATCCATGTCTTTCTATCTCGGAGATGAAGACGTCATGCAAGACAGTTTCCAAATACTGCTAACCAAACATATTTCTCTTTTCCTCTACAAATCTCTGGATTGTCATAGTTTTTTTGTCAGCTTGTGGTTGCCACACCAGAGACCTAGGCAAAGTAGAAGCATGGACTTCTATCCCTGAGAGAAGTCCATGGAAGGAACAGATGAGTAGTAGCATCTCTTCTAGCATAAGAGATTTCAGAACAAGGCAATCTCTCCTTGCTGGTCACCATTCTGCAGATTTAGAAATGTGCACCTTTAACAAAGGAATTTATGTCACCTTCACTGTGGCAACACTCACTTGTAAGGTAGATTTCAAAATAAAGATTAACTTCGGACTGTATAAATGAAGTACTTGGAAGCTAACTGTGGTGATGTGAGATAGCATGGTTTTGTTTTGCAGTTGGAGGGGCTCAAATCACAAAAACAATGAGCTGTCTTAAGTGGGGTAGCTGTTAGTGGCCACTGAATATCCTGTAATTCAGAAGTACAGGGAAAAATTAATTTCCTGCAAAACACAGGAACAAAAGCCTTCACTCTTTGGAAATGGCTCACTTTATTTTCTTGCTTTCTGCTAATGCAGCTGATGTAAATTTTCTAAGCAGAATTTCACAGCTAATACTTGTATGGGACAAGATGTGTATCAGCCAATAATGTGGAAGGCCCATAATGAAGTTCTAATGAGAAGCCTTTTTGTTTCCAGAAAAGTTTCAGCTGAGAAGAAAAAAGATGACAATTTGGAAAACAGGCGAAGGCATGGAAGCGAAAATCAGGGATACATTCCAGAGGAACTGTGGAACACAGAACACATCCCAAGTGAGTCTAAACTGGTGAATCACATATTGTCAAACTGCTTCTCAACGTAGCTATTTTGGACAACGTGTCAAGCAACTACATTACTTTGTGAAGGATTTGTGCTTGACCTGAAACTCTTGAGTATACTTTGAGCATGGTCTTTCAAAAGTATTGAGAACACATCAAAGTTATTTGCAGCCGAATTTAGTTTTGGTCCAATTTTAAAAGTGCCTTTGTTCTTCCAAATACCTGCTAGGGCCAGAGGTGGGAGTACTGGATTCCTGTATGATAGTCAATTTGGGCAATATTTTGCAGTTAGCCTGTAGAAGCAGAAAAGTCTACTAACAACAAACCAAAAAAGAAAGGAAGAAGAAAAGGCAGTTAGTGAACTATGATTTTACTGATAAATTACTAAGGCGTTATAAATTCTAGTCCTTAAGCACAAAGACTTTTCAAAAGCAAATGTAAATCTCCACCAATTCATTACGCACCGCTTGCATTTATAACCACATTATTATCAAAACGTTTAATCAAAAACTTAATGGCATAAAATTATTGTGCAGAGTCTATAATCTAGGCATACATCCTCTTCTCTCTAACAAATAAGTGTGAAGAAATAAGTGCTGGGGGAACATTTCAAGAACATGTGGCATTGTAAGATGTAGCAGTTACAAAAAATAAAAGGAAAACTAAGTAAACCTGGATAGATTAATTCTCCTGTGCCCTGGATGGCCTCTTTCCATATTTGTTAGTGTGCCTGGTTGGCCTTCGTTGTCTCAAACAAACAGTACAGGTGGATGGGGAATGGGGGCTGTGGTAAGTCTTTAACACATTGTCTCTGATACTTACTCTTCTTCCATACTCTTCTCCTGCTTCAGCATGGGTTCTTCTCACAGGAAGCAGTTCTTCAAGAACTGCTCCAACATGGGTCCTCTTCATGTGGTAGAGTCCTTCAGGAATGGACTGCTCCAGCATGGGTCTCTCATGGAGTCACAGTACCTACCAGAAAATCTGTTCCTGCAAGGGGTCCACTCCATGCTGCAACATGGGATCTCCACAGACTGTAGCTTTTCCCTCAGGAAAAGCATCCACTTGCTCTGACATGGGATCCTCCACAGGCTGCAAGGAGTTTATTTTCTCCTTCATGGTTCTTCACAAAATGCAGAGTGACAACATGCATCACCATGGACTTCTCCACAGCCTGTGGGAGAATCACATTGACCACGTTCTCACCTCCCTTCTTCACTGACATTGGTTTCTGAAGGGCTGGTTCTCTCATTTGCTCACTCCTGTATTCAAGAAACCTTTGTTTCTTAAATCCATTATCACAGCGGTGCCACCAGTGTTGTTGATGGGCTGAGCTTTAGCTAGCAGCAGGACCATCGTAGAGCCAGCTGGAACTGGCTCAGTCTGACATGGTGGCAGCTCCTGGTATCTTCTCATGGAAGTCATCCCCACAAATTCCTCACCATTACAAAAATCTTTCCATGTTAGCCCAAAAAGTTATCTAGAGTTTGGCTCACAATATTAAATCATATTTAACTGTATTCCGGAAAGGCTTGTAGGTCATGCTGTGGTGGACACCGAATAACTGTAATCCTGTCTAATCTTGTTACAGGAATTGACTCTGTTCCTCAAGTGTCTTCCAAGTTCACTGGCCCTACTGAAAGTTCTGTACCAAAGGTAACTGTAATGCTGCTATCTTGACCTTTTATTCATACAGAGCATATCACACTACGTCTAAGCATAGATTTGGAGTGGATGTAGATACATCTAAGTCAGTTACAGCTGTTACTCATTAAGTGCAATGTCCCTTCAGCAATTCTGAATGTGTGGTTTATAAGGATATGTTCCCTGTGTGTTAGCCTTCAGTGGGGCAGGTGAGGGATGAGAGGTGAGGTAGAAACCACTACTCCTGAGCTTTGGAGAGAATGTCTAATACAGTTTTTGTGACATCTGCCCCCCTCAGTGCTGTGCTACATCTTTCTCCCCACCTTCCAGGCTAAAGTCACAAAGTCACAGACTTCCTCTCATAGAATATCTGAACTAAGAAGGGATGCATAAAGATCACTGAGTCCAACTCCCTCCTCCCAGCGAGGCTACCTAAAACTGAATCTTATTACTAAGATCATCATTCAGATGCTCCTTAAGCTCTGACAAGCATTCAGTCAGTGTCTCCTCTTTCCTTTATATTGCTTTTCACATCTTTCCTCCTTCAAATGTCAACTTTCTTCTGCTGGCCAGCATGAGAGAGCACCCTGGGTGGGACAGACTTCCTATCAGTAAAGACAATTGTCTTGTCATCATTCCTGGGATTAAAAAGTCTTCTCTTTCCACAAGATTATTGCCATCAATTAATTTTTTTCAGCCTTCCCAGCCAGAATAACTGGCTTGGATTTTGAGAATTCACCTCTTTGTGTGTTACACATTAAACCATCATAATGTGGAGGTTTGCTTTGCACTGGGCATATAATAATTTTGGACAACTGTTACATAGATGCCTTTGCCAAAGTGGAGGGCTGCAATGTTGTGTAGTTCTTCCCAGCTGCCAGACTGGGAAGATGTGTACATAAGACAAAGGCACTTTTCAAGGCAAAGTTTGAGGTTCCTTTGCAAACAGAATTCAGTGCAGATGCAGTAAAAAATGTGCATTTTTCTCTGGATCATTTCTGGATTGTATTTTCCATTTTTGCTTCCACATGGCAGAAGTTGCTTCAGTTGGAAACTTTACATTGATCTTAGAGACCTTTGTATTCCTAGCACTAAATGATGGAAGGGAAAGCACGCAGCTAACACCCAGTGCATCCTAGAGCTTTGCCCCCCTTCCACATGGCTAGCGTGTAAAGAAGTAGAACTCAGTGTTTATTCCTCTGCTTGTTCAATTCCCACCTACCTTCATTCTGAAGGGTGATGCTGAGCTCTCTTAAGTTCTAACAGCAACATGGCTCTTACATTATGATATATATTTATAAAATAATTATGTCACCTCTTTGATGATTTTTGCCCATATTCCCTTGGGAGGGTGGCAGCCATATGGCACTGAGTTTGCTCCTCAGCACAGTGGTAACTCATTTATTTCTGAAGGGCTGCTTCAACATGTGCAATGCCAAGAGCTGTCTTGGGATGACTGTGTATAAATGACACCAGAGTGTGTCTAGTTCTTTTGGCACATAATGAAATTTAGGAAGCACTCAATCAATGATTAAGACTGATCAAAATAATAATAGTAAAAATAATACCAATGATAGTGATGTATCTGTGGCTGGTAGTTATGTTTGACGTTAATTACTTCTCAAACAAAATACTACTAAAGCAAAGCTGAATAGCATGAAAAAAAGAGCCGAGGATTCAGTGTGGATCTATAACCTTGCCAACAGATTCAGTGTTTCATGTGTTTGTAAACAGGATTATAGGGCGCTGGCTATACTTACATGCACGAGGCATGTGGTGCATCACGGTCTGCTTGTTCTGAGGACCCTGTACCCACCATATAAACATTTCAAGGGAAAGAAATAACTTCAGTTACCTGTAGCTGTTTCCTAGTAACTGGGTGCTCATTTTTGGTTAAGATGCACTAGGGGGTGTCCAGCCATTTGGTGTCATCTGAAAGGTATGCAATTTGGGTTCTCTCAGACAGCTTCACAGTGAGAATGATAAAGCAGTGAGTGAGGAACATCAGGAGGTTGAGTTCACCAGTGCTGGGTTCATGCTCTGTATTCCAACTGAAACATGAATGTAGGTGCAACCCTCCTTGTCAAATGTTAGATTAGATCACCTGGGAGGTTTCTTGCAGCCCAATGCTAGGGAATCATTAAAATCCATCACAGACACAGAGCATAAAGTTGAACTACTTCTGATAGATCAGTTGTCTCTGGACAATACTTAGCATAAGTTTGTTCTAAGTGGCTTCTAGCTGCATCAAGAACTGCACACACATTTTTGAAATGGATACTGGAAACACTCCCAGAGGTTTTTAAACATGATTCTTCCGTACTTTTTAATGAGAAATAGGGGGTAAAAGTACAAGAGGAAGAGAAGTTATCCATAGAATTCTTTCCACAGTGAAGGCGGTCATAAAGGGGTGGACTTCAGCAAATTGCCTCTTCCTCCCTGGATAATCAAGAAGAATGATCAAATGTCCTTGTAGTGCTTCTATGAAGGTCAAGAAGGAGTAAAGAATCCAAGTCTTCCCTTAGGAGCAGGGTGGGGAAGAAGCAAAGAGCCCATCTATTGGTGGAAAAAATCACAGAGACAAAGACCCAAATCCTTGTCTCTCCACCTCTGCAAGGTGAAAGCAGATTTCTGTGGTTGGCTTCCTTGTCACTCTTATAGGATCAGGACTAACCAGAGGAGCAAAGCCAGAAAATAGGTCTATATGGCCAAAGTTTAAACAGAGACTTTTAAAATTAAAATAAGCTAACAAATTTTGTGACTAGCTGAAATGCAGGGCAACTTCAGTGAATATTTTTCAGGTTAGCTTTTTGACTGGACAGAGGTGATCATACCTTCTGCACAGCACATTCCTCTCACTCCCAGGGTAAATCTGGATGGAAAGTTTCAGCACAAGGCAGTCTCCCTGCATCTCTGAAGGCATCAGCTTCAAATTTGATCTGTTCTATCCCATATGTTAAAAGTTACAATATTAAATTGTTTCAGAGATTGAGGGAGAACTTGTATCACAGGGTTTTTTCCCCTCAAAAAACCGTGCTCATTTATCTAACCAGGTACAAAGCCAGAAATACCTGGTGGATCTCATTGTAAAAGAGTGACAACAGAAGATCACTTAGTTCAGCTGTTGGCAATTTGAACTCTTTGAATCAAAAACTGATGCAAAATGTTCACAGTAGATAAATGTTGCCCAGCAATTGCACTGATCAATTCACAACATGAACAAAGGATTTGGCAAGTCATCTCAGGGAAAAGTAATACCTCAGCGAAGAAGAAGGAGGAAAAAAAGCGAGAGACATTTAAAAAATGATGAATATTAAACTAAACTATTGAGCTGAGATAAAAATTACCAGCCCCAGGAAGATGAGGCCAGGAGCATCAGTCGGGTGCTGGAAGGTCTTCATTTTGATTACATTAGCCAAGAAAAGGTCAAATGGAGAGTAGAGTTACAGGCTTCTGTTTAATTGCATATTTTGTTACTGTCAGCAATGGGAGGAGAGTGATCTTCACTCCTAGTCCCAGGGCTGAGCTGCAGGCCGAACGTGTTAGGGACCAGGGTCCCATCCAAGGGCCTATTTCTCATGCCCTGACCATCATGCTCTCTCTAGAACCCAACCACAAGAGAGGGCAATGCCTTAACATGCTTCTAGCAGGATTTGGGGCAATGCCACAGGCAGTTTAGCCTGAACAAGTGTCACAGAGACAAGTCTGTCAGTCCTGAGTGCCACCTCCAAGGAACTGCATTTTTTCAAGTCCAACTGGTACAAAAGTTGCTGTAAGGACTCAGCATCTTGCAAGACTGGACACAGGTGTCACAATGAGTCCATTTAATATGTCACAAATGCCTCTATGATAAGTCAGAAGACTCTATCATAAGAAAGAGCGCTCATTTATAGTGGGTCAGACTAATCCCTGGAGTTATTCAGCTGACTTCATCTTAGCTATAGGAGACTTACACTTGCCACCATAGCCACACTCCTCCTCTCCAGTCCAGAGTGAGTCATGGCTCTGTTAATGGGGAAGGTTCTATTTTTCTTCTTAACTACTCCCAACAACACTTTATAAACTGGAAATACTGAGTTGTGGTTATGTTTTTATACTGGGAAGGACATGAATGAGAATTGTGGCTCCATTTATTACACTGTACATAGCTGGTCTGATTGTGAGGATTGTTTGAGAAGAAAAAATTAAGCTGTCAAAATCAAATTAAAAGGTCAATAAAATAGAAATATAAACTAACGACAGCCAATAAGTTTACCCTTACTGATGAGATGTACTGTAGAGTATTTCATGTTATGAAAGTCATTGGTCAGCATATCTTAAGAGAATTATAAATATTGATAATATAGATAAAGAAAAGGCAGGTGCAGTTTACCGTACAAACTTTCCTGTGTCTGTTGAAGAAGGGGAGGAGTGATGTTATATGGGTGGGATTAGTCTAGGAAGAAATGAGAAGGAATTTCCAGGCTTATATATCTCTTAGTGGACAGGAAAATGTGCTGAGTATATGAAAAGTTGACAGGATGGAACTGGTTTGCTATTTGAAGCAATAGTGTGTCTGAATTATTCTGAGGGCAGGGGGGGAAAAATAACCTTCAGAAACAGCAACCTGGGCCTCCCTGATTCTTTGTTCTAACAGCCAAAAGTGTGATGCATACAGACATATTTGGAAGTACTCCTACCCCATTAATTTCAGCAATTTGTTCTAATGCATTTAGACTTGGATTTTTCTGTCTGGCTGATAGCAGGCAAAGCCTTCAGTTTATCACACATTTCCACAGCGTCAGTGTCTGAGGAGCTGCAATCTGTCAAATCCATTTACAGATCAGAGCCCTGTTTCCTAATGCCAGATCTGTGTTCATCATTCATATCACTGGTGTCATATGGCTTGTAAAAATGACTACAACATGCTTATAATAGCTGGTCCTTCTTCAATTGACTGAAGATCTGTATTCAAAATATCACTGAAGGATTCAACCCTGAAATCAGCTGATACACGCACTTATTTTACCTTTTGATTCATCCATGTATCCATCTCCCCAGCCAAATCAACTAACTAGTCAGAACTTTTCCCAGTACAATAGTCACTCCAGAGTAACCCCCTCTTAAAAAAAAGGACAGATAAGAAGTCAACAGTAACGCTTTGCAGCATGTGACTGTCACATACCCATCGTTAACTGGGTGCCAGGCTACCAGCTTGTACAAAGGCATTTAGAACTATGTGAAAGAAACACTGATGACAGTGCATCCTCATTGATAGAGGGGACCACTTTAGAAACTTGGTCCTCTAAGGTCTGGCTGTGCAAGGAACCTCTCGAGATATCTTCTTACCCTTTCAATGTGTAGGATGTAATGAATAATGAAGGCACTTTTTCTCACACTAGAACTGACAGGACTAGCAGAGCAGTGAATTAATCTGAAGAAGAAAAGACTTTGACATCAAAACCGAGCAGAGGCTCTAGCAGCAGTAGCGTATCAGGGTCTAAATATAAAGTGATTGTTGTGTTCCTGTTTCTCTGCATTTTGTATTTGTAATGTGTTGGATTAAATTTTCTATAACAGCAGAACATGAATTTTAGGTCACTGATCAGCAGCCAGCAGCCTCCTTTTCAGTGAAGTTACATCCACTGAATGGCAACCTCAGTAAAGCTGTTTTGCTTCAGAGAAAGCTCCACAGAAAACGGGCCAGTACACAGCAGGAGTTGATTGAAATTCATGAAATTATTCATTAATTGATATCAGAGCACAGTAAGAATAAAATGTAAGTGACCCAGAGCATTTGCTCCAAAGCAAACAGCTATGAAAGATGCAGCAGGGCAGAGGTGAACCATCAACCATCATGGGTGTAGTCCCCAACACAGTACCAGAATTGCTGCTTGGTGAGGAGAAATGGGGCAGGGGCTGGATGGCTCATTCTTGCAGATGAGGCCTTTAAAGCAAAACAGGCATCCTTGGGTTATATTCTCCCTGGTGCTGCTGGGGAAGAACAGAATAGCCTGGATCCAGCCGGTGCAAGACCTGCTATTCAATATTGCATGCAAACCAAAATCTTCTGTAGTGTTGCCCACTAATAGCCATAAACACTGTCTCTTTTGGCCACATTGCTCATAGGACTTTCTGATTCATGTCTTTTTAATTTCAGTAAACCTGGGTGCAATACAGTATTTTTGTGCAATATGTTCTAGGCATTTTACTAAACATGGGATTCAAATAATGACCTATTTTAGGAAACTTCAGACACAGTGTTCAATGCAGTGCTCTGGGAGCCCCTCTGAAATGTTCAGGTTACCCAGTCTGGTAACTCATTTAGTGTGCTTTCTGCTCAAAAGGCAGTCCACAGTATCTGGGAATACTTGCCCTCCACAAACATATACTTGGCTTCAGCTTTTTTCAGAGGTTTTTCCCCTATTCTACTTGTAAATTTGTTATTTTAGTGGAGAGCAGCAGTAGAGAGCTTCTTAAAGTCTCTGCCTTAGTGAGAAAGCCTACCATTAACAGGCCTGTAAGCAAATGATCAGGAGATACCCAATAACTATTCTATCATAAATAGAGCACAGCTTATCATAATGTTAATCTCCTGGGTAACAGACCTGAGGAAACTTATGATGTGCTCTGGAAATGAATGAGTGATGTCCCTGTTGAGCACTAGTAAGGTCTTTGGGCTGAACTGCAAGAAATTAAGTGCAGCAGAGAAACAATCTCTTGAGCTGGCAGTCCTGTTACTTCCCAGAGCACCTCTTCTCTTTGCAGAAATAAACAGTGAAGAAGGATAAATTTAGAAAACAGCAGTGTGTTCTAGCAACAAAAAGGGATAGGGGGTGGGGAGAAAGTGCGTTGTGTTTAAAACAGAAGGCAGCTGTCTTATGAAATGTTTCTAGGATAGCTATATTTATCCCATGTTTTTCCTTGTGGTGCTGGGACTCATTAAATACCAGAGACATGTTGTCCACATTTGTTATCTAACATTTTCATCGATGGCCCATTCAGTGATGTCTACATACCAAGTGCATAATTTAAGATGTTCAATTTTGGAAGAATACCAAGGCAATACAGACTGTACATGCTTAAAGCTCCAGAAACAAACCATCAGAAAACTGGTCAATATATAGGAACCGGCTTGGGCTTGATGAAAATATTCCATTGGGAAGGGCAATAAAATGTCCATTAATTTGGCATGAGACCAAGTGGGGAAGTTTCAAGGAATGGTAGCCAGCAGACAGCATTTACTTGGGGATCGATAAAACCAGCACTGGGGCTGGCTGCAGCAAACCATTTGACTGTGGTGTTTAATTTAAGAAGCCGTGTGAAGATTCATGTTTATAACTTTAGAAGAAATATTCATTCCTTAGAGCTACTTTGTGAGGACTATGTGAGGACTCACTACGACATTTAAATATCCAAAGTGCCTATTTCTTGGATGCATTTGAGAATGAATTTTACTCTGTCTTTTCCTCTGCAATTATAAGTAGACAGCACATAAGTAATTAGAACTGGAAATGCACTGCACTGATTTAAAATGAGGGTAGAGTTTTCGAAACTTCTGAGCCTTTGCCCTGCACTGATTCTTCTGGTATCAGTTTGAAAACTGACTGCTTTTGCTGGAAGTGGAATCATGCCAGTCATGGGAACTTGAAAAAAGCCTGCCTTGAATAAACACTGAGATAGTGAGAGCAGTCTTTCAAATACACACAGTCCTGGTGTGCTTCTTGTTACAGTTTCTAATGTATTTTGAAGGCAATGTCAGATCTTAAGTTTTTCTCACAGCTTAAAGGGTAGTTTCCTTAAGAGAACCAGAGGAGAAGCACCTAACAACCATGTTTTGCTTAAAAGAATACGGCCTGCGGAGTCCGTAAGTTCTCAGAGAGCGTAAGACCACTTAATGAATTGCCAGAACTGACATCAGTGTGTTGCATGTGAAGCTTTAGTTTTGTACTGCTGTTCAACTTTTCCTTTGTATTTAGATTTTGAATGGGTTACTGATGACAGATCTTGTTCTGGTGTAATGCTTTGGGGAGAGGGTTTGGCAAGTAACCTCTTGAGGACGGCTTTTCTAGGATTTCTTTTAGTTCTGTAACTGCTTTTACTCTCCCATAGGTGCGACCTCCAAGACGTACTGATCTTCTGGTCCTCCCAAAGAAGATTAGAAATGTGACACTGGTTTAGGATGTGCTTCTCTATCAGTTGCACTTGAACCTCTTGGAAGGCTTCCTGCAATAGAGAAAGGTTAACACAGTTCTCTCAGTTTAAGCTATAAGTTATTTTTCTGTTTTTCCTTATGTAATGAAATACAGTTGCAACCTTTGTAACAGGGCATAAATAATGGACATAAATGACAGCCTTAACTTCAGAGACAATGAATTTGATAGGACTCTACAAGAGCAAGAACCTGTGCTTTGATACCCAGGGAAATCAGCAAAACTCCGTCAGACAGAAATGCTTGGTTATCTACAGCAAGATCAAGGGCAGGAACTGCAAGAGATTTATTAGGTCAGAAGAACTGGATAATAATACTACTACTGGTTAACACACTGTCTGCTGCTTTTCAAATGTATTCCCTAAACAGCTGATCATCTGGAACTCATAGATCAACAGTGTTGTTTCAATTTCTGTTCTGCAATAAAATCAAGGGAGGTTTTAATGAGGACTGTTTAAAAATTTCCAACAAAATTTCTGATCTGTGGATCAGAAATGAGTTTGCTTCATTCCAGTACCTTCTTTTGTTAAAGGTATTTGTCTTAAATCTGATGTTCTCATTTTAAATAAAAACCAATCAGCCATGTGCCAAAACCCATCTGTTTTGATTGAAATGCACAAATCTTCAGCTGGAAAATGTGGAACTCACAACTTTTAAGAGTTGTTGCGTGAATGCTTTAGTCTCTCTTCCACTTTTGTGGGCGAGTTTAGCAGCCAAATGGTGGCTGCTGGTATTTGTGCTGGACCCCAGTGTTTCATGAGTGACCAAGTTCATAAGGGCCAAGGGAATTGTCTCTGGCCAGGCAAACTTGTCAGTAGAGCAGACGTCGTACACAGACCCTGTAGGTGCCTTCGCAGGCTAAAAATTATGATTTATAGCTGAAATGTTTTGTCTGAAATTTTGTATTTTGTGATAAAAAACTTCAGGCTTATTCCTTTTTTTTACAAAGAGGCAAACTTCTTCCAGAGAGACAAGTTATTTTCAGAGTACTCATCTTTCTACCCACTCAAAGCATGCTGAATTATTCAGTGTTTTGCATGTTAATCTTTTGTATGAACCGGTGCAGGTGCTCTTTCAGCGCTGAGAGAAGCCACTACATGAAATTACTTTCAGTGATAATAAAAAAAATTATGAAATTAGAAACCTGCTGTCAGGAAAAAGAAGTTGTTTTGCATGTTTAGCGTTTGGTATCGAGTTGAATTGTGACAGATTTTGCACCGCTAGTCGCATTTGCAGCCAGTCTGTCAGAACAAGTGCTGAGACCAATTCATGGTGTGCCATGTGCAATTGTGTACAAAGCTGTTTCCAGTTCTGACCATCTACACTCTTTCTGTCCTGTCTGGTTAGGAAGGAGCTTTGAAATGCATTCTCTTTGAACACAGTTGTACCAACAGCATGGCATGTTGGTCTTCTGTGGAAAAATATAAGCAATTTACTTTGTGGGATTATTGTGAAACAACCATGAACTGAAAGACACAACAAGTCTTGTATGGCTGGTATCTCCTAGCTGCCACTGTTGCTTATTGTGACTAAAGCACAAACAAAATTCCACTTCATTGGAGGAGTGTCCATTGCATATGCGAGAGAGAGATGCCCAGAGTAACAGTAGCCTGTGACTTGGGACAAAATCCATGGACCTCTAGCTTTCTGTGCCTGTGCTTGGTTAGCAACCTTTCATGTTGTCAGAAAGTAATCCTGCAGTGCAAACCTAAAAACTGAATGGAGGCAGCAGGGTCTCAGCAGAAATATTGACCTATTAGAATGTATTTTGGAAAGGAATCAAACTATACTGTGTTGTTTATCTCAAAGCTCTTATTTCAGTATTATTTGGTGTCATATTAAAGCAACCAACCTGGAACTGAAGAAAACCTTTTCTCCAGTAAATCTGTATCATTTCACATTAATGAAAAACATTGCTGTGTTGTAGCCACAGGCAAGAAGAGACATGCTGTGAGCCAAAGGAAAGACTCCTATGTCAGCAGTCTGGTGCCTTCCATGCTGGGGACTCCCCACTGAGAATTCCATGCTGTGCTACCTAGTGCTTGATGCTCTTCGGAGGAAACCAGTGCTTCCCATACTGGTTTTCAGGCAAAAGACCTTGCCAGCACCACTGTGGAATAAATGTGAGACCCTTAATATGGGAGCCCTCTTCCCTGCTGACAGCTCTGAGCTGTCACATTCAGCATCAGGGACATGCAGCCAGGTCACCCTCCAGCTGTGCATTTTGCCTGAGAGCTGGAAACTGCTCCAGCATGCCAGTCTTAGCTTGGGCATTCTTGCTACTTGGTAGCAGGTGGTTGCCAGTGGACAACACACAGCAGCAGTAGAAACGACACCACACTGACTTCACATCCCTCCAACTCAAACCAGTGAAGGTTTTTCGCACAACTAGGTACCACAACCATGGAAACGTGCACATTAACCAAGGTCTGGAGCTATTTTCCTTCCTGGCAGCTACAAGAATGCATCCCACACAATTATGGTGTACTCGTAACAGCATTAGTGTGAGGTTAAAAATTCTTATGGTGTCCTTGAAATTTCTAGTCAGGAGCATTAATATAGTTCCAGATCTGTTTTCTTCAGGCATGTTATACAGACTGTATATCATCACCAGTACTTGCTGTTACTTATGTTTGCAAATAGAGCTTCACAAACAACAATACATAAAATACGCAGACAATTTGTAGCACACAGGGAATATAAAATACGCAGGCACTTTCAGAAGATGCAGTAGACTAAAAATACTGAATTTCAGGTACCTAATGGAGACACCAATCTTATGTACACATGCATACTGATTTATAATTATGACTCGAGGGACATTGCAGTAATCTAGAAGTAACTAGTTTTTTACTACTCGCAGACTGCACAGTTTGATACATGAAGCCCTTCCATGTTTCCTTACAAAATATTCTGATTTGAATTCCATACATCATATATATGCAGGACAAAATGCATTGGAGCCAAACAGTATTTTATTCTACAGCAAGGTTTCCGAAAATTGTCTTGCCATTTTTGTGTTTCAAAAATAAAAATTCAGGCTACCTTTAATACAAAGCTGCCTAAAAATAACACTGGCTTCATGTGGAGATTTCTTTTTATAATAAAACAGTATCTCAGGTTCATGGAGGAGTACTCACAATATTGACTACACATTTGGTTTCTTACTGATTTGATTGAATACAACCTCTATTTTCCACATATGTTTTGTAGAATATATAATAGGTGATGCTGCTAACATAAAATACACCATTCTCAAGTCTTTGGGTCTCCTACTGACAGAGACAGGATTGTTCCGATTACTGGACCCACTATGTCTTTTCTCAAAAAGATCCTGCATGAGGCAAGAGGGACACAGCTTCCTACAATCCTCCCCAGAAGATTGCAAGTATCTCAGTGTCCTTTTCTTTCTGCACAAATAGATCCCAACCATCTAAAGCGGGGCCCATCCCCTACTCTTCTTCCCTTAATTTCTCTAAATCCCACACCCACATTCCCAGAAATAAAATTAATGCAGCGGCCTCGTGTTATCCCTGTAATTAAAGTGAAAGAATGAGCGTGCACCAAAACAGTCTCGTTACAAAACAACCCTGACTGCCAACGGGGGAAAACTTTTCTCCCAAAACACCTTCGACATCTTAATGCTCATTTTCAAAATAGCCCCCAAAACCCCTTCTAAAGATGCAGTTGAGAATTGAAATTCATGAAGTCACTTGATACGGAGGAGCACGCTTTCAGTAGATGTGACTTTTATGATTAGGCTCAACTCCTACTCACCACGATTGACTCTTGTTCCCCAGGCTATAAACCACCTGCCTCTTCTTCCCTCTAGGTGACAAGCTCATTTAACTTTCTGTGTCTCTCATTTTCCTCCTTCTTTACCATCCTTTCTTCTTCACAGCTACCAAGTATCTTCTCTTTAAACAAAGGCCTAATTGATACATACCTAATTAACATCTGAGCGTTTGTTCTCAGCTTGTATTTAGCTCTGCAAATTGCTGCTTCTATTTCAGACCCGAATAAGGGCTTGCATACCTGAAAGTTTGCCTAGTACTATCTGATCCAGTCAAACACGGTACCTCTGGCAGCGAGCTTTCTCTGGTCTGTACACACGCACTGATGTCTGTGGGTTTCCGTCATCCCACCCGCCAAGACTTCAGCAGGACACTCACCTGACCTTTCTGTACTGCTGTTGGGAAAAACTGGAGACAGAAAGAAAAGCCAAGTCGAGTCTAACATGTCTGCACCAAAGCTCCTCAGAAGTTACGCACGTTGTTGTGAAGGTGGGATCTGATTGCAGTGCTCTGCACTGCTGCATTCTGTAGCGCTGGACGAGGCTGCTGCCCGTCTGTCCTGAGAAATTCAGCTTTCTCATACCAGTTCCTCACACTGCTTTCTGTTCTTTGGGAGGGTCCTTTACATTATCTTAGAAATCATGGATTGTTTATGCTAGATTGGCACAAGTAGTTATTTAAGTAAATATGGATGTTTGCTGGCTCAGAGGAATATTGGTATTCCTTTTCAGCTCAGTGAATTAACATCTGTGAGCCTCCAGTGTCACTTGGCATTAGCTCTTAGCAGAACTCACACCACATAGATGTTATTTATACTGTTTATTTTCTGCTGTGCTATGATCACTCCCTTAAATGAGGTTTATGCTAAGTGCTTTTTTAAAAAATCATGTTCTAGCAAAATGTTTGTTTTTGTTTTGTGGAAAGAACACCAAATTCCAGGGAAAATAATAGTGAAATGGTTTTATTAGAAAAGCCAACCAGATCCATCTCAGCGCTGCCTCCAACTCATTAGTTCAAAAAACCCAGGGGCTGCTCTGACCTTGGATTGGCTCATCTATGCTATCAATGCTATTAGTCCCAATGACTTTCCACTGATGCTGTGGTCTCAGCTCTGCTTGCCTGAACTATTTGTTCATGCATCATTGGTCTCTCTGCTGCAAACACCAGTGTTGCTACCACCTATTTCTATACCAGCTGGAAAGCAGATTCATGGGTCAGACCTCCAGTCCCACAGCTCTCTTTCAGAGAGGTAGCAGACTGTATTTTACATTTCCAGTGGACTAAGGATCCACAAGGAGCCACAAAGTGCCAGTTGCTATCTGTTCCATACGACTCTGAAGAGAAACATTGCTTCATTTAGATGTTACCCTACAGTCCTTCCAAAACACAGGCAAAAAAATCCCCCTTGGTGAGGCAATACTTCTCTACCAATGTTCTTTGGTATCGGTACAATGACATGCAACTTGTTAAAAGAATATTATGACCTCTAAGTTTGTATCAGCAGTTCTCCAGCTTGTTGCAGCACCTATGCAGAAGCCAATAATCTTCATTATGGTTGCTGGTCCATACTGAAAGAGTGGTACAGGAGCAATTGCTATTTGAAAATTAGCCTTGTTTTTCACTACAGAGCACTCAGATGTACTCAGTGCATAACAGAGACTGTTCTGTTACATACAAGCAAATTCAGATGCCATTTTTGTGGAGATCTGCATCTTTGATATTTGCAAGGCTACTCCCTGATCCTCTAAAAACATCCTCATTAAGTTCTATGGTATCAGCCAAAGCCTTTGATGCTGCCTATGAGGAAGTGGTACCTCAGCCTGAGCTTAAAATTTGATCTCTGTTTCACAGTCTCCCTTTGCAAAATGAGCACAAGAAAGAACAAGGAGAAATGCAGTGCCTGTGCACTGTCTATTGTCCCGTGAGAATTCATTTGGGAGGCATCTGGCTGGCATAGGAACAGTTGCTCTCCTCTACTCCTTTCATCCATTGCCAGAGTAGCGAACAAACAGGAGTGATAAGGATGAGACTGCTGATCACCATAAATCCTGACACCCATTGGTGATGCAGTGTGCCATCTCCTGACAGGAATGGAGCAACAGACTATGAAGAACAGCTGTCACTGCAAAACAGGTTAAAATAAAATTAACCCTTTGTCACAGACTCAAACCAAACAGAAAGAAAGGCAGCCAGGTCTCAAGGTGGGGTCTCAGACAGAACTTACCGGGCAATGAAGCAGCTTAGGAAAAAAAAGGGGTTCATTAAATCTATAACGACCCACAGAAAGAAGAAAAGCCTAAGCACGTTAAAACATACAAACCAGAAACTGCTGTCATAATGCCATTACATACACGCTGAGAAAAATGAGCAAAGGATTATGTAAGCAGCCTTCGTTTCCAGCCGGGGTCTCTGGGGCAGGGGACATGCGCACGCACATGCGCGAGCGCGCACACACACACTCTCTCTCAAAGGCACAAGGGGAAGGGCCACCCCTCGCCATCTCAGCTCCCCCAATTTCCCAAGCAATCTGCCAAAGACTTAAGAGTTACAGGTCTTTTCAGCTCTATTCTCCAGCTTACTCGAAACATCCCCAATCTTTCTCAGCAGCAAAATGACAGTTTCTCCTCCTGCTATTCAATCAGTCAAGGTGACGATGACTGCATGGCCGGCAATGTGGTGAACACACAATGGTGGCGGCTGCATGGCTGCATCCAGCAAGGACCTTCCTCCTCGTGCTTCGGGCTTTTCGAGGCTTTCCCTCTTTAAAGTTATCTTGCCGTCTGATGTCTCTGGAATTGTAATAGCTTCATTTCACTCGATACAGGGAGGAAAGAGCATGGGCTGGGGAAGGGCTTTCCCTTGGCTTGGCACCGTGCCACATGCCTTGGCTTGGCACAGCTCCGTTTGGCATGGTGGCAGAGAGGTGCAGCATGCCTCCACCGTAACTATGCCATCACCACCGTTTGTGCAGCACTCCAGCTCAGCGCTCCCAACACGTCAGACCTCCCCGCACCCAAAAAGGGGTTGAGGGGGAGGAGAGAAGAGAGAGCTCCCCCAGCAACTCCCAGAGAGGAAGAAAAAGGGACGGGCTCACCCCCAAGCAGTCTCTTTTATCAGGGTGCATGGTACGTGGCTTCCATATTTAATATTTCTCTCTAGCCTACAAAGATTAGCCGTGGTATTAAATGTATTTACGACACACATGTACTAAACAGGGTGGAACCTTAAGAGATGCCAGCAGAGGAAGCTGTGGTAGCGCATTTCCACTGCACTGAGCTGGTAAGTCAGAGCTGAGATCTTGGGAGATGTAATGAAATGCTTTAGTATTCGTAGGCAGTTCTGATAGCATTCATAAGACACTTAACAGGGCCTTGAGTATGCCAACAGCCTTCATAGCTGTGTTTCTCTCCAGTCCTCTTCTGCTGCTTCTTTCACCCCACGTATCTAAGGGTTTAGATACCTGTGTTTGACAGCTACTGTAATATGGTGGTTCGGCGTAATTTTCCATTACACTTCAGTGGAAGCAGCTAAAGACTTAAGAATCCTCATTCAGGGCTTTTCCTTATGCACCCTCTGCTCTTTGGCTTAGGAGCTCAATTACTCACCCCTAGCACCATACTGGCCCCTGCCTGGCACATTGTCCTGCCAGCTTGCAGTGTACCTGCTTGACGTAGCAGCCCCATGCTGCTGCTCCTGATAATCCCATTTTGAGCTGTGCAGAAGTTCTCGGTTTTCAGTTAAACAGCTCTAGGGATTCCTCTGGTTGTAAGAAAGATTATTTTGAGGGCAGATGTTTTTAGACACAATGGAATTAGTGGCTACTACTCCTGTGGTTTTTCACTGGTTGCCCATTACAAGGACCCTCCCCGTCCACTCAGGAACAGTTACTTCCAGGTTTGAGTGCTGTGCTGCCCCAAGGCAGTGAGGCACAGCATGAGCCTTGTGTGGTCCTGCTGCAGGGTCTTTTTCTGTAAGACAACAGCAGTGCCACTGCTCTGTGTCACTCCCAGGACAAAGGTGGGAATATTCTTCACCCAAACAGAAGCTGGATATTTTCTCACTTTGTCATATAACATAGGACCACAATTAGTCTATCAAGTAGTTGCACAGAGAAGAGGAAGACAAACCATTCATCTTTGTTAATCTGGGCTTGCTGAGCAGTCTGTAAATTAGTACTGGAAGGCCAGAGCCAATGACTGCTGTCACACTGTGGTACTGCTTGTAAGCAGATGCTTAAGGAAGATAGTTTCTGTGTCTAGAAATCTTTCTAGTGCAGGTGATTTCCTGCTGAGTGGCTGCACCAAAGGCACCTCTATACCCAAGCTGCACTACTGTAAATAACGTTTTTGTTCTCTGCCCTCAGTTTGTTGTCACCTCTCACAGCTTTACTTGTTTAATCAGGAACCCAAATGCCTGAAAGCAGGTGCCTTGACTCCTCAGCTGGCTGTGAAGCTGCATGTGCAGCCACGTGGCACCACAGAAATAATGAGGAAAGAAATCTATATCCCTTTACCCTCAGCAGCCAGACTGCTGACAAATTTTGCCCTGCATTGCAGATGCGATTCAATTATTGCAGTGAACCCAATCAGAAATAATTAATGAAGACATTCTAATGCATATTGGGAAGACTGTCTACTGAACTAGGGAGGTTTACTTTCTTCTCTTGCTATATTGCCACACTCAGCAGCTTCATAGCTAGTAAGTTACAAAGCTTTAGTTTCCTTAATTTCAACTACTAATCCCTTTTGATAGAGCAGAGGTAGATTCAATTAATGTCAGATAATTATGAAGTCATTGATGGTGCTCTGAAATGGAAACTGTAAGACGAGCCACGAGCTAGGGTTACCAATGTCACTTTGCTTAACTCACTCCTTTGCTTGTATTTGTTAGTTTTGCCAGTGGGTAACATTTGCCTGGCAGACATCTATGTCCTTTGTGGCCTTTGTAGCTGCTTAATGATCAAGGATCACAGTGGGCAAGTGGGTGACTGTGTACATCATCTCTGATTTTCTGCGTGTTTATCTTCCAGGGACGCACTGCCTGCACACACTTGTGGATCATTGACCAAGTTAATTCAAAACATCAACCAAATAGCCCATAATTGCAATGATTTACATGCAAGTGCCAGGCTGTAAGGACACTGTTTTCCCCACCTCAGGTGCACAGTGCAGGGTATTCAGCTCAGGCTGCCCAAGCTGATGTTATGCTGGAGACCTCATAGGTGGGAGTTCACTGAACTCTGTTTGCTTTGTGTGCCATGTTTTCTGCTTCGCAGACACAGTTGTCAAGTGACTATAATCGCTGGCACAGGGTTGTTAGTTCTTTTCCTGTTGAGGAGGAAGAGTACCTTATGAAAGCTTAAAGATCTAGCTAAAAGGTCAATTGGCATAATCAGCATTTTAAGTAATCAATCTATTAGCGTGCTTTCAGTTTCATTACCTTATTAATGATTCTTTCCCCTGGGTTAGAGTTGGCATTTCAGTGTGCAGAGTATGGCAGTTCTCGGCAGCCAGGTGCATTTTTTAATGTACTTTATTGTGAAGATGGTTTATAACACAAAAACTCCAAAGGACAAAATGGTTACCTTGCTCTCGAGGCATCAGTCAAGTCCTCCTTTAAATTAGAATTGTGTATAATGGAATAAAGCGAATAAACTACTAATATGGGAATGGACTTGAGCTGGGATGTTTATGTGCTTGCACAACTATTTGCATGGTATGAATTGAAACTAGCAAGTAATGTGTTCTGGCAAGGGTCTTGGTC
Source organism: Phoeniculus purpureus (assembly GCA_028565055.1). Classification (NCBI taxonomy): domain Eukaryota; kingdom Metazoa; phylum Chordata; class Aves; order Bucerotiformes; family Phoeniculidae; genus Phoeniculus; species Phoeniculus purpureus. The sequence goes on from JAOXOE010000001.1 coordinate 69,756,013, forward strand.
ACAGTTCAAAATATTGCCCCCTCCTTTGCAGCACTGAGGAGGGGATGGAGAGCAGGGACAATTCAGCAGCAGAATGCAGAAAGATGGCTCTCACTCATGTTTTCTCTGCTGCTGTAAACCAAACTTCATTCATGTCAAATGATTTTGTTTAAAGACACTACACTGAAGATCCTGTGGAACGACTGACATAAGATACTGGTGAATTCTGCTAACAGTTCTCCCAAGAGTCAAATTATGTGTTACTTGTTTTTTGCTTTTATGCTGACCATAATTGCCTTTACCCACTGAACCCCATATATTGTTGATATATGGTGCATAGGTTAGTGATAGTATTTTGTCACTGCTTTTTAATACTGCATTTAAATGTGTTCTAAGCAGATAAGTAGCAAACTGTTTACAGATGCAATACTGAGAGTGTAATTAACCATCCTGCTTAATGAGGTATTAGTGAGTATCACCAAAGATCTTGAGGATATGTATACAATGTGCTTTCACTTACCTCTCAGTCGTTTCCCTGATCAGTGCCTCATCAAACTGAGCTCTCAGGAGCAAACAACAACAGAAAATCCCATTAGGAAGTTAAGCCTTCAGAATTCATTAAACATCCTGAGTCATCTGTACAGGCTAGTGCAGGACTGGCAGGCTTTTCCTTCTGCATCATAGTAAGAAAGCTTCACCATTGGGTAGCCCTTGACCTCCAGTCCTGGATTCAAAGAGTTTCTGTCTCCCAGAAAATCTGGGTATATTTCAAAGTCCAAGAAGAAGTGCTATGGCCTATAGAGATGGACTTTAAGTGTCATGGGAAAAGGGAGATTATAGCAGCCATGTTCTGCTATAGTTCCACAATCAAGTCACTAACTAGGCTGGTTCTCCACCCAAGGAACAGCTTCTGATCAGATGGCAGCAGGAACCCTGATCATGTGTGTCACAACTACTTCCTGCCAATACAGCAAATGTGCTAGAAATAGAGATGGCAGTGAGTTTGTTGTACACATGGAAGCCCACTTGCACATGGTGTCCACAAATTTATAGCAAATTATTGCACTGTGCTTCTTTAAGTGGGCTCTATTTCACAGATGTTCCTGGGGCAACATCAGGATCTCACTGATTCTGGCCCTGCGCTGAGCTATGGAACCTCCCATGCTCCTGCCATTCCTTTTCACCTAAATTATTCTTTGCTCTTGCGAATCTGTTTGGAATGCAAAGCGTGGTAGAGAAATGCTCAACAAATGGCAACGCTCTGTGTAAAAGAAGCTAGCAGGTTTTTGGCCTCTCCTGGATAAAAGGTATGTTGCTTAATTTCCTTCCTCAATATCAGGTGAGCTCATCTGTTTAGAGTTACATAACATCATTAAATTTTCAGCTTCTGAAACTTTAAATACAAAGAGATGATAAACTAAATATTTAAGAGAACCCAAGATTAGCTTCCACTGACCTTCACAAACTCCTTTGAGTAATTTATATAAATGAAACTACTTATTATTCATAAAAACCAAAATGCCTGAAAAAATGTAAATCTACAACTGCTGCTGAATTTTGCAGCTGACATCAGAGCTAGCTAGTATGTTAGGGACATAGCCAGGGTTCCATCACGCTGCCAGGTCTACTGTAGTGCCTGAACTGCTTCTAATATCTCAAAGTTATTTTATTTCTTATCATCTGAGCGAGTACTGCTGGACTTTTGTTTTGGTCAAATCATAATTTACCCAGTGGGTAAATACTGGACCACCCTGTTCTTCATTGCACTAGAGCTGCACAGGGATAAACGCACTGCACAAGAATGCAGTAAATTTAACTGCTCTTTTTTCCTAGCCCTAAGTAACATGATGCAGTTATTTTTAATTTCTGTAGCAGCAAATGTTAGACAAGCTACATGTGACCTAGCTTGCATTTTAAAGAGGCAAGATAAGAAGAAAAAAATTGTGGAAGATGCAGAGTGCCAGACACACAGTCTGCGAGGTTGCAATTGAGGATCTCACAGCTTGGCCTTGTCGTCACCCACCCCTCATTGCTGTCCATAGAAGACTGACATCTTTTAGGGTTAAAGGTTTCTATGCCAGCCCTTAAGGGTATATTCACAGTGGTTACTTCAGGTGCTTTCCTTTCCTTCACCTAACTAGAAAGTTAAAGGACAGGGAGGGGGGAGATAAAAATGCTCTGCCAGGACTCTGGATGGTCAGGTATGTCCTAAAATTCCTTCAGGGGAAACTTGTCCTTTCATGATCTGCAGAGAGATCCCCAAGAGGCCAGTCTTTCTAAGCTCACCTTCTGATGGTGCTTTGGAAATATCACCAAGGAAAACTTTGTGCTGAATGAAATGGAACTGCAGTGAGTCAGGACAAAGAACCACCTCTCTTTTGTGTTCATGAATCTATTTTAGAGTTATGTTGACCTTTACTTAATAACACCTCAATTAAAGATACTGGGTCACAGAGAGAGCACTTTCTAGCAAGGATAGAAGGTGGACAGAGCCATCAGAAAACATTGAACTGAAATGTCACCCTTAGCCCATAGGAAATAGCTAAATGAGGTGTTATTATTGGTAACTCAGACGTAGAAGAAAGATGGACAATGGAACCCAGCATTTCTTTCTGTTAAAAGTGAGGTGGTTTTAGTGAGGGTTCAGGCATTCCCATCAGTCAGCCATGAGCTGCTTTTATTTTCATGTCCATTTCCTAATACAACAGTGCAAATAATGTCATTAAAAAGGATTCGGCCAAATTAGCTGCACCCCTTCATCAGCTTAGGTCTTGAAATGCTGAGCACGCATAGCTGGTGTTTTCTCACGTGCGTTTTGTCTCCTTTTCGTGCTGTGTACTCCTCTCGACAAACTAACCGTTGCTAAAAGGAGATTTGACTTGGTGGCACAGAACAGGCTGAGTTGAAGTGGCTGGTTTTGGGTCTCTGAGCATGCTCGTTACTAAACGGGTATTTCTAGAAGTCAGCACAATCTGTCCCAGTCTGCTGTTGCCTTCACGGCTCAGAAATTAGGAAGTGCTGATCTTACACTTTCCTTGAGTAGCTCAATTTCTGAATGTTAAGTAAATACCTTAACCTTGTTAAGAGGAAGAGATCACATTTTGTGAAAAACCTAAATGTAGGAAACAAGCCTAGAAGAGGTCCCCCTCTTCAAGTATCAAGTCCATGTCATGTTTCCTACCTGCCAAGTTTGTATGTAATGTTAATTCTAAACAGCATCACTTAGCACAGGTATCTAAGGGTCAAAAGGCCCCAGAAGCTGGCACTGAGAACCCCAAAGCTTTATATATTAATCCCTAAATATATTTTAAAGAATGTATTTAGCATTAGTGACAAATCCACCTTTTTATTGACCTTCCTATGTGTGTGTCCTAACATTGATAAAGTTTTCTTTCTGGAGCTAACTGCTTTTTAACCTGGGTCACCGTTTGATGGACGGGTCAGGTCCAGGACTGATTGACTTAAGTAACAAAGTGTCTAACTGGAATCCTGTGATTTTGTAGGTGAAAAAAGGACCAGGAAACTTGACTTTGGAGCAGCACATTTACTTTTTAACCCCATCACCCTCTACATTCCCCAATACCCAAAGGAAAATCCCAACATTACTAAAACAAAAAGAGGGAGATGAAGACTCCTTTCAAAAGTTCCAGCTCTGTAAATATGTCCTCAAAGAATAAGTACAGAAGCAGCTTCTAGCGGTGACATGGTCACAGCATCCTCCTCTTTTGCCCTCTACCCATCGGGGTATAGGAGGGAGTATTCCACAGCCAAAGCATAGAATCATTAGGGATTGGAAGGGACCTCAAAAGATCATCCAGTCCAATCCCCCCGCTACAGCAGGATCACCTAGACCAAGTCGTACAGGAACACATCCAGGCAGGTTTTAAATGTCTCCAGAGAAGGAGACTCCACAACCCTCCCTGGGCAGCCTGTTCCAGTGGTCTGTCACCCTCTCTGTAAAGAAGATATTTATAAGGAACCTCCTATGTTCCAGCTTGCACCCATTGCCCCTTGTCCTATCACCAGATGACACTGAGAGGACCCTGGCTCCATCCTCTTGACACCCACCCCTCACATATTCATAAATATGAATGAGGTCACCCCCTCAGTCTCCTTTCCTCCAAGCTAAAGAAACCCAGCTCCCTCTGCCTTTCCTCATGAGGGAGGTGTCCTGTTTCCTTCATTATCCTTGTTGCTCTACACTGGACTCCCTCCAGCAGTTCTGTGTCCTTCTTGAACTGAGGGGCCCAGAACTGGACACAGTACTCCAGATGTAGTCTCTTCAGGGCAGAGTAGAGGGTGAGAAGAACCTCTTTCGATCTGCTAACCACCCCCATTCTGATCCACCCCAGGATGCTGTTGGCCCTCTTGGCCACAAGAGCACATTGCTGG
>JAOXOE010000001.1:69760483-69779935 GCA_028565055.1 Phoeniculus purpureus
TCTGTCACCCTCACTGTGAAGAAGTTCCTTCTGATATTTATAAGGAACCTCCTATGTTCCAGCTTGCACCCATTGCCCCGTATCCTATCACCAGATGACATTAAGAAGAGCATGTGCATCTGCTGTTGAGTGGTATATGAGGGTGAAGCTGCAATGCTTGTGCCTCTGCAACTCAAAGGGGAAAGGCAGTTTCAAGAAAGGTATTGCAAAATTTCTTTCATAGTATCAAAGAATGTGTTGAGCTGGAAGAGACCTTTAATGGCCATCTATTCCAACCCCCTCTGGGTGAACTGGGACATCTTCAACTAGATCAGGTTGCTCACAGCCCCATCCAGCCTGAACTTGAGTACTTCTAGGGATAGGGCATCTACCACCCCTCTGGGAAATCTGTTCAAGTGTTTCACCACCCTCATTGAAAAAAAATACTACTTATATTCAGTCTAAATCTATACTCTTTACTTCTAAAACCAATAGGCCCTGCTAAAACATTTGTCCCCACCTTTCTTACAGGCTCCCTATAGCAAAAGGCTGCAGTGAGGTCCTCCCTGGAGCGTTTTCTTCTTGAGGCTGAGCAATCCCAACTCTCGCAGCCTGTACTTGTAGCAGAGGTGTTCCACCCCTTTGATCACTTTTGTGTCTCCTCTGAACCTGCCCCAACAGACCCATGACTTTCTTGCACTGTGAATCCTACAAATGGATGCAGTACTGTGATACCTGTGATACTCCAGGTGTGGCTTCATAAGAGAAAAGAGGAGGAGGAGAATCACCTCCCTTGACCCACTGGCCATGATTCTTTTGATGTTGACCAGAATATGGATTTTTTTCTGTCTCTATCAATACTGGGCCTGTGCATAGATTTTGATGAAGAGGCTGCTGCGAGGTAGTCCCTGGAAGTGGAGAAGTTTGGCAAGCTTCTCTGGGCTCTCAAAAATGATATGTTAACTTTTTTATCGATTTGAGAAAAAATTGAGGGAGTTAAATGCATTTCCAGAGCAAATTGAATCTATATTTCTCCACAGACACATGAGTCAGAGCATCTGAATGCATATTGCAAAGTATAGTAATTGTGGTCCATCAAAAAAGATGGATGCTGGAGTACAAAAACACGCTTGTCAAAGTTTTGTTCTAATTATTTGCTCAGAGAAAGTAGCCAAGGGGCTCTCTGCTGAAGTGGTTAGATGAAGAAATGTGGTGGAGTCACCATCCCCAGAAGAATTTAAACAGCTGTAGACCTGGTGCTTGGGGGGACATGCTTTGGTGGTGACCTGGCAGTGCTGGGCTGGCGTTTGAACTTGATGATCCTGAAGGTCTCTACCAACCAACAAGATTCCATGGTTGCATATATTAGCCCTGGGAGTCAGGACTTACTGAGCACCTCAGTAAATATTATGCAATACTTCCTGTGCTCAGACTGCCTGTTCGAAGCACATCCTGTTCGAAGGGTGGCTCCCACGCTCGACCAAGGAGCAGGAGCAGGAGGAAGAGGGTGAGGGGTCAGGGAGTATCCCCGGTCGCGCGGGATAGGGACTCCCAGGTTGCTGGGCATCGGCTGCCGGGCATCGGCTGTCGCGCATCAACCGCCGCAGAAGCCGCCAGGGGGCGCCGCTCCCTCTCGGATAGGGCGCGCGAGGCGGTGGCGGAGGGCGCGGGCGCGGCGCTCATTGGCTGGCGCGGGCCGGGCTGGGCGCTGGGCGCCGCTTCTTAACGGGCGGCTCGTGGTGGCGGGAGCGCTGTGTGTCAGGCGGCCTGTCGCGAGCTGTGCTGTGTCGCGAGCCGGGCTGCTGCCGCGCGACATGAGCGAGGTGAGCGGCCGTTGGGCGGAGGGAGGGCAGGGGTCGGTCGGTCGTGGTAGGGATCGCAGGGCGGCAGCACGTTCCTGGGAGCCCTCAGCCCTGTCACCTGCAAGGGCGGGGGTGGGATATGAGTGTAACCTTCCCTTTTTAAAGGGTGGCGCAGGGAGTCCAGGCGCTATCGGAGCCGGGAATCCCGTGCGGCTCCCCTGTGCCTGGCGGCTGGGGCGGTGGACACCCAGGGGTGTGTCGCTGTTGGGTGAGGAGTCTCGAAATCCTGGGTTGTCTTAAACCGTGAGGTCTCTCTTGTGAGGAGAGGTTAAGAGAGCTGAGACTGTTCAGCATAGAGAAGGCTGAGAGGAGATCTGATCTATGCCTGTAAATACCTGAAAGGTGTCTGTAGGGAGGATGGTGCCAGACTGTTTCCAGTTGTGCTCAGTGGCAGGACAAAGGGCACAAGCTCGAACACAAGGTGCTTCATTTAGATGTAAGGAAAAACTTCTTTAGTCTGCAGGTGACAAAGCACTAGAACAAGCTGCCCAAAGAGGTTGTCGGGTCTCCTCTGAAGATACTCAAAACCCATGTAGGTGCAGTCCTGTGCAATGTAGTCTAGGCAGCCTTCTTTGGTGGAGAGGCTGGACTAGATGATCCCTTCCAACTCTGGCAATTCTGTGATTCTTTGATTCTGTTGAGCCTTGTCTTTTGACAAACGGATCTCCACAAGTGTGTGAGCTTCTTCAGATCTTAATATAGAATCACAGAATCTCTTTGGTTGGAGACCTTTAAGATCATCACATTCAACCTACAAGGCAGTATTCTACTCTTTGAGCAACCATATACAACAGTGATGAACCATGTATTATAAAAAAACCTCTTGATTTAAATATCTGATTAATTATTTCCTGTGGAGAAAGGAGGATTTAGTAAGTTGTGTGGAAGTTGTCTGATAGAGCTCACGGAAAAAAATGCCCTCTTTGTAGATGTATGTTGATGTGAACTTTTATAAATAGTGTTCTGGGAAGGATTACACTTAAGGGAAAAATGTAAATAGTTCCAACCATGTGAGGATGACTTGTACCCTTGTAAATAAATAGGCTGAAAATTTTGTCTTTTGGCTTTTTTCAGTGGAAAGGCTCTCTGAGGCAAAGTAGTATTTTTGCTAGGAGTGTTGCTGGGCAGGATGACTACTTGGTAGCGTAGCCCAGTCTAATGCTGGGCAGGTTCAGCTGGCAGGTCCCACTTTCTCTTGTGCAACTCCTATTTTTTTAAATTTTTTTTTTCAGGGGAACCAGTAAAGATGCTTGTAACTATGGCTTAAACCATAAATAGCCTATTTTCAGAGGCTATTTCCTGTTATAAAATACCCACTGCTTCACTAACAAATGTATATTCCTTTCTTAGCAGCAAGAGTAAAATAAAGAGGAACACCAAGTAAGTTTTGGCTAGTTGTTGTGCAGATGTTACACTCAGATGTATTTTTAGATAAGGCATAAACCTAAGACAAAGCATTGTAGTTGTGTGGTCTCTGGTGCAGGGATTTATGAGGAGAGGCTTACATCTTAGCTTGCAGGTCAGGCCAAATGGGGAAAGCGGAGAAAATCCTCATTATGCTTCTCTGCTGCTTGTAGGGATCAATCAGCCCAGGTGTAACACACCAGGCTCTCTGTGACCTGCCTCTGTTACTGCCTCTGTTTATATCAATTGGATGCAGTTCATGCAGCATGAGCTTTTCTTTGCAGTCACTGTCTCTTTGCCACCCAGACTAGCTGGAAAGTTATGAGATGTGACAGCGTTGTTCTACTCCTTACTGACAGCATTTGCGGAAAAATTGTCTATTGTGGAGTGACCATTGGGTGATAACTGCTGTACTTACTGTAACTTTACAAGATGCTCTTTTGCTATGACTGTGTATTGGGTTGTGGTTGCTCAGTAGTTACTCCTGCACAGTTTGAAATGGATGGCTTGCCTTCTGGATTTTAGAAGTCTCGATAACCATACTATTCATAATGGATTTCCTTGTGCCTCACAGAACAGTGCTCTGAGTAAACCCCACAGCTGGAAGATGTCTCTGTACGTGTACTAAGCCCTGTATGTGTGACACTCAGCTCTACTACTGGTGTCTTCAGTGCTACTGTTGCTTACTGACAGTATCAGAGTTTATCACTCCTTAAAGTTTCTTGCCTGTCAGGTATTAAAAGGCAGATGACTGCAATTGGACCATCCTGCTATGCCCAGGAGCAATGGTTTTCATCTGGCAGAAGGTCTTGGCCTCTTGTGTTGCCCCCACCACAGCTAATGTGTCCTCCCAGACAGAGCTTTGAGGGAGACATATAGCCATCCAGGCAGCAGGCTGCAGAGTATACCCAACTGTGCACCAGTGAAAGAGAGCAACACTCATCACCTGTGGGAGATGCACCCAGGTAGAGGAACTCCTCCATTTGGTGTCAGAACTCTGAGATGAGACAGGCAGACTGAGGACTATCTGGGATGGTGAGACAGAAATGGATCACTGAAGCCATGCTCTGCTTTCCCTGAAACAGGCTCAACAAATAGAGCTCTGAGTGGGGATGAATAGAAGCAGGTCCCTGCTTGGGGCAGCAGATGACTCCCCTCATGGCCTCCCACATTTCCAGTTGCCCCTGCACAACAGGTATGGGGGTCAGCCAAATAAAAGCAGAGGTGAAGACTCACTCTAGGAGCTGCCAAGGGTAAGGCAGTCAGCACCACACGATTTGGCTGCCTCTACTAGGAAAAAGAGAAGTCTAAATGTTGTAGGTGATATCCTTCAGAGGGGGACAGAGGATCCAGTATGCCAACCTGACCCGTCTCACAGGGAGGTCTGCTGCCTACCTGGGGCCTTTACAGACTTGTTAAAAAAATGAGGCCAAAAAAAGATTAGAAAAAAGCAAGCTGTTTAGACATCTGTTTGTTATGATTGGCTGGGGGTCTTGGTGGATTTCATTTGTAATGCTGTAACTGAAAAATATTTCTTTTGATTTAATCTGCTAGGAAGTCTGGGGTGATTGAAAAGAGGCTCAACTAGAGCCATCAAAAGATTATCTCAAATAGAACAGTGTTGGGAGTGTGGAAGATTTCTTGCTTTATATTAACGATTGTCAGTATTTTAGTAGAGCTTGCAGTGTGGTTGCAGAAGTCTCTGAAGAGAGCTTTCATATCTGTCAAGCTATTTGTTAAGACTTTGCATGGATTCTTATCTTGGTGCTTCAAGCAAAATTAAATTATTTCTTGTTTTCATGGGCAGTGAGTACCAGTCTCCTGGTGGAGAAACTGAAGAGGAAACAGCCATTTGTCTGACTAATAACTTTCTAGCACCTAACTTTTTTGAGAAGGATAAAGAACTTTTGTACAGAAAACCCTGGCCCTTCTTCCTCAACATTACTTGTATGAAAATATTTGAGATGCTGTCTTCCAGCTGTGTGTCTGGCCCTATAACTGGTTACAGGGAAATTTATTTCTAAGTTTCCCTAATAGTATTGCAAAACATGGTTAGTGCTTCTTTGCTTCTTGGTTTTAGTGGCAGAATTCTTGGTGGTACAGGGAACTTCTCAGGAATGTCACCATATTTTGAAATGCACTTTCAGCTGCCCGTGAGTAACTGAGGAGGTTTTTCATTGGGTCTTTTTTGTTTAACACATCTAGAGAGCAGAGCTGTGCTGGAAAATGCAAGCTACTTAGTGAGCAACTATGAGGTACAGCCCTTCTAAAGGTTTCTGGTCACATAAGATGAGTAGGGGATCTTGGGTAATGGCCTTGCAGACCAATTCCAAATCACTGTTCATAGTGTTTACCAGCAAGCACCTAGACTCATAACTGACATAAACTTTATTCACCTCAGGGAATCCTGTCATCAATCATTGTGGTATCTGACATGTTGCAGATGATATCTTGTCATGATGATGGTATTCGCATGGTCTGAAGGTTTACAAAAAGCATTTAATCATAAATGTTTTGATGACATTCTCTGCTGCTCTTGCCTCCCGTGTTTAATAAGATTGTGGTTGTGATCAGGAGTCGGGTCTGGGCTTAGGAAAGGATGCACTTGAATAGTATATCGTTACAGCCCTGGACACTTCAGCAGCAGCTCAGGGATGAGGCATGTGTGAGGAGCTTAAAACAGCATTAGCAGAGATTGCCTTGTTGAATTAATTTCCTTCTGATATCAAAGGGTCAGAGCGGTGTCACTGCTCTTGGGAACAAATTCAGTTTTGACCTGTTATCTAGGTGTCTGACTTTGGAAGAGCCATTCAGGGAATACATCAGCCCACACGCTGAAGGTATCTGTGAAAAGAACTTGTGTTGGAAGGAGCCTTACTCAGTTCTATTGAAGTGCTGTACCAATTGCCAGGGTGCTGATGCTCATCATGTAAGGCAGGGCTTGGGCTAGCAGCTTTATGCATTTGAGGAGCAGGCTACTAGATAGTGGTAAGAACACTCCAGCTTTCCTTTTGAAACAGGCATCAAACAACCAGGCATGCTGAAACGTCTAAGACTGAACAGGAGAGCTGCTAGGTGTCTGATTCTGTAGAGTGCTTAGGTCTCCCTTTAGATGGGAAGCTGATAGCTGGGGACTTGACCTCTGTGTACACGTAGAGTTTTTTCGTCAGGCTTCAAATACAAAGAGTATCAGGTCTTGTCTCTACCTTGAGCTGCAGCAAGCTGTCTAGGTTCTTGAAACCTGTAGTGACTGCTATGTTGTGTCCAACTTAAAAGGATCCAGAAGAGCGCTCCTGTGACCTGTAACAGGGGTGTGCAGCATTCATGGGGGATGAGCTATCATGTGGATCATGCTCATCCAGACAGTTCTCTGCAACCTGGACTACCCAAGCTTTGTTTCTGAGCTCCTGTCAGTGGATGATACCAACCCAGATAGCCAACTGGGAGACTTCTGTCTGAAACTAGCTACTTGAAGTAGCTAAATGGGGGAACTGTTGTGATGGGTCTTTTTTCCCCCCTCTCTTACTCTCCTGAATTCAGTTGAATCTGTTCCACTTAAATGGTGTTTAGGGTCTTAGGCATTCAAACACTGAAGGAAGGATCATATATGAGTAATAGCACTAAATAAAAAAACCTGCTGTTGGCAGGGAAAAACCATGCCATATTTGTTTAAAGGAGCTCCTTGTGTAATGCTTGTAGTCCAGGGGAGAACTTGGTCCAGCCAGTCATATTGGGGAGGACTCTTCTGGATGCATTTTTCAGATGCTGCCATCAACCGTTTGCTAAGACTTGTGCCCACAATAGGTACAAAACTGTTACAGATCTAAATGTGCAGCAAGAACATGGCAGGGTGGAGGAGGAAATTCTGCAGCTGTTAGAGGATGAGGGTAAGACAGATAAAGCACAAGAACATCAGCTTTTAACTTGTATCTATTTATTAGCTGGGTGGTAAATTGCACCTCAAAGGAGTTAAAAGGGAGAACAATAAGTTTTAGATCTGTCACTTTGCCTACTTCTTCTGTCAGTGTGGTTTCAGTGGGATTAGGCATTTTCTAAAATAGCACATAAAAAATGAGGTTGAAATTGATGTTAATGTGGTGAAACTGGCAGATGTACTGTTCAGAACAAGCACTCTAGTTCTCTTGCAATGTATAGAATGCCATCAAACAACACAGCACTTAAATGGAGAGGAAGGTTAGCTTTAACTGTGTTTCTCTGTAATAGTGTCAAGTTTCTCTGTGAAAGGGTAACTTAAAGGTAAAACACCTGCATTTGTAAACCAGGAAAACTTCAGCCTTCATATTGCAGGACTTGATGACAGAACATTTCAGGTTGCAAACATGTATTAGTTTCTAGTCTGGTATCCCTAAATGTGCAATATGTTGGCAAGCTTATAGGGGTCATCTTCCATGGTTTCCACATTAAACGGATCATGCTTCTGATATGTGGTGTAGAGTATGAGTTCACCTCAGTGGAACTGGGGGTGGCCTTCTTGTCAAAAGTTGCTGAGAGTTTGATTTGAACGAAGTATTTGATTTTTTTCAGACAACTTTGCTATTAAGTTTTTTAGAGATGTCTTGGAAAACGCTTGTGTTTAAAATTGTTTACTTCTTTAGCACTGCTACTGAATAACTTGTAATAGTGGTTAGTCCAAGATGCTGGATATGTAAATCATTACACACACAGCTCTTTGCTGAAGAGGACTGGGAGAAGGTGGCTGTGCACACCAGAGAAAAACTATGCCTTTCTTCATCCTGTCAGTTGCAACAGAGGCTTGAATTCACTGAGCTGTGTAATGCTTTCCTCTCTGCAAGGCATAGGCTCTTCTAATGAAGATGAATAACACACATTCTCGCTCTTTCCAAGAAAGATGTTCTGTTGCATTTTCTTCAGTTGTTTGGACATTAGATTTCTAAGTGAAAAAGGTGGTAGATAAGTAGAAACTAGGTCAACTCATAACTAACAAATCCTTTTTCCTCTTGTTCCTCTGCTCTTAATTAAGAAAATCAGTCTATCCTCTTATGAAAATAGAAAAATATGTAAGAGAGCTTGTTTGTTAAAGCTGAAAGTAAAAAGCAAAAGGAAAAATACCCAAACCATTTTGCCTGACTTTGGAGACTTCAAAGAGTCCTGGACTCAGACAACAAGCTGGTGAGAAGAGTGGCACCAACTATTAGGGCTTCTGACTAATGTGTGGAGAGACAGCTCTATGGGCAAGAAGTATGTAAATTCTATAGCCTTTGACACAGAGCCTCAGTGTCTAAATGCCTGATAGAAAGGTCTGATCTATTCTGTCAGCAGCCATATTTGCTGTACCTTCCCTGGCAGTTTTACTTCTAGCTGTGCTGTGGAGCCAGCTGCTAGATAGTGCTAGCAGGACTAGCAAGTGCAGTAGCAGAATCAGAGAAACCTGAATCAGGTGTACAGGTTATAATAGCTTAAACTTGGAAGAGGCAACCATTTCTGTACACTTGAGCAGGGGAAGTTTGTGTTGTATCTCAGCACATCATAAACCTCCTAGAAATGAAGAGGGGAGACCAGTGTAGGGTACACACTGGTGTAGATGGTTTTTGTGGGAATTTTAGATGCCTCTTATCTGGGTATGGAACATAGCACTAGGTTAGGCATTTCTACACTAGGCTTTCCCTGGAAGCAGGACAACTCTGTGTTGTGGTAAAGCCTGTGAAGCTTGACTGTATTTGTCAGGTTCTTCTGGAGTGAATCTCTGAGGCAGCTGGAACAGTCCTGTCAAGTTAGTATCTCTGGGAAGCACTAGTAGGACTGCACATGAGAAGCAGCTTTTTCTTGCCTTAGTTTCATAGAGAGTGGAGAACTTAGACAGAAATACAGGAATCTACACTACTTCAAAAAACAGTGGACAGAGTGCTAGAAAGGAGAGTGCCCATTGCTGATGACTTGCATCTGTCCTCTGTCACCTACAAAATAAACTTTGGTACCGAGCATGTACCACTGGTCTGAGCACCTGACTGTCAATCTGCCTTGGTGATGCTTTGTTCTTTATGAATCTAACGCTAGAGGGATTACCAGGCATAGTTGTTGGCAGCATTCTGACTACAGGAGAAGATATGTTTCAAGGAAAAGGGTATCAAGATTGTGATAACTTCTAAAATCAATGCAAGTGTATAACTAAGTAGAAGAAGCAAAAAAGAATGTATCTGCAGGCATCTTTGACCTGAGGATTTTGATGATACTTGACCTTTTCCTAGTGACATTCATGGTATGAAGGAGAACCAGTGATTTGAGGACATTATGATATCTAATCATAACACTTTCCTACAAAAGGCATATTTTCTAATCCACCCTGACATGTGCCACCATCCACATACTACTGTACTTCTGTGCCTCTACTAAGGAGCTGTGTATATTGCAGCAAAATGCTTAATAGGTAGTAGTTTGAGGTAGGTTTGATCAGATGTGCCCTCTTCTGCTAGGGAGAGTTGGGCTTGGGAATTCCATGCTGGACTTCTTGTAAAAGAGACTGATGAGATGAGTGCATACTTCATCAGACAGAATCAACATAATCTGAATGAGAGAAGCCTGCCTAGCTAAACATAAAAACAGATTTGAAAATGCTAATGTTGATGTTTGGGTGGGGCAGTAGGGGAGACAGAAAAATAATTCTCATAAAAATCACAAACATGTCTTTCATTTGAGTTCTGGGGCTTTTCACTCTCTAGCTTGAATCCTTCAAGTAATGTTTCCTACTATTTCTCTTGTAGAAAATGCACATCTCTTTGAAATCCCCAGGGTTAAATTATTTTTTTAAAAATGCTGAATACACTGGGTGTTGATTCTTTTAAACATGTACTTTTAACACTAATTGAAATACTATGAATTGAATGCCTCTTACTTGAGTATGCAGTGTTCAGGAAGGAAATGTGAATGACATTTCACATTCACTGAATGATACCAATGACTTGATGATCTTGAAGGTCTCTTCCAGTCAAAACTGTTTTATGATTCTATGATATTGGAATCTGAATTTGTGAATTCCAAACACTTATTAGTAAAATTTGAGGTAAATGGAGCCAGAAAATAGAAACTGCTACAGATTAAAAGAATTAACTGACAGGAAGAGCTGCTAGGTAAGAGGGGATGGCTAGGCAGACAGCTTTTCTGCAGATGACATGGTGAACAGATGATACAGCTGCTTCATGTATCACATCTCTACTCCACTCAGATCTGACAGATAGATGGTTGCCACCAGAAAAGAGAGCAAACATACTGTTGGCTTGGCACACTTTAAAATGCATGTGCCAGCACACATGTGCCAAAGTTCAAGCAGGGCAGCCAAATGCCAGTTTTGATCTGCCAGTCAACTTGGCTGGTTATTGCCTTTTTCCTTCAGCATATTTTGCAGATTACTGTAAAGCACTAACATTGACATTGAAGTGAATGAACCTCTTGAGTTAGATTATAGGAGATCCTCTCTTTGCTTCACAAGTATTTTTACTCAGAGTGCTGCTCCTTTGTATTTTTTGCTTGGACTAAAGCATTTCCATCTTGGAACTGGACTTTCAGGATGGATCTATAGATGCAGAAACACTGGTAGCAAAGTATTTAATGTTGCAAATTGCAATAAAACCCAAACAATCCCCGAAACCAAAGAGAACAACCCTCCTCCCAAATAAATTGAACATTATCTTAATTCTAAGAATATCTCTTGTGATCATGCCCTGTAAGCATTTAATAAATGGCTTTGTCTGACTGCAGTGGGTCAGGCAGCACACAGCTGGGTCTGAGTGGATGTTTTCTGCTTTCTGCATGAAACCTCTAATCAAACTATTTTCTCTTTAGTGACAGAATGAGTATGTTGGAATACTAACAGAATAAATGCTGCAAGCTCTGCCTGCTCTACCTGCTATGCCCAAGAGCAATGGTTTTCATCTGGCAGAAGGTCTTGGCCTCTTGTGTTGCCCCCACCACAGTTAATGTGTCCTCCCAGACAGAGCTTTGAGGGAGACACATAGCCATCCAGGCAGCAGGCTGTGCACCAGTGAAAGAGCAACACACATCACCTGTGGGAGATGGGGAGGTTTACAGGGCACTGAGCCTTCTGAGGTCTGCAGCTGAGCTGTCTCAAAGGTGGAAAAGGATCCCTGCTAACAAGAATTCCTCCTTCTAGAGGAAAGTAGGTCATGGAAGGAGGGGATGGCCACTTAGGATGATAAGACTCTAGTCAAAGGGCATAGGGATGCAACTAGAAATGCAAGGCCACCTTGGAATTAAAACTTGCAAGACAGGTCAAGGGCAACAGAAAGGGCTTCTTCAAATACGTTGCAGGTAAAACTAAACCTAGAGGCAATGTAGGCCCCCTTCTGAATGAATTGGGTGCCCTGGAGACAGAGGATACAGAGAAAGCAGAGATACTGAACACCTTCTTTGTCTCTGTCTGTACTTCTGGGGGCTGTCTTGATATCAAGCCCCAGACTGCTGAGGCCCCTGACAAAGTTGGGGGAAAAAAGCACTGGTTGGTGAGAACTGGGTTAGGGATAAGTTGAGCAAGCTGGATATATATATATAAATCCATGGGCCCTGATGTGATGCACCTGTGAGTGCTAAGGGAGACAGTGGAAGTCCTTGCTAGGCCACTTTCTATCATCTTTGTTAAGTCATGGGGATCAGGAGAGGCGACTGGAGCATAGCAAATGTCACTCTGATCTTCAAAAGGTATAAGCAGGAAGACCTAAGTAACTATAGACCAGTCAGCTTCACCTCCATCCCTGGAAAGGTGATAGAACAATTTATCCTGGATGCTGTCTCTATGCACAGCAAGGGCAAGAGGGTCAT
The DNA here is from genome assembly GCA_028565055.1 of Phoeniculus purpureus. Taxonomy (NCBI): domain Eukaryota; kingdom Metazoa; phylum Chordata; class Aves; order Bucerotiformes; family Phoeniculidae; genus Phoeniculus; species Phoeniculus purpureus. The sequence continues at coordinate 69,772,540 of JAOXOE010000001.1, forward strand.
TAGGGACAACCTGGTAGCCTTTTATGAGGGCATAACCAGGTGGATACATGATGTGGTCTGTCTTGACTTCAATAAAGCATTTGACAGTCTCCCACAGCATCCTTGCAGCCAAACAGGCAGTGTGGACTGGATGATAGGGTAGTGAGGTGGATCATGAGCTGGCTGCAGGAGAAGACAGAGTAGTGGCCAATGGGAGTAGTGAGGTGGATCATGAGCTGGCTGCAGGAGAAGACAGAGTAGTGGCCAATGGGACAGAGTCTAGTTGGAGGCCTGTATCTAGTGGAGTCCTTAAATCATTGCTACTGGGACCAGTACTATTCAATCTAGTCATTAATGGCTTGGATAAGGGATTAGGGTGCACTGTCATCCAGTTTGCTGACACAAAGCTGGGTGGTGTTGCTGACACCCCAGCAGGCTGTGCTGCCATTCAGTAGGATCTGGACAGGCTGGAGAGTTGGGTGGGGAGAAATTTAATGAACTGTAACAAGGGCAAGTGGAGAGTCTTGCATCTGGGCAACAACAACCCCAGGTACACCCTAGATACCACTATGAGTTGGGGACTGGCCTGTGGGAGAGCAGTGTAGGAGCAAGGGACCTGGGGGTTCTGGTGGACAGCAGGCTGACTGTGAGCCAGCAATGTGCTCTTGTGGCCTAGAAGGGCAACAGCATCTTGGGGTGGATCAGAAGTGGGGTGGTTAGCAGATCAAGAATGGTTTTCCTCCCCCTCTACTTTGCCCTAGTGAGATAATCCCATCTGGAGTATTGTGTCCAGTTATGGGCCCTTCAGTTCAAGAAGGACATGGAGCTACTGGAGGGAGTCCAGTGTAGAGCAACGAGTACTATGAGGAAGTGGAACACCTCCCTTACGAGGAAAGGCTGAGGCAGTTTGGTCTCTTTAGCTTGGAGAAGAGGAGAATGAGGGGTGACCTCATTCATATTTATAAATATATGAAGGGCGAGTGTCAGGAGGATGGTACCAGGCTCTTCTCAGTGTCACAAGGGGCAATGGGTGTAAGCTGGAACACAGGAGGTTCCACATCAGTATCAGAAGGAACTTCTTCATGGTGAGGGTGATAGAGGGCTGCCCAGGGAGATTGTGGAGTCTCCTTCTCTGGAGATGTTTAAAACCCGCCTGGATATTTTCCTGTGCCACTTGAACTAAGTGATCTTGCTGTGCCGGGGGACTGGACTTGATCTTTCAAGGTCCCTTCCAATCCCTAATGTTCTGTGATTCTGTAATGAGTTGGTGGGGACTCAGAGAGGTCTTTAAACTAGATTTGAAGTGGGAAGAGGAGGAAACTAGGCTTGGTAGAGGTGAGCCTGAGAGTAGGCATTCAATTGTTTGGGGTTAAATCAATAGCTCAGCTGAAGTGCATCTACAGATATGATACCTCCCAGAGTGCTGTGAGAGCTGGCAATGAAGGTTGCCAAGTCACTTCCATCATTTGTCAATGTTGCTGGCTAACAGAGGAGATCCCAGATGACTGGACACTGCTGAAGATGATGGAGACCCATCCACAAGAAGGGGAGGAAGGATGATCTGGGTAACTTACAGGCCTGTAACCCTGACATCAGTACTGGGGAACATTATGGAGTTGTTCACCCTGAGCTTGCTCACACAGTAAGGGCAGGACAGCCAGGACTAGAGAAGTGATCGTCCTCTTGCACTCAGCATTGTTAAGGCCACACTTTGAGTAGTGTGTTTAGGTTTGGGCACCTCAACACAAAGACATTGAGGTGCTGGAGCATACTCAAAGAAGGGCAACAAGGCTAGTGAAGGGTCTAGAGGACACATCTTAGGAGCAGCAGCTGAAGGAACTGGGGTTCTTTAGTCTGGAGAAAAGGAGTCTGAGGAGAGATCCTATCTTTTACAACTACCTGAAGAGGTGGGGGTTAGTCTCTTCTTTGAAGTCACTAGCAATAAGATGAGAGGAAATGGTGTCAAATTGTGCCAGAGGATGTTAGGCTAGGCATCAGGAAAATTTTCTTGACTGAAAGAGTGGTCAGGTATTGGAATAGACTGCCCAGGGAAGTGGTAAAGTTACCTTCCCTGCTGGTGTTGGGTAATACTTTTCTTTCACATCATATGCAGAGCACAAAGTGCAGAAGAGAGCCTGACCCTTAATAGGAGACTGGAGGCTGAAGGAATGACTGACTACTTGGAGTGGAGAATCTTGCAAGTTTTCATGGCACTGGAATGGCAAAACACAATTTACTGTAAGGGGAGTGCTTGAAACAATATGGGAGAGCTTTTGCTGAGTCTGCCTCACTTGTATTTCCCCATGGCTCATTCCATGACTAAGGTACTACATGAACTGTAGGGCACTTACTCTTGGGGCAGGTGACCTCCTGGGGCCATAGACCCTGGAAACTACCTGCAGCTACTCAGTGAAAATTGGTTTCTTATCTTCTCTGCTGCTGCTAATGATGAAACTGATAACAGCATCAACTTCATTGAGCAGTTGCAGGGTCCTGTGAACTGTTTTGTGGAAATTTTTTTTTTGTCAGCTCTGGGACAGATCCAGTGACTTAGCTTTTCTTCTGCTTGCTGTATGTGAGCATATTTGATTGCTGTCTCTGATTCCTGGCACACAAGGTGACCTTGTGCACTGCCCTGTCCATTTTCTTTTTAGTATGTCAGGGTTGTTTCTTAATAGCTTGGCTGTGGTTTAGGCTCGATAGTGCCAAGATGAGCTTTGCATCACACTCCAAAGTCTGTCTTTCTGATACCAATTTGAGCAAATTTGGGGGATAGGTTCTCTGTCAAGTGAGGCTCCATTTTTTGAGGTGGTGTCAGCAGCTGATTTTGGGTTCCCTTTGCATGAATCTTCTCATGGCACAGAGCCAGAGACGATATTTGTCATTTCTGCGCAGCCCCTAGGCAGGGTGTGTTGCCAAGGCTTCTGCATGCTCTCAGTTCAGTGATTCCCTTGCTGCTGGAACAGCCTTAAAGAAGTTACTGTCGTAACGGCAGATGGCTGGGGGGTCTGCTCAGAGTTGCTCTCTGTGACCAGACTGGCTGCCCTAGGGTTCGATGAGTGGAATAAGTGATGCATAAACATCATCACCACTTCGTCTTGCTCTTGTCTTGAAAATCAGAAGGCTTTGCCCAAGGGTAAAAACAAAGTTTCTCTGCATTGCAATTTGAAACTGCAATACCTTTAGTAACTGGCCAGCCAGGTTTCTAAGTGCCGTGTTACAAGCTGCAATACCATCTGTTTACCCCTGAAAAATGTAGAGAAACAGGAAGCAAGTGAGGACTTTAGTTTTTTTATTAAATCCTGCAGCTGGAAATAAATGCCAACAGAAAAAGTGCCAGAATGTTTGTGGTCTGGGGAGAAGCAGCCTGTTTTAATGATAGCCAATATGATCAGATACAAAGCAATTTGTCAGTGCAGACTTGCTATTAATAACCCAGGCTGTCCCTTGAAGACAGCCTCTAACTCAATTACAGCTGGGTTTGTAGCTCAGCAAATTAAATTACCCTACACTTCAGAAGGGTTTGGAAGAATGAAATATAAAGTAAACATTTGTTACAAAACCACTAATCATAATCAGTTATATGATGCCTAGGCAAGGGCCCTGACTCCTTAGTTGGCTTAGGGAACTCATTTTTTTCTGGGGATGCTAATATGAAAGGATAACCAAGATACTATTTGTATCCAAATGCTTTTTCCAGATCTGTTTTGTTCTGGATCAGATGCCACAGTCAGTTTGTATTGTGAAGGGTAATAATTTAGGCTGTGTGGATGTACCTCTGCTCCGTGTTCTATGTTTTGATCTGTTGCAGTAAAGATTGCTAGGAGGTAATGGAACATCACAGGAGATACAGCATGCTCTGTTCTGTTCTATGAAGCACTGACTCGCTTTGATTTTCAGTTTCCAGAGGAGAATTGCAATGTATCTTCCCATGGTACCATCTGTTGCACTGGTGCAACTGTCTGTGGATCAGAGACATCAGCTGAAACTGAAATGATCAGTTAATTAAACTATGTATTTTTAGCTGGGTCACTTCAATGATTGTTCTCAACACAGCCTCGCTGAAGGGTTATTTTAAACTTGGATCATTTTAGTGATTGTATTTTCTGTATGACCTTACAAACAACTGTATCCAAACAAATGAGATCTTAGGACTAGGAAGGTGTGGCTGGAATGAGCTACACTGGGAAAATGAATTTCTAAAGGCAGGTTTCCTACCTAAAAATGGCCTCTTGTCAACTAGTGCCATGTCAGATACTACCAATAGAAAATCAAATAGGCAAAAAAGGAAGGGACTGCTTCAACCTTAGTCACTTCATTTATGCCATCTTGTTTAATTTCTATGTCATTCAGATATTCATTTTTGGTCACCTTAATGGTTCCTCTTTATTTTCCAGTGCAATTAGGATGTGTGCTGTATCACTCATGTCTGAATGAGAGCTGAGTTAATTTTTTGGCAAGTGCTATAAGACTACTTGTTCTGTATTTGATTTTTATCCTTTTTACCCTTTGCTACACAAGCCCAAACATCCTGTTTAGAGGAATTCCAGAGTCCTGCAAAAGGTTCCAACTCTACTCATGTAATTCTGCTGAACTGAAGAAAACCATGTGTCCATATGAGTTACTCCAGTAAATAAACCTTGCAGGATCAAATCCTCCATTTCCTACAGAAAAAAAGGGATTACTTTTCATGGCTGGCATGGTAATTAACAGGATTTGGGAAATACATTCTTGCAGCTGCTTTGAAAATTAACTTCAAAGGTTCCATTAATCCTTGCCTCAGAAAAAAAATAATTGATTACAATGTCTTTGGAGAAATATCTGCTTAATAATGCTCTAATTCAAAATATGCTAATAACTTAAATATTAAGCAAGCTACTGTTTGTGATAATTGTTGATTACAGTTGGTGTAAACACTGTTTAGAACATTATGTCATATCTGAATACAAAGTCATCAGATTCTCACCAGGCTGGTTTATAAATTACAGCCCAACATTGGCAAAAGTGGAGCACAGTGGAAGGGCTTTGCTGGGCTATTAGAATATTTAAAAACAGCACTGCAAATGTGTTCTCATATCCCAGGCAGTAATTCTATCTCCCCATTTTCATCAGATGCCTTCTTATTTAACTTGGTTATGTGCTGGGTGTTGAAGCTCTGTACAGTCGCCATTGCCTATTCTGAGGGCTTCCTCCAAGTCAAAACCCCGGCCTGGATGAAAGTGAACAAATCCTGCCTGTTAAGACAGATGCCTTCACTCTACAAGCAACCTTGTGATTGCCCATTGGGTGGAGTATGTGTTTTGTGTTGACATCTGTTTTGCATGGACAGTGACCACATTGCAATCAAAAGAACCCATAACCAGGGGCCACAGTCTTGCATTTCAACAGCCCTGAGAAGCTCCAGCTTCAAGGTTATTCCTTCAGTTCCAGTGCTGTGTAGAGGGGGACAATCATACTCCCTGTGCTGGCTGACTATGCTTCTATCAGAAATAGTAAGGATGCCACTGGCTGCCTTGGCCACTTGAGCACACTACTGGCTCATATTTATCTGATAATCAAGCACTGATTATCAGCCACAGGTTTCTCCTGCTTTCCTATACCTGGTTGTCCAGTGAATCAACAGGAAGGCTTTCTACCAGCATGCCTCCCTCTATTTTCTCCTGGGTTAAACAAGGAGCTGCTGGGCAAACTCAAGAGGAAGAAGTCTATAGGTCATGGAAGGAGGGGATGGCCACTTGGGATGATTATAAGGCTCTGGTGAGAGAATGTAGGGATGCAACTAGGAAAGCCAAGGCCTCCTTGGAATTAAACCTTGCAAGAGAGGTCCAGGGCAATGCAAAGGGCTTCTTCAAATACACTGCAGGTAAAACTAAAACTAGATGCAATGTAGGGTCCCTGCTGAATGAGGTGGGTGCCCTGAAGACAGAGGATACAGAGAAAGCAGAGATACTGAATGCTGCCTTTGCTTCTGTCTGTACTTCTGGGAGCTGTCCTGATATCAGTCCCCAGACTGCTGAGGCACCAGAGGAAGTTGAGGCAAGAGAGGAGCTTGCCTTGGTTGATGAGAATTGGGTTAGGGATAAGTTGAGCAAACTGGATGCATATAAATCCATGGGCCCAGATGGGATGCACCCGTGTGTACTAAGGGAAATGGCAGAAGTCATTCCTAGGCCACTCTCCATCTTTTCTAAGTCATGGGGATCAGGAGAGATGCCTAGGGACTGAAGGATAGCAAATGTCACTCCAATCTTCAAAAAGGGTAAGAAGGAGGACACAGGTAACTACAGACTGGTCAGCCTCAGCTCCATCCCAGCAAAGGTGATGGAACAATTTGTTCTAGATGCTGTCTCAAGGCACAGCAAGGACAAGAGGGTCATTAGGGACAGTCAGCATGGCTTCACCAAGGGGAAGTTATGCTTGGCCAGCCTGATAGCCTTTTATCAGGGCATAAACAGATGGATAGATGATGGCAGAGTGGTGAATGTGGTCTATCTTGACTTCATTAAGGCATTTGACACAGTCTCCCACAGCATCCTTGCAGCCAAACAGAGGCAGTGTGGACTGGATGATAGGGTAGTGAGGTGGATCATTAACTGGCTGCAGGATATAAGCCAGAGAGTGGTTGTCAACAGGACAGAATCTAGTTGGAGGCCTGTATCTAGTGGAGTCCCCAGGGGTCGGTACTGGGACCAGTTCTAGTCAATCTATTCATTAATTACTTGGATGAGGGATTAGGGTGCACTATCAGCAAGTTTGCTGATGACACAAAGCTGGGTGGTGTTGCTGACACCCCAGCAGGCTTTGCTGCCATTCAGTGGGATCTGGACAGGCTGGAGTGTTGAGTGGGGAGAAATTTAATGAACTGTAACAAGGGCAAGTGGAGAGTCTTGCATCTGGGCAACAAACACCCCAGGTACACCCTAGATACCAGTATGGGTTGGGGACTGGCCTGTTAGAGAGCAGTGTAGGAGCAAGGGACCTGGGGGTCCTGGTGGACAGCAGGATGACTATGAGCCATAAATGTGCTCTTGTCGCCAAGAGGGCCAGCAGCATCCTGAGGTGCATCAGAAGTGGGGTGGTTAGCAGATCAACAGACAAGTTCTCGTCCCCCTGTACTCTGCCCTAGTGACATAATCCCATCTGGAGTACCCTGTCCAGTTCTGGACCCCTCAGTTCAAGATGGCCGTGGAGCTGCTGGAGGGAGTCCTGCGCAGAGCAGCGAGGATGGTGAAGGAAACAAAACACCTCCCTTATGGGGAAAGGCTGAGATAGCTGGGTCTCTTTAGCTTGGAGAAGAGGAGACTGAGAAGTGACCTCATTAATGTCTATAAACATGTGAGGGGTGGGTGTCAGGAGGATGGAGCCAGGCTCTTCTCAGTGTCATCTAATGATAGGACAAGGGGCAATGGGTGTAAGC
>JAOXOE010000001.1:69780035-69800301 GCA_028565055.1 Phoeniculus purpureus
GTGTTCCTGTGTGACTTGGTCTAGGTGATCCTGCTCTGGCAGGGGGATTGGACTGGATGATCTTTCGAAGTCTCTTCCAATCTCTAATGATTTAATGATTCTATGAGAAGAGTACTGCTCCACTGTACCTACATAGAAAATAATCTGTAGTTATCTAAAACCTTGTTAATTTCTGACAAAGACTACCCTGCTTTGTAGGATGACTTTGGCCATGGGTGTGGTTACTCAACATGCCATGCTTTCAGTGACTATAAAAGTCATAAACCAGCTGGTCACTGTACCAGCTTCTCGTTGCTGCAGTTTGAATCCCTTCCGTACATCTCAGCCTACTTACGGAGTTTTAATTTATTAAAATAGCTATAAGATACACCTAATAAAAATAATCAAAAATTAGCCAAGTAGAATGCTGTTTGACCCATGAAGAAATTAACAGAAATTGTTAGGGTGCCAGGAATCATTTAATTTTGACAACCTGTACTGAAACATGTATTCTGGCACTCTTGCCCTGGCACACAAGAGAGCCAGAAAACTGGCTGTAGAAGACTTTGTGTAAAGAAACACACACCTAGGTGAGATGGAGTCTATATCATAAACAACTGAGATCCTAGGCTGGGAGCAGCCAAGGAAAAGCAGTCACCAGTTAGCTGCTTCTACCAGAAATGTAAGTAAGCCTGATTGTAACCAGGAGTTGACTCCTTTGTACTGAAGTATATGTTGAGGAAATAACTTTCTTTGCTGTGGCATATCCAGGAAATGCAGTCTGATTTCTTACAATGATCTGTAAGTGGTGAGACACTGTACCAAGTTCCCCAGAGAACTGTGGATGCCCCTTCTCTGCAAGTGACCAAGACCAGATTGGATGGATCTTTAAAACACTTGATCTAGTGGAAGGTGGCCCCGCTCACACTGGGACGGTGGAACTGTCTGATATTTGAGGTCCCTTCCCATTCTAACCATTACAGTCTAGTCTAAGATGGAAGTAACAGTTTCATCATTACATTTAGTCATCATTCAGACAAAATAATGGCTAGATGTTCTGTAGCTGATGCACTTACCTTAAAAGTGGTCTTGAAGGACTTATATCCCATAAATATTCAGTACTGCATCTGTAAAACTGTGAGGAAAAAAGTGGAGGAACTTGTAAAAGAGGTGCAAATAGACCGTTGAGGAGGGTTTATTTGTGTAGCTTCTGATGCAATTTTCAGTACCATAATCAAGCTTCTCTTTGGGATTACTCATTTCTATCTGCAGATGTTTGTTAGGTGACTAGCTGTTATTGATGGGAATGAAACTGTACATCACAGACGCTGGTTTGGGATTTGCCATCTGTATTGCAAACCAGTTTTATAGTAGGAGAGAACAAGTGAAACAGCAGAATTTGTGCATGGCTCTCTAGCATTTCACTTTATCTTTTCCTGTGATTCATCTTCATGCTTTTTGATATATAATTCCAAAAAATAGTGTTGTCAAAACCCCAGCCTCATTAGAGTCCAAGTAACCCTTGCAGCTTCAGTGTATTCACATTGTATATTGACTTACTGGCTGATGTTTCAGTCAATGCTCACTGCTTGTTTTTTTACTGAATATTGTCTTTTAGGGTTTTTTCAATAGAAAATTTATACCTGGTGTTAAAAAGCATGGAAAACTCTGGGTAGTTGACTATAAAAGGAGGCTATGTGAAGTATGTAGAAATCAGATTTCAGTCTTCTGTGGTTTTAGTTCAGATTTCTCTAATTCATTCTCCAGTCTGTAGGAACTGTGTATGCTAGTTAGTGTCCTCAAAATTCCACCTAGGTGAGACTACAATATGTTCTATGAATCTTCAGGCAACACTGGTTTTACAATAAGTATCTTTGGTGATCTGCCCATGCCTAACAAACCTCAACTGGGGCTTTCTTCTGTAGTCTAAAACTCAGTCATTTCAAAGATCAAGCAGCACTAACAACCAGCCTGTAAGAACTTCTTGTTTCTTTATTCCTTGATAAGGTCAACCTTATTTGCCTGAATCTGAGAGCAAATTTTGTCCTAGAAAACAGCAGTTAGAAATTGCTATATTTCCTGACCATTCTGCTCTTGATAAGGATGCTTTCCTTACTTAGAAAACATGGAAAGTCCTTAAACGGATACTTGCAGTGACATTTTTATTTGCAGAAAAGTTATAAACTTCTTAAGTTTATAAAATGTACTTTTCAGTACTTCTAAGGCTGAAGCAGCTGAACTCTTTAATTAAAGTAGGAAGCTGTGAAAAAAAAATTAGTCACTTATGAAATAGTTCAGCTTGAAAAGTTTTTATCTCATAGAGAAAACTTTGTATGTGGAACAGATGGTAGTGCTTGCTTGGCACACAGCTGCCTGACCCACAGCCATTTTCATGCTGCATTGTATCAACACTTCGTTCCATCTGTCACACATGTAATGCCTTTTCTTAGGAATGCACCTGGTACCATAACAAGGCTTACTGAAAGCTTAGGATATGTGCAGACTTCCCTGCTGTTCCTCCATGTCAGTGAGTACAGAACACTCTAATAACAGGTCACGTGTACCAACACAATTATTTTTTTCTCCTGAGTCAAGCCTACATCAGGTCTTTCTGCTATTTGCGTCACAAAACCTTTCCACTGATTTTATTCTCTTAATTATACAGTTCTTTTAATCTTTGATGTAGTGGCAATATATGCTTAACTAGGATACAGCCTGCTGTTCCTTTTTGGACCTGTACTGAGATGAAGTGGAATACCCTTATTACTGTGAGGGCCGACTTGTCTGAGAGCTTTCCCTGATCTTGGGCTTTCTGCGGCTCACTGAAAAATAAATGTTCCCTTTGCGCCCCTAAAATACTGTAATCAATACCTGACTACAGTCCCTAAAACTGAGATGTTAATTAGAAGCATAACTGAAAAGGTCAGGCTATTTTAAGATAAGAATGGAATGTAAGATTAAAGGCAAAAATTAGGCTTGGGATGCAGAAAGAGTTAGAAGAATGAGTAGAAAAGCTGCTGAAGTCATCTAACATTCCTCTTGAACAAGCCTATAGGCTGCAAAGTCACTTTTGACCAGAGTTTGTACACCTAGGGGACTAATTTAGTACAGCCTTTCATACCACACACTAGCTTCACAGTGCTATACACAGAAGTTTACAGGAAAGTAAACCTGTTCTTACTGGGATTTTTGGCATATGGCAGTAGTCCTTTTCCCTCTTCTGACAAATTGGGAGTGACTTTGATTTTGTAGATTTTTTTAATGATGTGCCTTTGATGTTACGTAAAACCACTGAGTTAAAAATTCATATAGCCCCAAGCAGTCATAAACTGTTTCCTTCTGTGCAACGTAGCAACAAAACTGTTTATCCTGTTTTACTGTATAATCATTGTGGTTTTGCACTCATGTTCACGTTGGCTCTGATGTTTCTTCATCAATGCCTAGTAGAAGCAATCCTTGCGTGAAGGAATCTGGCTACGATTTATAGGAAACAGAATGTGTTAGACTGCTTTTCTTTTAGTATGGCAAACAACTTGTGTGTATTCTCTTACAAGAAAAACAATTTTAATTTCTGTTTTTATTTCATAAGTTTTAAATTGATCTGTTGGGACCGAGGGCAGGATCTGTTGCACCAGTTTTCACCCATAAATTCTTGAAAATATACCTAGTAAATCCTCTTCTTATGCTTCAAAGGACATTAAAAAGTTAGGGTTTGTTTTAGAGTCTGTGATAGCATCATGAAAGGTGACAAAAGAAGCAAGAAGCTCCAGCTGCTATCAGTATCTTGAATGTTTTAAACAATACATCTAGCTTGGGGTGTCCCTGCCCATGGCAGGGGGATTGGACTAGATGCTCTTTCGAGGTCCCTTCCAATCCCTGATAATTCTACAATTCTATGAATGTATTGAAATAAAAGACTGAAGGCTTTGTGGGTGGATGATCACATCATACACTGCTTTTCCAAAAGTTTTAAGGGCTTGTTCATGAGAAACTGATTTTTACTTACAAATCCATTGTGTACACTTGGAAGACAGTGCAGTGCTTATAGATCAGAGTATGTATATAGCTGAAAAAAAGGCTGTCAGAAGCTTGTCTGGCAGACAGTCAGGCTTGGTTCTGTATTTCTGTATATGTCCAATGATCACCAATCAAATGAATTGTTGTAGAATAATTAGACTGATTTCAGACTTACAGAAAAAAGAATGACCTCATAAATAGAAGAACCTTTGACCAAAGTCAAGATTTAGTAATTTTCTTTGACAACTTTCCCTTCTCCTTGAGGGGAAATCCCGGGACTCAGAATAAATGTGTGGATCACTATTCCAGCACTCCATCAATAGCACACTGAACCTGACAGGTGTAGCCTAGGGAGGAAAAAAGAAGCTTTCATAAAGGCAAAGAAGCACAGCCTGAAACATTCAGGAAATAAACTTGAAAAAGCATTTAAAAAAAAGGAAGGAGAAGGCAATATAGTTACTCTTTTGCAGATAGCAAAAATAAAATATTTTATTTTTAGTATCTAGTTACAAATGTAAATGGAAACTGATATATGAAAAAATTAATCAAAATATAAATCAAGGTAAGAAGCCTTTAATATCTTTAGCAAAACTGTTTGCTTGTTTGATTGATTTCTGTCTGTTGGTAAACTACATTTTTACAAAAGATGTTTATTCCCTTAGAACATCATTCTTTGATGTTATTGGCCAAGTTTTCTCTCCTGTCTTATCTTTGAGGCTCCAGGGAGGAACAGATTTATTTCCATTGTACAGGGATACTGTAGTTGTGGTGGTAATCTTGGAGTTGTTTTCACTGGGGATGTTCTGTCTCATTGCATGGAGAGAGAGAGAGATGAGGCAGAGCTGTGTGCTGAGATTTGCCACAGAAAATAATTAGAAACTCCACCACTGGCATATGGATGCATGGTAGACCATATCTCTTCTGTTCTCTTCTGAGGGTGGGTTTGAAGAATTTTCTTCTCTCTCTGGCTTCTATAATAAGAGCTGGAGTACACACAAAACTTTTGTCCTTATGTCATCATTAGCTCAACATACACAGAATACCCTGAAAATACCACTGTTGTGGGAGACAGACAGAAACCAGAGCAGTAGAGAAGGTGATAACCAGGTATTCTAGAGTAAACCTTTACCTTTAGACAGGTATGCCTGTATGAATTTCCATAAGCGAATCAATGTGACTGTCTGTATTTAGGTACAAACCACTTGGCTTGCAGCAGCTGCTGTGACTGTTGAGCTTTCTTGATGCTTGAGGATGTGCTGCCTCTGATGGCTGATGCAGTTGCATTTATTCACTTAATTTAATACTCATAGCTTTTTTACAAGTACAACTCTAAAGGATGAATTAGTTATTCTGTTACAGTAATACACAGAGGTATGAATAGCACTACATAAGAAATGCAAGTATGGCTACACTTGCTGAAGCACATTAATTTCAACAGTAAGATTGTTTCTCTAGGGGATGCAGCATAATTTTCATAGTGACCATTCCTAAGCTAGAAAGTTACATAAGAGCGTAACCACACTAATGCAGATCTGCCACTGTGATTAGTTTTTTGTACTGCGTTGCAGTTTGCCACTTGTTTGTCACTGAAATCAGTTTGTTTAATGTAAAGTAATAGAATAGCGTAGGTTGTAGGGGAGCTCAGTCATGAGACTCTTCCTTGGACAGAGGTAATTGAAATGGGAAGTTCCATCTCCACTTGTGGCCAAAGCAGGAAGATGAGTTTTCTGGTCAAAGGTTATGTCAGAAGAATCATGGAGATGGAGGCACAGCAGGGATGTGAAGAGAGGTCCTACTGTAGTTTATACCCTTGCACAGGTTACGCGTAGCTTATCACTAATGTGATAATTTTATACAGTTGCACACATAGTTACACAGCTGTACCTAAATAGTGCTAAGCCTTCCTGTTCTGACTGGTAGTTTCAGAGATACACTATATGAAAGGGAAATGACTGTTTCAAGTACCTGGGAGAAATCAGGCTGTAACTGCTAGTAATTCCAAGTGGAAGATGGACCTTCAAGTTTGTTCTAACCACTGTTGTTTTTTTTTTTTCCCCTAACAGAGACAAGGAACCGGAGCTACAAATGGAAAAGACAAGACATCTGGCGAGAATGGTAAGGATAGACTGTATTCCTTGGTGAATGTGGAGTCAAATTTATCTGTAATACTTCTACTGTAGTGGCAGATACCAGATAACAATGGCCTTGGATTCATGTCTTTTGAGTGTGTTTTATAAACTGGGAGAGCGTCAGTGGGGTTGTTTTCTTTACATTTGTGTGTTCTAATCACCTAGTGAAATAAAGACTTGATTCTGAGCTTGTACTATGGTAAACCAAAGACTTGAAGTCAGTGAAGATACAAATGAGGCTGGAACAAGACAGTTAGGTATGTGTGGAGAGAACACAGAGACTAGATTAAGAATTTTGAGCAGTTGCTGTATGAATGGGGAAAGTGAACAAATGTAAACTAATTACAAAGGACTTGCTCATAAACATAGTTTCTGTGATCTGATGAATCCCACCTAATTTTAGGCCTATAACTAAGACACCAATATTAGAAGCCACTTGCATACAGCTCATTTCAGTGTGGCATAGAGTTGGGCTGTGGATGGAGCAGCTCACATGGAAGGACCATATGGCAAATAGGCTCTTAACTTCAGCATTCCACATGAGCAAATCTGGACTCATGCTTCACTGCTCTAAGTGGTGAGTCATCCCTTTTTTTCACATAATCACAATCTCTTTGGTTGGAAGAGACCTTTTGAGATCATGGAGTTCAACCTTTGACGAAGCACCGCCAGATCACCACTAAATTATGTCCCTAAGCACCAAGTCCACACATGATTTAAATACCTCCAGGGATGGTGACTCTGCCACTTCCTTGGGCAGCCTGTTCCAATGCCCAACAACCCTTCCAGTTAAAAAATTCTTCCTAACATCCAGCATAAATCTCTAAAGGGGCTGGCAGGAAATAGCCTCTCCCCCTTAGGTGGTACAAACAATTCTGATTTCTTATTTTCTGAAGAAAGTAAAATTTAATTTTCAGTGAAAACTGGACTTGCTTAGCTGAAATCTCATTTTATTTCCTATATGAGGCAGAAATACTTTACACACAGATGGTCCTGACTAAAATCCATTTACCTTCAGAAGCATTTTTCAAAGGAAAACATTTAGATCAGCTTTATTGTATGCCCAGCTGAACATGAGGCAGCATCAGTTCGTAGAAATTCATGAACAGGATGAGGATTGAACTACGTAAACACATTGTCTACTTCTGTTTGATCTTCCAGTTTTAATTAAAAGAATGTTCTTGTAATCCATCTCATCTACTGAAAAGCAGAAAGAATGCAAGCCTCTTATCTGAAAAGCCAAGGCTTTTCAGAGGTGGGATGTTTGAGACGTTATTTTGGATACACGTTTTTGGCCTTTATGTGTTGGTCTGAACAGAATTTCTGGGCCCTTTGAGGCAACATGTCCGAAAATATTAGACTTCTTTATGCCTGGTTTTCCCATTACAGAGAGGTGACTTTCCCATAAGGGTTGTTTGCATAATGCTACAACAAATGAAATCTGTAAATGATGTTGCCAATATGATAAAACACAAATTAGAGTGGGGGAAAAAGAGAAATAAATATTTTTGCTTGTTATTGTATCTTGAATTAGTGGGAACAAATGTACCCTGACAGCAAAGCCATTGCATTCTCAAGTTAACAGGAAAGGAAAGCAAGCAAAATTATGTTAGCCATTTGGGCAGCATGTTTTTCTTTGTTTGAGCACATTATGAACTGAGCTAGTTTGCCTTGAATTGCTTCCCAAATAAAATTGTCCTGTTGTCAAGCTTAGCTTGGATTTACTGATCCTGCAGCCTTTTTAAAAGCAATTAATTTTTTTCTCAAAGGGAATTTGGAGTGAGAAGAAGCTGCATCCTTAATTCACCAATATATGGTTCTAGTTGTAGCATAGTTTTAGGTAGAATATAAACAGATGGATGTACAGTTACTCAAACAAATAGGTACCAATGTTTTGTAATGAAATTGTAACTGAGAACTTGACACCTATAGAAGATAGAGGAGCAGCAGGGGAGACGGAATAGTCTTCTGATCTCCCTAGTCCACATGCTTGCATGAAAATAAAGTAGAAACAGAACTTTGGACCTGAGATTAAATTCTGAATCAAAGAAGCAGAAATGTATAGTTCTTAGCTCTCAATAGCTCTGTGCTTGTTAGAAACCAAGCAGAAGTTACCTATTAATCTGAAAACTGGGGTGTGCTGTAAACCTACATACACAGCATAAATTCCCCACTATATTTTTGCCCAAAGTCTGCCTGTCTTAAATTTTCATTGTGACAGTTACTGGCCTCTTCAGATGTTTTTCCCTGTCAAAAGGAAACTTTCCTTGTTGAAAAGAGGAGGATGAAACCAAAACGCCCTTCATCTTCTTGTGGAAAAAGAGTTAAGCAATGAAAATCCTTGTAGAGTAAAACTAGGCTGGTCAGTGTCTTTGCTCTTGGTTTACAAGATAAGGAAAAGCTGCTGATAACTAACTCTGAGTAAAGATGCTCATCTGTTTCCAGATATTTTAGTTCACATAGTAGAGAAAATGCTATCTGTCAAGTTTTGTTTGCTCGTTGTAAATTAACTTTGGGCTGTCTCTAATTTGGCTCAAAACTGGTGAAAATCTATTGGCCATGACAATCAGCATTTCTCCCTCTTTAAAGACATAGAATCATAGACATGTATGATGCCGTTGTTACTGTAAAGCATTTGGGGAAATTCACTCTCTAAAGATTCCTTTTAGACATTCATTAGACAGCAACATTTTATCCTTGGTTGTGTTTGGTTGTATTTAGTTCTGACCATCACAGCAGTGGTCTCTTAGCTAGCCTCTTTTCCAGGGGAGGATTTTAGCACAGACAAAATGCAGGCTCAGTCTCAGTATCTGCTGAACTGACACTGACTTGTTCTAGCAGTCTTGCTTGTTGGCTGAGAGGGATGAGTAATGGAAAAGACTGATCTTCAGAAAAGCCAGTAGTGTGGAGCAGTGATATGCCACAGTACATGGGTTTGTGGTAATGGAAGAAGAAAATCCCATATGCAAACTCAACTGGTTGTCACGTTGATGAATGGACTGCTGTACCAATGTGGGACCTTCATTCATCAGCAGTTATATCTTCCCCCAGCTGCCTTCTTGAGTAGTCTTCTAGCACAAAAAGCTCCCTGTTTTTTTTTCTCCAGAACACTGATTGTTATCAGACAGGATTCTTCTCCACTGTATTTCACATAACATATACCACCATGCTGTCTTGGGTCTTATGCAAGCACAAGTCTGGTAGTTCTTGAAGCTGTATCAATATTATCAATACTGAATAATAACTTGTGTTGGAGTAACATTTACTCACACTGAGTTTTGCTCTTAACATGGAGTAACCTCGCTGGATGTTTGTCAAGCCCTAAATGACACTTTTTTATCTTGTCCTGTTAAACAAGTTGTAGTTTGTCCTTCTGCAGATTAATAGCCATCTGGTTTTGACCATAATGTCTTCCTAAAGAGTGACTATTGCATTAGAAGATGCTCTCATGATACCTCAGCGACTAGTGATGTTAATGGAAGGGAAGAGCTCTTGATAGCTTCAGTGAGCATTGTATTGTGTCAAGTAACTTTCCATCTGATACATACTGTATATAAGGGAAATCCATATAATTTCATTCTGTTGTCAAGGATGGGAAGAACAAAATTACCATTGGATGTAAATCACATAAAAATTTTCCTGAAAGAAAACTGGTCAAAAGCCTTTTTTTAAAAGAAATACCACTCTAATAATTAGTACTGATGCTGTGCATATAGCAAGTGTTGCTACCATAACCTCATTGGATTTTGGAAGGACCCCAGTCTACCTGCAGGCCAAGACATACTTATTTGCCCATGATTTGGACAGATGGGTTTAACACTGGCTGGAGAGTCAGACCCAAAGAGTGGTGGTGAATGGAGTTGTGGCTGGTTACTAACAGGATTTAAGTAGCGCTTCCCAGGACTCAGTATTTGTTAAACAGAACCATTCCCATTTAACATCCTTATTGATTATTTGCATGAAGAAGATTGAGCACACCCTTAGTAAGTTTCAGATGACACAAAGCTAGGTAGGAATGTTGATCTGCTTGAGTGTAGAGAGGTCCTACAGAGATCTGAACAGGCAGACTGATGGGCTGAGGCCAGCTGTATGAGCTTCACCAAGACAGGATGCTAGGTCCTGCACTTGGGTCACAACAGCCTTGGGAGGGTTAGTGGCTGGAAAGCTGCTCAACAGAAATAGACCTGTGGGTATTGATTCATCATCTAAATATGAGCCAGCAATGTGCTAGGTGTCCAAGAAGGCCAACTGCATCCTGTTCTGTCAGTGTTCTATCAGAAACTCTGTGGTCAGCAGGAGCAGGGGGTAGGATTATCCTCCTCTATACAGCACTGGTGAGGCTATGCCTCAAGTACTGAGTTCAGTTTTGGGCAGCTAAATAAAAGAGATTGAGGTGATGAAGCAGGTCCAAAGATGGGCAACAAGGTTAGTGAAGGTCTGGAGAACAAGGCTTATGAGGGAACCAGGGCTATTTAATCTGAAGAGTTAAGGGGATACTTCCTTGCTGTCTACAACTACTTGAAAGGAGGTTGGAGAGCGTACAGTGTTGGTCTCTTCTCACAAGTAGGAAGTTGTGCCAGGCAAAGTTTAGGTTAGACACTAGGAAAAATTTCTGTATGGAAAAGGTTATAGGGCATTGGAACAGACTCCTCACTAGGGTTTTTGTTGAATCTGCATTTCAGGGTATATTTAAAAGTTGTGTAGATATGGTGTTTAGAGACATTGTTTAGCAGAGGGCTTGGCACAATCAGATTAATGGTTTAACTTGACCTTAAAGATCTCTTCCAACCTAGGTTATCCTGTTATTTGTGTTTGCTGTTATGACCTTGTAAACTTTTATGTAATATGGTTCTCTAGGGTAGAAAATCCAAAGGGAAGACTGCTGTACTATCCCCGAGCACCTACTCACATATGAATATGACTTGGCCTAACAGTCAGTGTGGGATGAAAAGCTTTAATTTCCTTTTTGCTCACTTGGTTTGATTAATCTGGTGTATCATGTTCTAAATGAAAATAGGATGTTCCTTCCTTACTATTCTTACTACCTTGGCAATGTCAGAGTTCATACTTATAACTTCTCATTCTGTTTCACGTTACCATGCGAGTGGTTTTTTTGCTATGCATTTTGCAAGTTGATGTCATACCATCTACTCTTCACAGCCAGGCATAACTGTCTGGGAAATAATTGCATCTGAAATATAGAATCTCTTCTTTCCCTGTTAGATATCATGCTTTCTTTCGAAAGTACTTAAGACTTGTACTTATTCAGTGATATTTGTTAATTTTCTTGGTATCAGAATTTTCATTCGGCAATATGCTTATAATAGCACAGTATGAGTTTTCATGTGATGAATTGCATAACTTTCTGAGTCTGAGGACAATGAATTTGCATGAATTTATGTATTATGGTGAATTAATCCTGTGTAACCATGGCAAGATGGTCAGCTGTACTGAAAAAGTGAAGCTGCTCTTTACAGTTTCTAATCATTCTCAAGCGTTTGTCTTGTCAGTGTATGATCTCTGCTTTGGTGTGATCAGAAAGCTATAAATGAATAAATGCTCTGCATTTCTTCCTCTCTGTACAGTGCACCATGGAACACCTTTATGTGAGGATAAAGAATCAGTAGCATTAGCAAATAAATTCTTTTACATCTAAAACTCACAAATCTAAACTTCTAAAACATCTAAACTCACTTAAATCTGCATGCTTCTAAAGAACATTAACAGTAATGGTAGACTTGCAAAACTATCATGCATGGTAGAATCTCATAGATTTTTCAGTAAGTTTTCCTGGTAGGAGGGATATGCATCTTGCAGTGTAATCCAGTCCATCCACTCACTCCATCTACTCAATGAACAACAGAATGAATAATCATCTTCATGTTTATTTATGCAGAGTGCTTAGTGTAAGACAGCTTAATTCCTGGCTAGAGGCCAGGATTATTATTGTAGTATGGTCTAATATAAACATCCATTTAAGAACTTAAAATTAATTTTCCATGAATTCTCTAATGGCCATGTAAAAATGTATTGTTTTGGGAACAGCCCCACAAATAAACTTGCTGTGGAAAACAGATCTTGAGAAGAGAGGGAACACGTGAAGTTAGTTTGCATAAATAATCGAAAGATCTCAAGGAGCATGGTTTGCTTTATCTGCCCAGATCTAGAGATATGTTTGGTCCCAGGAAAGGACTGCAACGTAGCATTTCAATGCCTTATGCATTTTGGTTTTCTGACCAAATATACTGCTTGTGTTGTGAAAGTGAACTAGGTCTTGCAAACAGCTGCTGAATTAATGTTCAAAAAAAACAGACCCAAAAACCCCCCCAAAAAACCAACTGCTTGTCTGTTATTTGAACCCTCAGCACTAATCAGAAATGGGTAGTATTGTATGGAACTAATACTGAGGTTGCCTCATTAGGCTGAATGCTGGGAGGAAAATGACTTTGCTCTCTTGTCTCTTCCCACTATGATGTTCTACTAAACTTCCTGAAAGTGCAGCTTCCTGGAATATTATCTCCCAATCAGTAACATGGTCTCTTCTACTTATCTGAATCTACATCCAGAGCCAAATTTTGTCCTAGCTCGTTCAACCCAGCTAGTACTAGTGGGTATTTAGAAAGTGAGATGGGAATTGTTTGGTGTACCTGATAGCTTCCATTTTCTTTCAAAATAGGAAGCGAGTCTCAGCAAGATTTACGTATGTGTATATGCAGCCATCAAATAATATAACACATTTGTTTGAACCCTCAGCAGAGTTCCATAAGGTGTGTTTGGTCACATACAATTGCTCAGAGGAAGGTGTAAAATTTCTGTATGAACTCAACACTATGATCTGTAGTTGAGTGTTTCAGATGAGTTAGGATAAAAATCCAAATTAAATGGTTCTGGACAAATCCCATCTCAGGGCATATCTGTGCAGGGCAAAAGCTGCTGAGCTTAATTTCAGGCACTTTCTTTGGAACAGCAGCACATAAAGAGTAACCAGAACCAAACCAAATATGTCTCAGGTCCTCCTCTGGCCTCTATCTCTAGCTTTGCTCAGACTGGTCTGTTTATCAAGGAGTCCATTTATCTCTTCAGGCAGCCGGCACCTCCTCAGATAAAGACTGATTGAGCCTTTAATAACAAGACTCTCAGATTGTCCACAGATCTTCCCTTAAGAAGATGCTGAAAGGAGGAGAGGGGAATTATACATGAACTTCATTTTGTCTCCTAGGTGAATTTCCATTTCTTGAGGCTGAGGATAAGAGTGAGTCCTCTCCAGAAGAGTAGTGTATGCTTATTTATTTAGGGCAATGATGACAAAGAAGGATCGCTCACAAAAAATTTCTAAATAACTTCTAATGTTTATCTAGCAATAAAAACCTTTAAAGCAATATTTTTGTGTGTTTGAGGTAAAGGAGATACCGTCTATAATGAAACTTCACCTAACCCTGCACATGTCTATATGTGCAGTGGCCATCTGGGATCCTCTGGAGTTTAATGTACCAAATATACCTAATTCAAACTTAAGTAACTTAAGTAGTAATTGTAAGAGAGCAGATACTGGTTGCAATCTTTTGTTGCCTGACAAGCTGTGTTTCATATTGTGCATTACTGCTGTAGTTCATTTGGTGATGAAGAACTTTTATTTTTACATGTTTAGTCAGAAGCATCCCTAAAATAAAAAAAAAGCTTGTTTAAAGGTTTCATCAATTAGCAGGGCCAGTAGTGTTCATGTAGTCTGCCCAAAGCCCTGTCTTTGGAATTCCCCGCAAGTTTTCTTTCTGTGTATCATTTATAATTGCTCTCATGACTACCAAATAAGGCTGGTTTAAAGAATATAGGCATATGTCTCTGTATGTTGACATATAATGTTAATTATGCAGCTTTTACTTGCATGTTTGGGGATTTTTTTTTTTGTTACTTGTGACTATATTGGAGGGACAAAGAAGGATTTTCTATCTGATGAAAGAATACCAACAGAGCAAAATAAATGGAGGAGCCTCATAGGGGGGGAAAAAAAACAGCAGAAGAATAGAACAACAGAAGAATGATTTCACCTTTTAAAACTCACTTTTTAAGGACCTAAAAATACAAAATTATTCCAATATATTTTTCCCTTTTTTCCTTTAAGGGGAAAGGTCCCAGCTAGCTGGCACCTTTGAGATGGAAAAAAGCCTTCACTCTTAAGACTCATGCTACAAATAAATCTGTCCAGGTACTTTTAAGGTCCTCACCACCATAGTAACTGAGTGTTTTCCAAGTATTTAAAAATAGAACAATAACAACGTGTCATTTTCCTAGTCCATAGCTTGCTTTCCAGCTTGTTATGAAAATAACTTGATTAATTTATGGGATCTTTGTTCTGCACACAGTGGTAGCGTACAGCTTAGGAAACTTGTGTGCCTGCTTGCTTGTAATGCTCTGAGTGCACTAAAAATTCAGTTGCATTTCTAAATATGTGAGAAACAAACAACACATGTATGTAAGTATACACACTAACATATGGTCACTCATACAGACTGCACTTTTGCACCTTTGCAGGCTGTAGAAGTTAGTAGAATCACCAACTGTTAGGGATTGGAATGGACCTTGAAAGATCATTTAGTCCAATCTCCCTGCCACAGCAGGATCACCAAGATCAAGTTGCACAAGAACATGTCCAGGTGGGTTTTAAACATCTCCAGGGAAGGGGACTCTGCAACCTCCCTGGACAACCCATTCCAGTGCTCTGTCACCTTCACTGTGAAAAAGCTTATCATATTTATGTGGAATCTCCTATGTTCCAGCTTACACCCATTGCCCCCTTGTTCTATCATTACATGACACTGAGAAGAGCCTGGCTCCATTCTCCTGACACCCACTTTTTCCATATTTATAAACATTAAGGAGGTCACACCTCAGTCTCCTTTTTTCCAGGCTAAAGAGGACTGGTTCCCTCAGCCTTTTCTTATAAGGGAGATGTTCCATTCCATTTATAATCTTAATCATCAGTTCTGCATCCTCCTTGAACTGAGGGGCCCAGAACTGGACACAATGTTCCTGAAGGGGTCTCACCAGGGCAGGGCAGAGTAGATAGGGAGAAGAACCTTTCTTAAACTACTAACCACCCCACATCTGATCCATCCCATAACACCACTAGCCTTTTTGGCTACAAGGACACGTTGCTGGCCCATGGTCATCAACTGTAGAAGGAAATGATCGTAAGTTATTCTCACTTTTAACTTAATTTCAGTAGTTACTAGAGAATCCCGGCCCTGTTCTATTAGATGGTGGTCATGCACTACCTGCCATACCCTCCTATTCTCCACCCAAAAGCGTGCTGTGTTGTCAGGCAAATCAAGTCCAGGGAACATGAAAGAAAAAAGTCTGTAGAAATAAAGGCAGAAAGTGCAGCATTTAAGTCTAAGACCTCAGCCCCTTCAGCCTTCAGGATGCCATGAGAGTCTTGATATACTGCTTTATCCTCAGGTTTTTTTGTTATTTGCATTGACTGTGACTCTTACTTTCCTGGTTTGACCTTTGTCTCCTGTTTTCTGCCTTTACCTGACAGCCACAACTCCCCTGTATGGTAAGATTTTTGTCCTTTCAACAATGGCAATGTGATTTGCATCCACCTTCCTACAGTACTGGGATCCCAGTACTTAGACTATACTTAATTCGGTGGGAGTTTTAGCATCTGGAATGTGGAAGGAGCCTGAATCCTTTCTGAGAAACTGGTCTGTAAAGATCAGGCTATTGGGGGAAGGGGGGGGGGTGGTTGGAGTAAGTTGTAAAATAAGGAAAAAAGTAGTAATATAAAGCTTTGGTGATATTGGTGGGTTTTGCATTTTAGATGATTCATAAATGTGCTGGAGTTCCCATTGAGTGTTAATGAGGAAAGGCAGAACTGAAATTATGCCTTGACAAGTGCAGTATTTCTTTTGGAAATCAGTCAGTAATTGTCAGTGTGCTGCCTGGCTATGCAGCAGGGAGAATGAGACTTCTTTCCATGACTGGCACATAGCACACACTGACTTGCTTCCACTCATTTGAAACTGCTTTCATCAGTGCTATGAGACAAGGAATGTGTAATTATGCTTTGCTGCTGATAGGAACCCAAATGAAGGGTTCAAGCCAGTCTCTAGATAACACTACATAAATTCTATAGTGTTACCTCTGAAATGAATCAAATTTTTCCTGGTGCTGCTCAGCAACAGGACAAGGGACAATGGGCACAAACTGGAACATAGAAGGTTCCACGTAAACATAAGAAAAAGCTTTTTCACAGTGAAGGTAACAGAGCACTGGCACAGGCTGCCCGGAAAGGTGGAGTCTCCTCCTCTGAAGACATTCAAAACCCACCTCTGTGCTCCTGTGTGATCTTCTCTAGGTGATCCTGCTCTAACAGGGGGTTGGACTAGATCTTCAGTGGTCTCTTCCAACCCCTACTGTTCTGTATGCATCAGCTCTAGAGTCAATGGCATATGAAAGTATTTACTCTGTGGAAGTCCATGGAGCTGCACTAACTTGCATGAGTTGCAGATCTCGTTCTACATGCTGCCAGGCACTAACAACAGATGATTAAAAGGCTAGAGGAGGTGAACGTAGTTCAGTGGCATGTTTTTTAATTTAGTGGAAGTGAGAAATGAAACACTATCAATGCACAACAGTGGTTGCCAGGATTTACTGTTGTGGAAACATCAGGGTGTTTTTGATTGTTTTTGCTATCTGCCTCCCCCTATATGGTAGATTTTCAGTTCTGTTGGTTTTCTTTTGCAGAAGACTTGGTTTTGTAAATGAAATGGAAATGTTTTTTGACTTAAGAATTCCTTATGTGTTAAAAATTTAGTAAATGATTAATCATCTTTTCTGAAAGTTTTCAAGATTTTAATTTCTAGCACACAGCTGTCTTAATACACTTAGCTTGATGTTCTAAAATTAGCTTGTAATTTGGTGTTATCAACCTCCCTAGTGTAAGCAGGCACCAGAATTTAGAACAGCAGGAGTGTTAAAAACATGATTAAAATTTAGTCCTTGGCTGAACTAGTGACTGGAACAAAGGTATGTTAAAGCTGCAAAAGGTATCAGATGCAACAACATGAACCAGTGTAACACTACATCTTCAGTCCTGGTGGATCGGAGTGGATTCCAGGATTCAGTGCACCTGTACAATGTAAGAGAAGGGTATCTCAAAGTGAGACGTAAGCCCTCATGTGTCTTGGGTTCCTATACTGAACAAGATTTTTTTTAGGATAAAAATAGTAAACTCTATTTGTCTCTGCAGGTTAGGGTGAATTTCCTTTTCATCTGTTTCCTCTATTGGTGCATATACATGTGAGACCTGAAGTTCTGTTTATCGTTAACAGAGGAATGTATTCTTTTTGTGACATGGTACTTATCAGAATGAGCTTCTAGAGATACTGTAGTTCATAGATCCTAAGCTCCTAAACTGATTTAGATGTAAGAGTGGCTTCTGATTTGCTCAAGTCCATCAAGGATGAGTGGCATGTTTTAAAAACCCTGATGACAAAATTAACCAATTTAATTTAGTTATGATGCTAATAGACCAAAATAAAAACAACATAGGGATGGTTTGAAAAGAAACCAATTATGAGTTGCAGGCAGAAAAGCAAAACTAACTTTGAGGGGGGGGGAAAAAAAAGGCAACAAGACATTTAATTCACCCCACATGAAAAGCTATATGTGCACAGACATACAGAGATTCATCACAATGTTTGTACATAAGTGAGTCAAAGCCTCAGTATCTAAACTGCATAAAGACATTTCCAGCCATTCTTGCTTCTGTGGAACTGTGGTGTCCATGAAGTTCCAACTCATGTCGCTCAATCAGCAGGCATTTTGAAGTCTGGTTCCCTGTTCTGTGTATGTTCTTTTATGTCCAAAATGCTGATTCCTACAGCCACAAGTGAATGGAGAACACACTATTTCAGCAAACTATGGAGTTTAGATGAAAACCCTTCTTTCTGCTGATCAAAGGAACCATGTTCTCTCTTGTCACCATGCTTCCAGAGCAGAATGCTATCCATGCTATTGGCAGGGGTTTAAGTTTTATGACCATGGATTGACTTACAATAGGTCAGGCCTGTTGGCAACAGATGGCAATAGCCTATCCCACAGGGGGAAAAGGGTTTAAGGAAGGGAATTGGCTGGGCCCAAAAAGGAGCTTGAATGTGACAGGACAGATAGTGTGAGAGAAGAGTATATTAGCAGGATCTTACAGTCTTGTGTCCTGGCAAAGGAGAATGACACCCCATATGACAGGAAGAACAAAAAGGTTGTTGAGAGAATAGATAGATCTGAATATGCTCAGGAGGGTATTAATGTTTCTCCCACTCAAAAGGTGGCCCAGCTGAGGTATATCTATACTAATGCACACAGCTTGGCCAACAAACAGGAGGAACTGGAGGCCATTGTGCACGTGAAAAGCTATTATATAGTTGCCATCACAGAAGTGTGGTGGGAACAGTCATACAGTTGGAGTACTGCAATTGATGGTTACCAACTTGTCAAAAGAGACAGACAAGGTAGGTAGGGTGGCCATCTATGTTAGGGAGAATTATGAATACTTATAACTTAATGATGGTCATGACAGGGTTGAGAGTCTGTGGGTTAAAATCAAAGGGAAGGCTAATAAGACAGGTGCCATTGTTGGAGTCTGCTACAGACCACCCAACCAGGATGAAGAGATGGGTAAGATACTTTATAGACAGTTGAGTGAGGCCTCTTGGTCTCTAACCCTTGTTCTCATGGGAGATCTCAACTTTCCAGACATATGCTAGAAATACAACACAGCAGTGAGGGAACAGTCCAGGAGTTTTCTCAACTGTGTGTGAGATAACTTCCTGACACAGATGACTAGGGAGCCAACAAGGGGAAACACAGTCCTTGACTTGCTACTTGTTAACAGAGACTATCTGGTTGGGGATGTAATGGTTGGAGGCAGTCTTGGACAAAGCAATCGGGAAATATTACAGTTTTCAGTTCTTGGTGAAGCAAGGAGGGGGCCAGCAGAACTAGCACATTGGACTTCCGGAGAGCAGACTTTGGTTGCTTTTGGAACAAGGTTAAGAGAGTCCCTTGGGAGACAGTTTTGGAGGACATGGGACCCCAGGAAGGCTGGACACACTTTAAGGAATTAATTTTAAAAGTGCAGGAACTGACCATCCCAAAGTATCGTAAGACAAGATGATGGGGTAGGAGACCAGCTTGGCTGAACAGAGAGCTTTGGCTGGAACTCAGGAGTAAAAGGAGAGTTTATAGTCCCTGGAAGGGGGGGGCAGGCATCTTATGAGGATTACAAACATGCAGTAAAGCTATGTAGGCAGGAAATTAGAAAGGCCAAAGGTCAACTAGAACTAAAATTGGCCATTGTGGTGAAGGATAACAAAAAAAGTTTTTATAAGTACACTAACAGTAAGAGGAGGAGTAGGAATTATCTCAACATGTTGTTAGATGCAGAGGGGAACATTGTGACCAATGATCATGATATGGCTGAGGTGCTTAATGCCTTCATCTTTAATAGTAAGATTAGTAGTTCCATGGGTGCACAGCCCCCTGAGATGCAAGATAGGGATGGGAGACAAAATAGGCCACTCATAATCCATGAGGAACTGGTTATGCATCTGCTACATGAGCTGGATGCTCATAAATCTACAGGACCAGATGGATTACACCCTAGAGTACTGAGGGAGCTTGTGCATGTGGTTGCCAAGCCACTCTCCATAATCTTTCAACAATTTTGGTTAATTTTGATTGTCCCATTGGACTGGAGGCTGGCAGATGTGACTTCCATCTTCAAGAAGGGCTGGAAAGAGAATTTTGGCAACTACAGGCCTGTCAGTCTCACCTCGGTGCCAGGGAAGGTTGTGGAACGCATCATCTCAAGAGCCATGATGGAGCAGTTAAAGGTCAACCAGGTGATCAGGCCCAGTCAGCATGGGTTCATGAGAGGCAGATCCTGCTTGACTAACCTGATCTCATTCTATGATAAGGTGACCTGCTTCGTGGATGAGGGAAAGCCTGTCGATGTAGTCTATCTGGACTTCAGGAAGGCCTTTGACACTGTCCTCCACAACGTCCTCATGAATAAGCTGGGTGCCCATGGCTTGGACAGGCATGTACTCTGCTGGGTGGAACACTGGCTGGATGGCTGG
>JAOXOE010000001.1:69800401-69845339 GCA_028565055.1 Phoeniculus purpureus
GGAGGCTGGCAGATGTGATGTCCATCTTCAAGAAGGGCCAGAAAGAGGATCTTGGCAACTACAGGCCTGTCAGTCTCACCTTGGTGCTAGGGAAGGTTATGGAACACATCATCTCAAGAGCCATGATGGAGCAGTTAAAGGTCAACCAGGTGATCAGGCCCAGTCAGCATGTGTTCATGAGAGGTAGATCCTGCTTGACTAACCTATCTCATTCTATGATAAGGTGACCTGCTTAGTGGATGAGGGAAAGCCTGTCGATATAGTCTATCTGGACTTCAGGAAGGCCTTTGACACCGTCCTCCACAATACCCTCACGAATAAGCTGGCTGCCCATGGCTTGGACAGGCATGTACTCTGCTGGGTGGAATGCTGGCTGGATGGCTGGGCCCAAAGACTTGTGGTCAGTGGAGCTGAATCCTCTTGGAGGCCAGTCATGAGTGGTGTTCCCCCAGGGCTCAGTGCTGGGGCCACTCCTGTTCAACATCTTTATCAATGATCTTAATGTGGGGATTGAGCGCACCCTCAGTAAGTTTGCAGATGACACCAAGCTGGGAGGGAGTGTTGATCTGCTGGCAGGTAGTAAGGCTATTCAGAGGGACCTTGACTGACTGGGCTGAGGATAATTGTCTGGGTTTCAATAGTGGCGAGCGTCGGGTGCTGCATTTTGGTCACAACAATCCCATGCAATGCTACAGGCTTAGGGCAGTGTGGCTGGAAAGCAGTCTGGCAGAAAAGGACCTGGGGGTTCTAATTGACAGGCAGCTGAACATGAGTCAACAGTGTGCCCAAGTAGCCAAGAAGGCCAATGGCATCCTGGCCTGTATTAGAAACTGTGTGTAGGGAGGTGATTGTCCCCCTGTACTCAGCACTGGTGAGGCTACACCTTGAGTACTGTGTCCAGTTTTGGGCTCCTCAGTACAAGGGAGACATTGAGGTGCTGAAGTGAGTGCAGAGGAGGGCAACAAAGCTGGTGAAGGGCTGGGAGAATAAATCTTATGAGGAGAGGTGGAGAGAGTTGGGGCTGTTTAGTTTGAAGAAGAGGAGGCTTAGGGGAGACCTCATCATTCTCTGTGACTATCTGAAAGGACATTGTAGAGATGATGCTGGTTTCTTCTCACAGGTAATTAGTGACAGAAGCAGAGAAAATGGTTTGAAGCTTCAACAGCGTAGATTTAGTTTGGACATCAGGAAAAAATTCTTCATGTAGAGAAGGGTCAGGCACTGGAATGGACTGCTCAGCGTGGTTGTTGGTTGTTGAGTCCCCATCCCTGGATGAGTTTAAAAGATGCTTAGATGTGGTGTTGGGGGAATCTGGCTTAGAGGTGAACTTGTAGAGTACGGTTGGTGGTTGGACTCGATGATCCCAAGGTCTTTTCCAACCTGAATGATTCTATGATTGTAATGGCTACTAGAGTCCAGTTCAGTACTATGTGTCCTGTCAACAACACAGATGAGAGATGAAAAAGATTCAGTCCAAAGGAAGAAGGAGTGAGGAGGCAGAAACCTGAAACTAAAACCCTCTATTCACAGAAAACATAAATTGAGCTTGCAGTTTTGGATTACAGTTCTCAAAACAAGCACAAACATTCAGAACAGTAACAATGAGGAATCTGAGGGTAGGATTAAAATAAAAGAGTAAAGCTTGTATATCTGAAGTGTATGCTCAACAGGGTTTTTCAGAAAGTCCATTCTGGACTTGGGCATTTAATTTGTCCTTATTACCATCTCAAGCAACATCACCCTTATTTAATACTGACTGATCCTGGCTACCCTCTGTCAGCTCTTTCCAGCCATTTTATCATTGGAATCTGGCTGTGAGAACATCAAATGTTTCCTAGCTTGAGGTCTTTGTTAGCTAGGATACTGGATCTGATGAAAGCACACTTGGCATTGATTCCTTTTTTTTTTTTCCCCCAGAGTACAGTGAACTAGAAATAGGAGGGACTGAGAAATATACATATTTTCCAAAGAGGAATTATGAAAAGGAGGAACTTGGATAGCACTGTGTATGGAAAAGGCATTTCAAGGGTCCTAGTGCAAAATAGGGCAAGGTGCTCTGGCAACTTCTAGCAGATACGATGGGTAATCCAGTGACCAGAACTCATCTCTCAGCACTTTTTCTCTTAGCGTCTCACTGGAACATTATTTAATCATGGTTGATGAATGAGCACACTAACTGTATTTTGAGTATCTTCTTTTCATTCTAATTTATACCTAAAAGCCCCTGAGACTGCTGGTTGACTCTAGGTGGAGAAAGCATTAATTATTTGGTAGGTTTTAGTGAAACACAGGCACTCCACAGTGACCAATTTATTAGCTCCTCTAAAAGCTGCTGATAAAAAATGGACATGTACAAATGTATTCATTAGCATAAGCGAATTAAAATTCAGGCTAGTAGCCAGAAAAATCATACATTATTCTTCGATTTTTGGAGTTAATTTTGTTTGCACCAATCAAATCCTGGCTCAGCAGTTTCTATTGAAGTTACAGCTCCCATACTCATAGATGGCTAAGGGTGGCTAATTGCCTTTTTACTCCAAGCCACTTCTGCTTTCATAGGTTCTCCAGAAGTATTCCTTTCTGAGAATGTGTTGCAACAAGCACTGTATGTAGGGTAGAGTCCCTGTCGACCATTGTCAGTTTCATTGCACTGTGGTGGTGTATTACCTTCCATTGCATTGTGACTTGGGCATTCTGTAGTTGTAAGCTTAGAGTAGCCTTAGCCCTTTCCTTTTGTAGGCTTTTGTAAGGGCTGGTTCTTTGACTGCTTTATGTAGGCACTGTTTTATCCAGCTAAACAGTGCCGTAGTATAATATGTAAATGATTTTTGCTAACTTTCTATTTTGCTGTTCATAAAACAATTTAATTCGTGGTAAAATTGATAATACCTTAAGAATTTGGGGCTGGGATCCTTAAAAACACTGCAGAAAGTTTCTGACAGGCAGCAAGAACTAACTATGAAGAAAACTCTATGCTGGATTCTCTGGTTTGTAGCAGATGTGGCACAGCTAAATTGAGTGGCAGAAGGGGAGAGATTAATAAAGCTTGAAGATATGTTTATTCTTATGACCTTAGAATTTCACCAAGTTGAGTGTAGGTTATCAGGTGAGGTGTCTTTGAGAAAAGATGCTGGATGCACACATAATACCAGACATCCAGTTATGTTTGTGCTGCAGCTTGGAGTATAATGGAATCATAGAATTGTTTAGGCTGGAAAAGACCTTCAAGATCATCAAGTCCAACTATTAACCTGACTGTACCAAGTCCAATACTAAACTCCATATCTATGCAACTTTAAAACATGTACAGGGATGGGGATTCAGCTTCTTTGTTTCCATGTGGGTACTTGGTCTAGGTGATCCTGCTGTTGCAGGCGCAATTGGACTAGATGATCTTTTGGGGTCTCTTCCAATCAGTTATGATTCTATGATTAGTGAGTTCATTGACAGCAGTCTTCCATGGCTGTCATATTTTAAGGCAGCAAGAGGAAGTGTTGAAGATTGGTCAAAAAGGGAAGGCTGACAGCAAAAAGAACCTCATCCTGAATTATACAGAAAGCTGTTCATACTGCATGAGTGAGAATCAGATACCCTACTTCTTTTTACCTCAAATAACTGTAGGCTAGAACCCACACAGGGAAGGATGCCTAGACAGAGCTGAGGCAGCTGGATTTGAGGCTGTTTGGCATCTTGAAGCAACTACCTCTTAGTCTAGCAGACAGTAAAGCACGGGTGTACTATGATCTCATCTAATGATTTAGTTCATAAAGCAGGAGGCTGCATTTTCAGTAACAAACATTTCTTGGTGACCTTTACAGGGAAGCTAGCTGTAACTAACCTCCATGTTTCTTGTGAGCCCTGCCTCTGAGAGGCAAGGACTTATACACAGAAGCCAGGAAAAAGCATTCCTAGCTGCTTTTAGCCAGGAAGGGTAAGAAGAAAAATGGAAGATGTGTGATTTTGGACACGTCGTTAGTTTGATTGTGGTGATAGTTACTGTCAGTGCAGGGCACAGACAGTAGTTTTGCCAATCAGTCATGAGTTGTCATTCTCAAAATGAGCACCATTTTGTCTTACCACAGATAAACTTTAAGTTCCTTTTGCTGTCAAATTCAAGAACAAGAAAGAGCTCTGCTAGACTCCAATTGAAAGAAAGGTAGAGATTTCTTAAGGTTCCATAAAAAATACTGTATAGGCTTAGCACACAGGTGGATAGGCCTGTGGCATATGCCCAGTGGCATATGACCAGTGGGACCAGGTACGAGACTTCTGGCTGAGCTGCCCATGTCTAGGAGATTTGATGGACTTAGTCTGCTCTGACTGCTGGACCTCTTTAAAACTGTAGCTGTATGCCAGAGAAAAGTGTTGCAACTGTTCTTTAAGTATTTATGGCTTTAAAATGAGGGACCATATAAATAAAAAGCAAGAGACTGAGTCATGCAGCAGAGTTCTTTGGAAGTCTCAGCTAGAATCTGTTCAATTATGGAAGAACATCAAAAACAAACTAAGTTTTTGGCTAGTCTCTCTGTTACTCTAATGCCACAGACAGGTATCGTGAACAATGCAATCTAGAGGCTGCTCTCAGATGCAGCAGAATTAGTGTAGATTCTTGGTCTTTATTCATTGCCTTAAGAAGATTAGTGCTGCTAACATTAGCATTTTTCCTGTTACATGGTAGACTGCCTGAAGTCCACAGTGAGTTGGAATTAGAATACTCATTCCTTTTATTAGTGTGTTTTTTGCTTCTTGCAGTAGAAGATGCTGCACACAAAAAGATCATTGAAGAAAACTGCATCAAGGAAAAGTGCTTCTCAGTTATTTCTCCCCCGTATGTCTGTTTGTGTGAACTTGTAACTCCCACTTGATTTGGTTCTAAGTTTCTATTTAAATGGGTCTAAATGTAAGCCATCCACAACTGCCATTATTTTTGGAGTGAGTGCTGTGCAAGATCACTAAGAAGTTAGTTTTCCTCTCCAAAGTATAAACAGATCCAAATTTACTTAAAACTTGGCATGGAAAGATTTTATAACTACCATGAATCTGACCCTGGTTTCAAGCTTCACACAACTCTTAAAACAGCATGGTAATTTTCTATGCCTGTAGGTGGATTCTCCAGGATTATGTAGTATCACAAAGCATTATTTAGGGGCAGATTTCCTGATTTATCTTGAAGAATAGAAACTAGAATCTAATTAACTTGAGCTGAGGTAAGAGCATCTGCTACCATTGTGCCGTGTGTTTATGAGGCTTCTAGTGTAGCAGTAAAAGGCTGAATACAGCTTCCACTTTTGTTCATCACAGCTTAACAGTTCAGTGTAATTGCTGTGCTGGTGCAGCCTAGAGCTGCCAGCCTCCTCTTCCAGTGTCAGGGTTACCTTTTGTTGTTGTAAGTGATGCTGTCTGGATGTGACAAAACAGTTGATAAGCCTGACCAAGCATGCCCAAAACCAAAGCAAAACAGAAACCAATGTGCACTCTCAGGCATTGCAAAAAAAGGTGTTGCATTCCCTCAGTGGCTTGTTTCAGGAGAAGTATGATGGATTTGGTTAAACAAAAATTGTTCTGCTTATGGCTATTCAGACGAGATTACACAGGTTGAAATAAGTAGTGGAAAACAGAGACTAAGATCCTCACATGGTACAAATTGTAATAGCTGTTCTGTCAGCGATTTTTGCTGGCTTATTGACCAAGAGACATCACTATATGGCAGCTTTTAACCAGTTTTTGTCTTGTATAAGTAGATTGTTTTCTGCCAGTGAGATCCCTTGTTCTTACAGGCAACATGTGAGTGTACCCATGACACGAAGGCCAAGCATGTGATGCAGTGGCATGCTCTGGGATGATTCCAAGCTACTGGTGGTCTCTGTCAGGCTGCTGCAACAGGTCAAATTAGTTATTCCTTTCTTTCCATCTTCATAAAAATGGAAAGTTTCTTTTTCTCTTTTCCACAGTTCCTTCTCTGGCTTGCTTTCTTTCTATCTCTCTCTCTGTCTCTCTCTCTCTCTCTCTCTCATGCTGTGTTTGTTTCACATCTTGTTCTTTCTCCTCCCCCAGAGAATTTCATGACTCTTCAGCACAGCTAGGTCAAGTGCTACTTCTCCCTCTAAGTGCCTTATTTTCCTTCCTCTTATTTTCTGAGGCAAAGTTCCAGTCTGGGTCTTCAGTAAAAAATATACATCCACCAAAAGAAGATTACTGAATAATGCTCTAATTTGGAGTCATGGTTGACCCTTACACAAGTGTTTCATTTCTTCCCAGTCTCACAAAACATTCACTGTTTCTGCGACTAGACTGAAGCAAGGGCCAGGTGAGTAGGCAGCAAAGGAAAAAGCTGGAAGAAGAGGACCACGTGTAAGAAAGAGACAAAGCAGTCTTTAAAATACAGGGATTAGAAGCAAGAAGACTTTTAATTGTTCTCCATCTACCATGTAATAGCTTGGGAAGCAAGAAAAGAATAAATATTGTATTTCCTGAGTGAAAGAGAGGGGGAAAAAATTGACTGTGTTTACATTCAGCTCTAAAATTTAAGCAGTGAGGAGCATGAGGTGGGTTTTAGTGCAACAGAGACTAGTGCTGGGGTTTGCTGTGTACTGTGCATTCTGCATATGCCAGCATCTGTGGTGTCAGCTAGGGATGTAAGTCCTAACTAAAATCCTTCATTGCAGTAACCTAGCTTGTGTTTTCTGATGCAGAGGAAATGCATGAAATTTCTAGTCTTTCTGGATGCTAACCTTTGTAAGCTCACGGGGCTTGTAATCCTCAGAAATAAGGAGAGAAAAAATGAATCAATATAGATTAGAAAACACAGGCTGAAGTAACGATCTGAGGTTGGACAACTGTATGTGTCAGCTAAGATGCTGTTTCTGATCAGCTTTATTGACAATCTGACATGTCTGTAAATCCAACAAAAACCTAAAATGCCTGTCAAAGCTTAAATTCACAGAGTTTTCTAGAGGAGTTTTAAATGAGTAGCAGACTTAAGTGCTAGAGAAATCCTCAAACACGAAATGTATAAGGGTAAGCTTTGATTAATTCTTGTCTTCCATGTAATCATTAACTGACTCAACTTTTTTTACCCTGAGGTTAAAACTTTGAGAAATCCCAAGGCACCATTATAGAAATATTCACTCTCCTTTTTCTGATTGCTTTTAAAGATATTCCAGCTATCTGTAACTTAATTTAGTTTACATTCTTTCACTTGTATTATATACACTTCCTTTATTATGATCTGGACTGGTGGCAAGGCCAATTAGCAGAGCTGCTGAACTCTGCTGGTTAAAAGCTCCCTGTTCAGTTGTACGCATCCTTGCCAAAATCCAATTGCTTAGTCTGACATTTGTCATGTTGATTGCTTGCCTCGAGCAGAATTATTTTGGAAGGGTTCAGCAAAGTCATTCCAGTTGTTTCCAAAAATGAAGCTTCAACAAAATACTAGCACGTCTAGCAATTAAAAACGATTTCTGGTGGCCTTTCTTTTTTTGACTGTTTTGCATTTTCATCATTTTGAACAGAAATGTAAGATTCGCCATCTGGGATGTGACTTTTCTATCTTTAAAACTGGCCAAGTTATAAACGTTTAGAAAAACAAGTATTATGTTTGCGTGTGTACTTTGAAGCAGCTAATTAATTTTTTAATGAAAAAACTAACTAAGCCAAATAATAAGCTTTAAAACAGCTGAGCCTTTGCTAGACTTTAGGAAACCATAGTTTTCCTGAACTTCTGCTATAGGCTTCCATAAGCTACACTTTGGCCAGGAACTGAAACTAAGAGCATGCAGTGTCCCCTTCTCATTCCCAGGAAACCACAATTGTGTAAGAGAAAATAAGGCTCCTTCCTTGGAAACACTTGGTTACACAAGCTGGAGCAGGGATGAAAGGGTGAAATGATGAACTTCAGTAAGTCTCATCCGGAAACTAGAACCTCAGATACTTTTGAATATGAACTCAGGCTGGAAGGGAGGACTGTGAAATAGGATGGGAAATCTGGAGGAAGCTAGGATCCCAGCTAGTGTGGAAAGGAACTGGGATGGAATTCTGAGATTAGGGGATGCTCTGGTACAGTTCTGGGGACTAGGACTAGCTGAAGAAACAGCACTGGGAACCATGATGAGGTTCTGTGCTGGAGAAGAGATAGGGATTAGTCCTGGATTTGTAAAGATGAGATGGAAGAGAAATAGCCACTACATCTCAGGCTGTTCAGGAGCAATGAAGTCTCTGAGCCTGTAGCCCTGTTTTCTCATTGTATCTTTTCTGTCAGCTGTAGGAAATTCACTGGCAAAATATGCAACTCATCCCGTTTTGTACTGATTCAAGTGGAGGACAACGTCCTACTAACCACTATTTGTTACCTCATTAAAACGAGGTCTGTGTGGTGGATCTAACAGTTCCAAGCAGTCCTGCTGATGATCCTTGTGAGTGTCCATATGTTGTTGCAGAATATAATTACTTCATTTAAATGTAGGAAGCACAACATGCTCCTAGGATTATGAAAGTTGCAGCTTGAAGAATTTGAAACAGGACTTTCATCTATGCAAAATTAACAACTAATTTTGTGGTGGTATAGGGTAGTTTAACATTTACTAACGTTTTCATGCTCAACTTTGCTACTTGACTATTCTTTTAAAATATACCTGTGCAATAAACATACAATTGAAGCAGGAGGGAAACCTTTATTCCCTGACCTCAGTTAGATTTTCATGTCAATTAGACTGTCTGGCACTGGGTTTAATAACTCTAATTGCAGTTGCAGCACTTAGCTAAATCAATGCCCACCCTTCCTGGTAAAATTGTTTTTAAATAGCTTTTGCTAAAAGGCACCACGTGAAAAATTAGTGAGGTGAAAACAAAGATAGATTAAACAGGACCCTTCCTTTTTTTTTTTTTGCTAGACAAGGTCCCATCCACAAAGCTTGCGTTTTGTTCTGTTTTAAAATTTAAAGTTTTTGTATTTAAAGCATCATATTTAAGAGTATATATTTAAAGATATATACTTCTTGGAGTATATATTTATATTTATTTAAAAATATTTATAGTTAAATCATTACATTTAAAATATATATTTAAAAGCTAAGCACTCCAGCACCTTCTGAGTTTCAGGGAGCCAAAACATTTACCATAAATTTATAGCAACAAATTTTGTTTTGAACCTTGCTGAGGTTTAGTGTGATAGCACTTCTGAATGAACTGCTTGGAAGCTGTGGGTTGATGGTGTTTCGTGCTTTTTAAATTGTAATTATGCTTGAGATGAAGGATGAATACTCCTAATTTTGTAATTAAAAAAACCCACAAATTAAAAACACTCAACCAATGAATGAACGTGTTTAGTGTCCACCTGCCAAAATCTCTGCACAGCTTAATGCTGTTTCTCTGTATTTCACTGTAAGTCTCTTAAGCACAAAGTAGGGATCCGTGGAAGGGGGAACAAAGCCAGTCACAGACACAGAGAGAAAAGTGTTGCATACAGATCACGGTTGGACTCTCCTGCTATTCCTCCATTTCGGGTCTATGTATGTTGCAATGATGAATGGGGCTGCACTAAGTGTACTTCAATGGGGGTGGTCATGCATGAACCCTTTCAGGTAGGATTGCCAAGCAAAAGGAGGTGCTGCTGGATCAGGATGGGATGGAGAAAAGGGAGGCTAGTCCTTTCTGGAGAAAAGGAGGCAGGGAATGCCTCACCTAACTGAAGTAATTTTGTTACAACTGTGAGGGCTGGAAGGCAGCTTGGATAGTGTACCAGTGTGGCTATTCTTCATAGCCACCACTCTCACTGGCATCTCAGAAATGTACTGCACTGCAAGCATATGCAAACTTTCTTTGCGTCCACACTTACTGTGTGGGTTTATGCACACCATCTGTCAGGACAATGAGACAGTTTCCCTTTCCTTGCTCCAGAACTACCTCATACAGATGAGCCTACCTTGTCTCAGTAGGACTGTATTGGAAAACTGCTTGTTTTTACCAACATTTATTTAAAAATAGAGGTAGGTGTGATTAATCAGTACAAAGGCTATAGCAAGGTGGATGCTGCTTCTCTTTGCTACACGCCTGAGAATAAGCCCACTACAACCCAGCCTTAATGAATCTACACTTAGTCAGATGCTTGTCAGAACATACAACTGCATTCTTATGAGAAAACAACCTTTTCACCCTTTATCTGAAATAGCATCAAGTTCAGAAGGGGATGTTGCTGAGTCAGTGCCTGGGACTTAAGAGAGTTTGTAATCTTGTTTTTTTTATGAGATGGGGAAAAGGGAAAAAAGTAGAAGCAGGATTTGAAGTACTGGCTAGTGCCTTTGGTTCCTGACCTTGCTCATTAGTCTCTGCTACTTTGAAAAGGCTTGAAAAATTACATTACCCTATACGATCAGTCCTCACTCAATAAATACAGACACCAAAGTCACGGCCGAGAAATCCCGCAGAGCTTCAGTATTGACTTGTTAGAATTCAAGGCTTCAGCTTCACAATACAGTAACTGTCTATAAGTAATGAACGAACTGCTGAGAAGGACAACTTGCCCTTCTGGATTAATTCTCCACTTTTTCAGAGAAACTATTCATAGCCATGTTTTACTCTCTTCTGCCAAACTGTAAATTGTCCTACGTGCTAATAAAGTCTTTTCTGTTATTCCATGACGGGAAATTTGTGGAAGAGCAGAGCTACACTCACGTTCTGGCTCAGAGCCAGTTTCTACAGTAGGGGAGGGGAAAATGCCCAAACCAGCAACGTACGATGTATTTGTATTTCTTCTGCTGAAGAGTGATGAAGCAGTAACTAGTGTGCTTTGGTATTTAAAGAGCTTGTCCGTATACTTGTCCTGTAAAATCAGAATTTTCTGTTCAGTGCACATCAGCTCAAACATCAGTGCAGGAGTTATGCATCCTCCTGACTGACAGATGCTGCGCACGAAACAGGAAGGAACGAGAGGAGAACTGTACTAGGAGGTAGCCACTTTGGTTTTCTGTGCACTTCATGCATCTTACAGTCTCGTGTCAATAGGGGCTTTCTTTTGCTTTTATCAACGAGAAGCATGACTAGCTATACCTTTTAAAAGGTACTTGTCTTCTCCAGCACATCCAGTACGTAGGACTCATCCATTTTATTTCTCCTTCTTTATGTTGTCTCAGTCCTGCAGTCAAGTAATAGCTACCTTTGACACACACAAGGTGCAGCAAGTTTTCTCTGAACATCTCTGCTTTCCAGCATAATGGCAGCAGCCATCACCTGGCTCTTTATTAGCTAAATGGCAGAGCAGAGGTTTGGTGTTTGCAGTAGCTTGCAAATTCAATTATAGTTCTCACAGCAACTGTCATGTGGCTGCTCATTCATATGAAGCATTTGATACTGCTTGTCGTACTGTTAACTGTAATCCTTTATTAGGAAGATAGGAGTCTTACTGATACACACGTTAAAAAATGAGCATGAGATAGTGTCTCTGAAGCATGCAGGCATACATGCATGCACAGAAATTCACTATCCTTGAAATGAATTGAAAGGAGAGCAAAAGGCAAGTTTTTTTTATATAGTTCAATTATATAAAAAGAGACATGTATGTGGACTGTTCAGTCGCCTCCTGAGGGAACTTTAGAGGGTACAGATCAGCCGTACAACTGTCAGCTTCACTGGCAATCTCAGCAAAGGGAACAAATGTTCTTTCTGACCCTCTACTGAAGGTGAGCTGTTCTCTCCTTGTTAGCAATGGGATGAAAGTACACAGATGGAGTAGCTCGAGAAGGTATGCCTCTCTTCTTTCCTGAAGCAAAGAAGATTTATTAGCTGTTACTGTTTGTGTAGTACCTTTCATAAGGACTAAATAATTTATTTGATGAGAGAATTTCACATGAAATAGCAGATAAGTGTGTTTGTATGAAATTCTACAATGCGTAGTTCAGGCACCACTCAGGCTGAGGGAATGTTATTCATCTAATTAAATATCAATATCTACATCTGAACTAGTCATCCTGAGCTCCCTTTATAGCCGACAGAGAACTAACAAATATAGAAAAGGTATCCAAGAGCAAGATTCATGCTATCCTAAAATGCCTGCCTAAAGTAGGTCAGATGAATTGCACCCTCAGAGTGCCTGTTTTTCTCCATGGATTTCTTTCTGAAGTGAACTACTGATGAGCTCTGATGTAAACACCTGCAAATTTGGCAGATTCTTTTATGTTTGGACTCGGTAATCTTAAAGATCTTTTCCAGCCTAAACAATTATTTATTTTAAGTTAGGTTAAGTGAATTTTTGTCAGGAATTGGACAGAGCTTTTTATCTAGAATCCAGATTTTAAGTGTTTGGCCTAATGAGCTTTACACAACATACAACATGATTTTCTAAATGTCTGTTGGACAAGGCAGCCTGGTATACATTGACAACGTCCTCCAGCATATTAATTCTTTTCATCCTCTTTCAGAACCATATTGCCATAGGATCTTCATTTGTCTTACCCCTTACTGCTGTTTCGATGCTGTTGTGCATTCTCATGGGGTGCCCCTCTCTTCCTAAGAAAGTGAAGCAAACCAGCCTGCAGGGGAAATAAACATATAATGTGGCTTTTTATGTTCAGTGGAGACATGGCAAACTCAAATTAATGATTCCGTTTGGATAATAGCCCAAGCAAAAGAGAACAGTGGAAATTTCCTAGAACCCTCCTGCAGCAGAATTTCTTTGTTTTATGCTGGAAAACTATGGTCTGGGAACTACTTTCAAGAGGCAGAGACATTAAAATTCTGTACTTTTTGCAAGACAGTGTCACCATACAGAATATTCAGTAGGACTTCTGGCTAGTCTGCAGCAATCCAGTGCTACATCTTGTTGTGCTTGTGGATGCTGGAGCAGAAGTAACAAAGCTGATTGATGAGGAAGCATTTAAGAACTACTGACTGGCCAAATCTCATGGTAAACAGATGTCTGTGAGAGTACACTAGTCTTTGTTCAGAATGTGAGTGAGCTACCTTGGAGCAGCTACAGAAACCTAGGTTTTCTATGCATTGCATCTCTGGTTGTCTTCTGAGGGGCTACATTTAATTTTACAGAGGGCTGACAAACATTCTTTTGCAAAATACATCCCCAAAAGAATCTCTTAGAGCATGATTGTTTAGCTCAGCCTGTGAGCTGGATCAGGTACCCTGTGATAATTGTCTTCTGCCTCCAAAGCACTCCAGATGCTTCCTTGGGCATTTTTAACTTCACAAGCCCCACATATATCTGTAAAAATTTGAGAATGGCCTAACTGCCTCCATAAGTGCCCCCAACGTAGCGTATAGTGCAAGAGATATTAAAAAACCATGATACATACCCATATTAAAGCAGGGTCTTTTTCACAGCAGGATTGTGCCAAAGTAACGATCCCATTACCAGCATCGAACAGTGCCCACATTCATGCAAATAATAGACACAGTGTTTGGGTATAGTTTAAATTGTTCATTTCTTGCATTAAATCTATGCAGTGAAGTAAATGCTTCTTACAGATAATCTTATTTACAACATGTTTTTTGATCACATGTGGTAAGGCATAGAAGATGCTGAAATTACTCCTTTGCTTAAGATATTGAATGGGAAAGCTCAGTTCCTCTACTTTATACTGTCCATTGCTGAGCCTGCAGTTGAATACTTTGTAATTAAAACCTGGTATTGGATTTTACAAGGGGAGAGTGTCTTCTCACTGTGGCTTTCCAAGCTCTCGTGTAACGGTATTTTGTTGCAATTACTGTGGAAACCTTAAAAATAGCGCTCTCATTAGCTGGAAATAAAGATCTGCCGGTATTATGGTAACACCTAAAGCTTGCTCTTATCTTCCACTTACAAGAAGAGAAACACTTTGTGACTCCATCCTGTGGCACTTTTGATTGACTCCTCTTCTTTTCGTGATTGACAAGTTTTCGCCTGTAACCTGTGCCATCTTCCCCAGCTCATCCCACTTTGGCAGCGCATGAATTTGAGCCCCCTTTTCTGCTACTTCTGCGTGACATATTGTGATCGCTGCTGTTTCTCTGAGTTTATTCCCTAGCTGCTCTTATAAACTCTGACAAAGGGGGTGAAGCATTCCTGGAAAGTGAGGCTGTTATGCAACACAAGGGAGGCACTAGCACATTGGAAGACAATTGTGTCTCTTCTGCATTTTTCTTGCTAGGACTCTCAGGTACTGTTGGCCATCATACAGTTAA
Organism: Phoeniculus purpureus; assembly: GCA_028565055.1. Lineage (NCBI taxonomy): Eukaryota > Metazoa > Chordata > Aves > Bucerotiformes > Phoeniculidae > Phoeniculus > Phoeniculus purpureus. The sequence continues at coordinate 69,814,565 of JAOXOE010000001.1, forward strand.
TAGCAAGTGATCCCTCATTTTGAGTCCATTCCCTAGCAGTCTGGAGCTATAAAGTGTTTTTAAGTGCTGGAGGTTTCATCTCTATTAATAAATAAAATGGGCTAGAGCCTTTCTCTGACTTTAATGCAGAGCAGCACAGTACAGATAGAATCAGTAGAGCTAAAATCTCTTTCCCTCAAAATCTCAGGGTGTTCTCATATAACTTGCCTGTGAGGTAGAGTCCTGGCCATGCCCTGTGGCCACAGTAAACACACAGTGTCTGGCAGAGGGCTAGCGGCAACAGACTCAGCCGTGCCAATGGCTGCGCTATTACATGCTCTGGGGAAGCTGTGGATGGTGCCTGAGCTGTGCCATGGCGTTGGGTAGTGTCCTGCTGTAGCCTGGCAGGCATATTTGAGGAAGTTCTCCTGTTGTTATTTTAAACTTTATTGCTGAAGACACTTTTGCAAAGGTCATAGTACTGAGGGGTAGTGGAGGGGGGAGGATTTATTTTTCTGCATTTGTTACCACATTAAGGTTCCCAGCTCTGACTTGAAGAGCCCAAATGCTACCATAATAGGCAAGCAAATGATCATATATTAATCAAGCAGCTGACTACTGAGGCAGGAGGGTGGCTTGCTTCATGCACTGCTGAAATGCAGCTCTTTCCACTCCTGAAAGATGTTTAAAGGCACAACGGTTACTGGAAAAGCAAGAACTGGAAATTGTACAGGAAATTAAAACCACATCAAATGATTCCCATTTAAAGCTTGGCTGAGGCATTTGAGATCATATGCAGCTGCAGAAAGAGGCTCCTGTAACTTTGGATGGTGAGGAGAATCACGGCACTGTTCTGAAGGAGGGGACCTAGAGCTAAATGTATTGTCCCTGCTGGTGGAGCGTCATTCTGCAGTGATAGAGAGACCAAATCAATCTGGCACCATTTCCTCTTAGTTCCCCGAAGCTTCCATTAAATCTGCCAGTCAGTCTAGCACTTCTCAGGGGCAGCTTTATCTAATAAGAGATGAGATTATACATCTGATGGCCGTTTTAATTTGCTATGTTCCTTGTTAAGCTCACACAGAATTTGGTCTCAACATGAGAATGTGAATTATGGCCTCCACTGTCTGCCCAGAATACCTTGTAGATCTCTCTTAATCCTTGCATACCTACATATGCGTCAGTTATGTGTCTGTAAGCCATTCTAAAAGTCTGTGATGCTTTCATTACTTTGGAGTTGAAGAATGATTGCTTATATAATATTAGCATTTAAAGAAAAACAATGTTTGTCTCTGTGTTAATTGCTAAGCAAAATACATTCATTTGTAGTTGGCCACAAACTGGTTAGAAATACAATTTTTGTCAGCTGAGTTTTATTACTATTTCTTTCAGTTTCATTATATGTTATCCCAATATACATAATTACATGCTACTTCGTTTATCTTGTCAGACATAGTATTACTGCTCTCCAGCATTATGACAAGTAGGAAAAAAAGATTAATCAGGCCCTCTAAAAGGCCTAAGCTGAAATAACATTTTAAAAGTCATAAAATAACTGCTATTTTCTACAGCAAAACTAATTTTTCAAATGTGAGATAGCACTGCGTAACAAAAGTAAAGGTCAGTTTGAATAGGGAAGGATTCGAGGTCACTTCCAATCCCTTATGATTCTATGATGATTATATGATTCTGGTTGCCTAAATGAAGTTATTTTCTTTACACCAAATTGTAATTTACAAATAGGAAGATGTTAATTCTTGTCTGGCTTGCTTCAAATCATATTAGGGGGCTAGGTGGTTCAGATAAAAATAGCTGTTAATCTGATCACTGATGATAACCATTAGTGCCCTTCACACTGTGCTTCTGAAGTCATAAGAGAGTGCTGAACTCCAGAGTTTGCTCTTCAGTTTCAGAGATGGCAGCTGTGTGGATGATACATTTCTCCAGCACCTACCACCTTCAAATCCTTCAAATAACTGACTGTGGGAAAAAGAATGCCTCTGTATAAACCCTTAACCTCCCCCACTGTTGAGTGTGCACCTACTGATGCTCAAACAGGACAGGAAACCTTTAGCTTTGGAAGGTGGCCCTTGAATGTCTGACTTCATCATGGAGTGAAGAGACAACGTAGTTGTGTAGTTCTTGTCACAAAATCCATACCTCACCTCATTTTTAATGAGGAGAAAGGAGGATTTGCTGTTGTTCCTAAACTGATAGTAGTTGAATGTTTGTGTTAGATTATCTATATAACAGTCAGGTAGTGATACACCATTATGTGGGTATTGATAGGAAGGGGAAGAAGACAGGATAGAATTAGCCTTGATAGCCCTAGGGTCACTGCTCAGAGGACTGAAGGGATTGTGCTTCCTGTGATAGAGCTACAAGACTGGCAAGCTGAGAGAATTCTACGAAAGACATTATGCTAGTGTGTTGGTAAAACAAGAAGTTACAAGACTTTCAGGGATTCAGATATTTTTCAAATGGTCACCAAACTGTAGATTAGCCAGTAATCTCACCAGAACCAGCTGTGAGATACTCTGTGATATCAGGAACATGCACTTGAAAAAGGTAATCTCCAATAGGTTTGTGCTAAGACACTAACTCAGGATGAAGGTAGAGCTAGCAGAAAGGCAAATAATGTCCTGATGCAGAAAGGTCATTCTAGGTAATGGGATTATCATGGAGGTCTGTCCCTCAGTATGCCCAAGTATCATACTAATGACTTTCATCAGCCCACTCTGCTATAACAGGATTCTCAAGATAATTCTTTGGATCATCCCAGGGATGCTGAAGCAAAATCCTCACAGTAGCATGTCTCCCCACACCACATCTGCAAGCCGTGTACACTAGCTATTGAGAATGCAAAACCAGTGCACTGCTCAGGGCTCTAGATGCTTGTTCATGATGCCACAGAATACAACAAGCTGAAGCTCCTGAGGTTCTTCTCTCAGAAAGGACTCTACCTGGGATTTTAGTTAGAAAAAAAAAGTCTGGGAAATAAATAGAATGAGGCAAGGTCAGACTAAGGCTCTCTTTTGCATGCAAATACTATTTTCCTTTGTTTTCTCTTGGACTTGCGCATGTCCGCTCCTCAACATTGCCATATTTTCAGTTGTCTTGTGAAGGGAGAGAACTGGGAAACTGTAGGATAACCAAAACAAAGGCTCAGAACCAGCCTGATAGGTAATATGGCTTTGGTACTGACCAGAGAGTTTATTGAGTAGACTGTGTCCTTTCTTCAGCCATAAGATCAATTACAGTGTTATGTTTCCTCCTCTTTCCCAGAGGAGAAGCCTAGACTGATTTCCCTAGAAAAAGATAAAATCCTTTTATTTTACACCCTTCAATTAAATACAGAGGCGGAAGATGGACCACATGAAGTCTTGGCTTTCAAAACTGGTACCTGTAAGGAGTTAAATCTGGCCTCCATTGATCCAAGCACCCATATGTTTTCTTTAGCTGGCTGGTTGCTCTGTAGAGCCTAGTCAGGTAAAATAACTCTACCCATCACATAAAGATAACGTTCCACATGAATGTCAACATTCATGAGATTCCCACCCATTTCGGCCCTCTTTAATTAGGGACTGTTCTGCCTCTTTGGACAGGCTGGTGTAATAGCTTGGAATTGGAGCAGCATAAAGATTGTCACAGCTTGAATAATCTTTTGAGCAGTGGGAGGTAATGAAGCAAAATACCACTTCCCCTGTGTTATGGGGCACCGTGATTCTGTCCCACACTTCATTTAGTCTTTTACCAAATGCTGCAGTTCATCCCCTGAAAAATGCGGTACTTTTATGAGTGCATTCCATCTTCAGTATAGTCCTGTAATTCCTATTGAACGTGGGCTGGGTGAGCAGGGGCGGAGGATGGCACTTAAGACATGAAATGCCAGTTAGAGGCTCCAGCTCATGCAATTTTTCATGCTGAATGTTTTTCCCTAAGGTGACAGGCAATCTCTATTTCATCTAGAGGTTGAAGGTATTCTGAGAATAAAAAGCAAGTCTTCTTTTCCTCCACGTCCATCCCACCAGCTTCCATGAACAATTTTACAAAGGACTAGTCTGTTTGACCTGTGTTGAAAGTTCACAAAAGATGGCTTCAGGCTTTTGGCCTATATGGAATCGGCAAAGTTTTCTGTTTCCAGTGTTGTCACAATTCATTTTACTTTATAGCTAAAAAGTAAATGAAAGAAATAGCTGCACAAATATTTGTGAATAATTACACTTGCATCACATTTCTTGAGAGTTTGCTGGGTAGATCTGTGTGTGAGATTTGATTGTTTTCCTTCCTACAGGCAGCTTCATTATCCATCCAATGTTTGCAATGGATGGTGAGGCTCTGCAGCAGATTACAGAGACAGCATTCTAATGTTTCATTTGGAAATGGAATAAATAGATCTTTACCAATTGCAGCGATGTGAAATGAGCTTTCAGGATGTTAGATTTGAAATCCAGCTAATTAGATGCTGTTTCAGGCTTCCCTGCTGGGATGACTATTGCATATACTGGAGTAAAATTGCACCCTCCAAGTTGTCTTCAGTTTTTAGTACTGCAAAGTAGTCTGCAGCACCAGACAGGTCCTGGTGCTCCTTATGATGGTGGACTCATGAAGTAGGTGATGTTGTGCTTCAATAATTTGTTCTACCACACCTCACATTTGCCTGAATTGATGCATGGCCAAGTTAGTCCACATTAAACACATGATTGAAAAAGTCATGAGTTATAGACTTCTGTTACGGCGATCTGTGACTGTTGGTATGGGAGTGTTCTATTGACCTCACCTGTTGGCGATGCTCAGAACCCAGCAGAGACATGTACTCACTCCCCCAGCTTGTCATGGCCTATTGAGAAGAGTGGGAGTCACTATCTAAGAGACGGAATTTGGACTAAGTATCAAGAAATCTTTTAGGTAAATCCTTGAAAGAGCTTTGTGAGAAAGAGTAAGGGTTCGCTATTTTATGGTGCTAGCGAAACCAAATCCCCCGAAAAGCAGAAAATGCAGGGCAGTGCTTATTGACCCTTTTTGATTTCTGAATTGCACAAAATCGTAAGTAGCTTGTGAATTGAAGTCTACTGACAACTTGATCTTCCCAGTTTCCTCATGTGGTCCAGGAATCCTCAGATACCCATGTGGAAGAAATCTGCACATAGTCTACGAAGTGTAGATATCAACAGGAATGTGCGTGTGACTGAGGATGAGGATGGAATCCACTTCTACCTTTATAGCTACACAGAGGTGGCTTCGAATGTGGGCTGATATCAGGCAGAATGGTTGGCACCCACCAATGGTAATGAAAAAGCAAGTTCAAGAGTAAAGCCCGTGCAAGTGCTGATCTATACTGTGACCTGCTGAGTGAAAATTTTCTGGGTTTTCAGATCACTTCCAAGTTTGTGATTCATTGTGAAAGAAGATATAGGAGTAGGAGGCAGTACATGAAAGGAGGGACATTTCTGTGGGCTTGTTTTCAGTTCTCTGCATAAATTTCATAATTTGAGCATTCAAACTTAATAGGCTGTGTGTTTGAGATACGTGAACAGTCAGTGACAGGTAAAAGCTCGTGGCATGGGTGCATATACAGTAAGAAGGGTGCAAGAAGGCTTTCAGTCACTCGTATTGGTGCATTGAGGTCACCTCTAGACTGTGCAGGTCCCAAGCACAGATTGTGTTTTCCCAGTGATTAAGTGGGTCAGTTCTTAATTCATTTTCTATTCACCAATTGAAAAAATGGCATAGGTTGGAAGGGACCTTAAATTTGGCCTGGATCCAGCCATGACAGGCATGGGAACTCATGCTCTTAACTCTAACCAGTAAAACAAAACCAGTGTAGTTATTGGAATATGATATAGTTTAAATCATTAGGCTACTTTTAGCAAAGCAACTCAAAGTCTACAATTTCATTTGCAGAGACACAGCCAAGGAAAGCACACCACATAATTCTCCCTCCTGACTATCTGTTAAAGTATCTGCGATGCGACAGTGATTAATAGCAAATGTTTTGGGGAGAACCCCAAAAAAATGCACTCCCAAAATGTAAGAAATACCCCTTTTATCTCTTTTCAGTTTAACACAAAGATTAAATATATTTATATAGTCAAGTGTGGCTACACCTTACATCTATATAGATAGAGATGGGCATAAGGAGAAGGAAAACACGGGTATGTAATATCCATTATATATAGAAGACATACATGTTTGTGTTATATTGTACATTAGGCATATATGGGTAATTATTTTTTTTATATATATATATATAATTCTATGCTTCCTGTAAGCTAGCAATGAATTTAATTATTACTCATAGAATCATAGAGTGTGTTGGACTGGAAGGGACCTTTAAAGGTCATCTAGTCCAAGCCCACCTGTAGTGAGCTGTGACTTTTTTAATGAGATCATGTAGAAAGTTCTTAGCTCTTCTGTTTTACACTTCTAGTGTCTTAAACTACAAATCTAAACCATATCCGAAAACTTCTCATCCTACCATTGAACCTCTTTGTACCATGCAGAAAGATTTTGTAAGGAATGCTGGTTTTGATCTCAACAAGAATGGATCCAAAAATAAAGGTCATTCAGGTGGATCTTAGCATTTGGTGTATTATTGTAGATCTTCAGGTATGGTAAGTTATTGTAGTGCAATTAATTTTAAGGCAGTGCTAATGATTCACAGCAAACAAAGTTTAACTGGCCTGGAAATTACACTTAATGCTGGATTTTCTGAAGTCTTTAAAATCTCAGCATAAGATTGCTGAGTCACTGCTGTAAGTTAACATACTGCTAAGACTTGGCTGTAGTAGGGTATGAGTTGCATGAGCCAAATTTCATCAAGAGGTATGAAACCAGTTGTGTCTACTCATCCATCCATCTGGCTTTCCCCATTGACATTTCCAAGGGACAGTAATTTATATACTTTTCAGTAGATAAAAGTTAATGCATAAACTGTATTTCTGTTTTGTACTGTTAGAACTGATAGCAGTGGCTAGGGGGGAACCTAAAAATCAGAACGTTACAACGAAAATGGAACTCTTCAAGCAAGGAGAAGACATTACTCTCTTCGATTTCAAAGCTGATTAAAATATTATTACATTACTAGTATAAACTTGAAACATTTATTCATATGAAACAGGAGTTTTTCTCCATAAGTGATACTTTTAGAACCGTATTCACAGAGGAGAGACTGACATATGGAAAAATAAAAGAATTTTTTTTTCTTTTTAGTGACATCACAAAGCGGTGGCTGTTAGAGCTAGCTGATCAGCCTGTTTTTCTCCTTCAAAAATGTCAAATGAAAAGTCTGTATTTACACGTTCGGCTGAAAACACTTAGGTTTTTATAGGATGATTTAAAGTCCAGTTTTTGGTTAGCTTCCATATAAAATCTTGCGGTTTCTTGTCTTAGTTCCCTTTAAATCATAAATACCAAATCATACCCAACCCCTGAGAATAAAGAGAAAATTACCTCAATTTGCACCATAAACATTATGTTAGACATTAGGAAAAATGTCTTCAAACAAGTTTATAGAAAAGAGAAACTCAGTGGTGTAGTGATGTTGATGGAATGCAACTGTGTTCTCACCTTGTTAGTCCAGGTGGATCAGGGTTCTCTTCACAATGAGGGCAGGAGTTTTTTCAGGGCTTTGCTTGCACAATGTAGGCGGCCGAAGCAAAATTCAGCAAAGTCAGCTGGGTTGCCCACGTGGAAGCCAAAAGCGGTTAAAGGAAAAGTTGAGGACTGGGAATAAAGGAGGGCAAAGAGCCAAGGATTGAGGCTGAAAGGCAACAACAGAGCCTACAGAAAAGTGAAGGAAGCAGCACAGTGGCAGAGAGATTGAGCATAAATGATTCAGAAGGGAAGACCAGTGTGTATTGAAAGGGGTGAAGCAGGAAACAAGTGAGAAGGGTGGAAATTTGCCTTAGGAAGTGTTCTCTCTTTCTCTAACAAAGGAGGTGTGATAGGAACAGGCTTGTATATGTTTTAAGGTGCATTTCAGTGAGCATAAATATGGACATGTGAGTAATATCTACCTGCAGGCTGGCACGGGAGGTTTTTCTCTCCCTCAGTGTTGGCTACAGTGGCAGGACAGGACTTGCTCAGATGTCAGCAATTGCCCAGCACCGCTGGATGTCACCCCTTGGTGTCTAGCTGCCAATGTGCTGTCACAGGCATTGCTGTTGTGGAGGGAGTGGGTGGGGATTTGATCAGTAATGTTTGCCAAAACTGGTCGCTGGTTTCTTTCTTATTATACTCCCCATTGTCACAGTGGTGTCTGTGAAAGAGAGGGGCAGGGTTTTTAACCTGTGCCACCCAGTCTTTATCACTGTTTGAAAAACCTGTTGATGTGTTTTGTTTTTCTTTGAGCAGATGGGCAGAAGAAGGTTCAAGAGGAATTTGACATAGACATGGACGCGCCAGAGACAGAGCGGGCGGCTGTGGCGATACAGTCCCAGTTCAGAAAGTTCCAGAAGAAAAAAGCAGGATCCCAGTCTTAGTAGCTACCTCATAGCTTAAAACAAAGTAATCCTGAAATGAGTTATCAAGAAAATCAGAAATAACACAAAGATGCATGTACAGAAGTAATCAGTATTTAAAACCCTGTTGGCAGATAAACCGTGAGCTTGTGTGTGACTTACCTCAGATGTTTCACACCATTATCCTCTGTCACTCACTGTTTTCCTTGATGCTGTAATAAAAAGTTAGGGTGAAGTAATTAAAGTGTCTGCCTTCATCTGTCTTTTCATATTAATCCATCAACCACAGCATTACAAGTGAACCCAACCCAGATGCCTGTTTTCCTCTTCACATAAAGCTTGGAGACATAACAGCTCCGTATGTTACAAGGTTTTTGCTGAGGGATGAGACCATGCGTCTCAGCCCCGCTTACCTCATTTGGAGAATTCCAGCTGCCAGCCAAATGTGACGATAAAGTAATGACCTGAAAGTAAAAAGTCGCAGGCAGAAGCAGGCATGAGGCGAAGAGCTATAGAAGCAGCGAGCAGTCTACTTTGTCTTGCAGTTATGCCAGTGAAGTGGCTTAAGTGGGGAAATTGTCCCTGTTTTCCCTCTTTGCATGATGCTGTTTGGGCCACATTGACTGTTACGGAAAAAAATAATCAGGCACAAAATAAAAGTCCAATTCCATAAACATTTGGAAGGTGCTTTGGTTTTTGTTATTTGTAAAAATAGAAACTGACCCTCTAAACTCTCTTTTTGATGCAGCTTTTTACTCTACATGATCTGTGACTATTTCGATGCCATCTCTCCTTGTATTATTTTTGGTATTTGATGAGCATTTGAGGACTCATCAGATCCTGTCTCCTTCTGCACCATTCTCTGTTCAAGTTTATATGAGACCCTTACTTTATTGTTACTATACTCACTTTATTAGCCCACTTTTTGATTAACAAAAAGCAGCCATGAAAATGTCTGCCTTAAGTTGGAAAACATATTCTCTCCTTGTTGGTAAAAAATGTAATAGACCAGTTTCAGTCTGGATCTTGTAAGGATCAAGTAAGGGTCTTGCCTGGCTTTAGACCTGATCAGGATCTAGCTGCCTATATAGTGCGCAACAAAGGTTCAGAAAAGGTCTATAAAGGAGCTATTTAGATTGAGCAAGGGCAAAACATGCAACACAGAGATCTGTAAAAACATGGCATCCTCTTGACTTTTATTACCAGATTTAGGGACATCCAGTAGGGTCTCTAGGGATATAGGAGACTGGAATGTTTTCTGATGGACTGGTTTTGGCAGTGGTTCTCCAAGAAGGCAGCGTGAGCCTGACCCTCCAGGCTTACAGCAGCAACTGTGCTGAGTGATGACTGCCAGCCTGCCTTTAACTGGGCAGCTGCGACTCCTTCAGTGAGAGATTCAGATATAACTCCAAGCTCTGCTTAGAGGGATTAATTTGTTCCTTCCCCACCTTTCACAGGTTGATCAGGGCAAAGGCCACATATTTTCATTAGTTCCCCCCCCCCATGTAAACAGAGAGCTATGACCAAAGGGTAGGAATAGAGGGAAAGGAAGTTTGCACTGGTGGCAGTCAGTTCCCATGAAAGCCCACCACAGCAGCACTGCTGAAGGGGCGCAGAGGTTGAAGGGGTCCCTGAAAGGCAGGCTGTGGGTCTGCAAAGGGAAGGCATTTGTGGTGCTGGGCAACAGATTAGTGAAGAGCCCAAGCCTGGTGGGGGTTGATAGCAGCTCTGGTTAGGAGGAGCCCACAGAGATGCTGAGCAGAGGAAGCCTTAGGGATCCTGTGAGTGACGTAGAAGGCGTGTGCGGAGACAATGTGTGACCTGTTAAAAAAGCACAGCAAGGCTGGCTAAGAATGGACAGGACTTTTTAGGTCTTAGTCTGGGCATAAACATGTAAATGCTGCCCAGACCATGCCTTAGGCACCTCTGTCTGGGTCAGGTCTGGGCCCTGTGCAAGACTTACCCATACATCAGGTGCAAAGTCCAAGAACTTGAAGTTGCAGCTCAGTGCTTTCACTCTAGGGATGTATTTTGTAAGCACTGTTTCCCTGCATTTAGGGATTTCACAAATAATCCTGGAACAGCACTGCTGCTGTGCTCAGTGTGGTTGGTGGAGACTATGGATTCCCCACTTCCTTTTCACAGAGACTGCTCACCATGTAATAATCGCCTTAGCATTATAATTTAAAAATTGTAATGGGTTTGGATTGTGTTGGTGACATTTTGTTTAGATGAACATATATCTGTAATAAAGAACTGCATTTGTGTTCTGCATTATGTCATCTGAAATAGCATGAGCTCTGTAATGGCTACTTAATTGAATAAAAACTATGGGTAAGCACTAGTCTTTTATACTTGATCTGAAATTCTTTGGACTTATATTTCCTACACAACAGGAATAATCATATGGTTGGAACACAGAGAAAATGATTACGTTATTGAAGCACAGCAAGAAGGGCTGTTAGTAAATGAATTATGGCTCTCTCAGCAGCAGGGCTTTTTATGTGAAGGTCGGGGTACACCACACAAGCACCATCCTAATGTGCAGTGAAACATAATGAGGAAATAGTGAACTGGCACAATATTTGGATTAATTGTGTCTGCCCCTGTCAGACCATTTCCTTTTCATGAAAATGTGTTTGCATCTCCAATTCAGTTCATGTCCCCAGGAGCGGAGAGCTTTTCTGCTGGTGTGTCTTGCTTTTCATTGATTCTTTGCTCATATCCAAGGTAGCGTTTTTTAATTTCCTTTCTCACCGCTAACTCATACTTTTCAAAGACCTATCTAGATATTGCTAAGATGAGTAACAGGGTTTAATTCAACAAGGAACTTCACTAAGATGGGCAAAAGAGGAAACTTGCACGTTTTAGGTGTTATTTAATTTCCAGGCATTAACCAAGCTCTGTAGTTAGCTGGCACTCCTTAGATGAAAGTAGCCAAGTCATGGAAAGCAAAATCTAAATTACATGGATATCTGTGCCAATAAACTGAAAGTTCCCACAGGTAACATACAAGAGTATTCAGAGCAGTAGATTTGGCAGGAAACAGGGTTATCGCTCCCACCACATACACCCACACTCTCCCCAGACACATCAGCACTGCTTCTGCTCCAAATTACTGTCATATCATCCCAAAAGACAATAACCTACAGTTGAACGATCTGAACAATTGCCTGAGCTGTAGAAATCCTTTGTTCACATCTTTGCCGGGACCATAAAATAACCTGTAGAAGTAAACAGCATAGGAGACAGAAGTAAGGAAACCCCATCAGAGAGCACAAGAATGCCCAAATGAGACGAACAGCAAAGGAGTTTAAATACAGAAGAGCAAGGCAAAGCCAGCCTGTGGCTTGCTGAAGGTTCAGGGCTATAAATTAAAACTTTTTCAAACACTCATACTGGTAGCCTACTGGAGATCTGTGGGGAAGTGGAGGTCTTGCAGAAAGCAGAGCTGAATCTTCATTAACGCTCAGAGCAGACGCTCCAACAACAGAGGTCTTCTTCATAGACAAGATTTTGTAGTAAGCTGTCAAAATTAGTAAAAAAAACATACTGCCAGGACTAGATGAGGTTCAGCGATGTCTTTGGAGCTTGGACAAGCATCCATAGGAGCTTGGACATGCAGCATCTGGTTTGTTCAACCTGTTGCTTGTACTGGCCTCAATTCTATGGGAATAGGTGGTGGCAAATTAAAAGCAGAATTTAGAAAGAGCTGTAGGATTATTCAGAGATTTACAAAGACTGCCTTCTTTAGGCAGCTTGATAGAACTTCAGACATGATGTAATGCAACCATAATACATCAATGCCAACCTGCCCGCAAATCTGCTGGCAGTTGCTGATAGACTAAACAGGTGGGTAATGGAAACCTGGGTGCACTGGGATTTTCATGAAGTTTTGACAGGACTCTCATGAATGACTCTTAAAGGAGTTAAACAGTCTAGGAATAAATGGTCAGGTCCTTTCACAGAAGTTGTGTCTGGTTCTCACAGGAGCATGGTGTTGCCAGTGGGACTCCAACAGCATCTGTGTTGTGCAGTGTGCTTAAAAATCATCTGAAGAGAGAGATGAGGAGAAGCAAGGTGACAGATTGTTGGATCAGTGCTTTCTGCATGAAAAATCCCATTCTTTGCTCCTTAGTTTTGCAGTCAGCTCCCTGAGACCCACAAGGAGAGGAAGGTCATATCAGGGCCGTAAAAGCACTGACAACCTTGACTGCCCCAACCCACTCCTGCGGGTCCCTCCACAGAAACTACACCAGGACTGTGCGCAATGCCCCAGGGGCTCCCCAACCCTGCCCAGAGCCCAGACTCCACATAAGCTCCTCAGAGCCATCATCCTCTGGTCCAGCAAGGCCAGTCTTCAACCATGAGCCCATGCTTTGTCCCATCCCAAGAAATGTCCAGCGCAGGAGCTGCATCTGCCCTGGTGCTCCCTGGTTGACCTGCTCCTGGCTGGATCTCCCACAGCCCTGGCCCCTGGGAGCTGCCAGCACCACTGTGCCATGAAGTCCCGCTGGCCGCATTAGAGTCTGTCTGTCCACATATCCCAGTGTTCCTGCCATGGAGAAAAGAAGGATGTAGATAGCTTGGTTGCGTGTGTGAAGGTCAGGGGCCTCATAGAAACAAATGGCACTTCATCCTGTGGCTTATTTCTCCTCAGTCACCTGAGAGGCAATAGAACACACAGCTCAGTGCCAGCAGGTCCGGGGTGGGTGCAGCAGCGTCCTTGCTGGATTTTTTGCAGCAGAGCATGGCCACCTGGCTGCTCACTGAAACGGATGTCAGCAGTGGCTCTGTCATCTGCTCCAGCCTCAGCACAATGCCTCAGCTTGCAACTTGCTTGAAATTGCTCCAAAGTAATTTGGATGAGCACAGCAGCCAAAACATGTCAGTAAAAGCATCTGCTGGAGTATGTAATGGAGACAGACAGGTGGAAGGGAGTCCTCTGAGCAAAAATGGGGCACAGCTGGGAAAGGAGAAAAGGGAGAGTGCTGCTGAAATTCACTGAGCCATCTGAAGGTAGTTTTGGCTCTTCAGAGTCCTCAAATCTGACCTGTTTCAGGGCTCATAACTCAAAGAAGCACAGACTGTGGCACAAAGCTGGCTGCTGCTGGGAGGTGTTTATGCACCCTGATGAGTTCTACTAGTCACCCAGTGCTTCCCAAATGCCAGTCCAAAGCCCAGTGAATTCCAAGGAACCACACAGTAGACTGTGGGAATTCTCACATGAGACATCAGGCATTGCCAATGACCATGGTCCCAGCTCCCCCACCCCAGAAGAACGTCTGGAGCACGTCATGCTTTCTCCTTCACAAAAACCAAAGTGCTGAAGAGGGTGTGGAGGATGCTAGCCCAGGCAGTATAACAGCCTGTGTTTGAGGCTGTGCACTTCTAGTCCTCGCTGGTGCTGCTTTCATGTAGGTGTAACCAGAGGCCTCTGAAGCTGAGAGTCATCTGAGGTGCCCTCTGCTACCCTTAGTCGTAACCTGACAGCTCCCATTTTAATTCTGGCAGCTGACTATGGAAACTTCCAAAATAAAGTCCCAGCAGTTCAAGCTGAATCACCACCGAGGACCACTTAGGATAGGCTGCTTAGTGCTTTCTTGAGACCCACAAGCTAGCAGATACCTTGCAGCAAAGTAGAGCAGTTTTCTTTGAGGCTGCAAGAGATGCTCAGACCCCAGTGTCATCTCAGTGCTGTGATTGTATGGCAATGCAGAAAGGCCTTTGTATCCGCTACTGACCTTTTACCATTCACCACAGTATTGACTTCATCTAAAATCTTTCTGATTGTGGTCATCACAAGCCTCAGGTCACTGGACAGGTCTGGGTTGGCCCATTATTTACTTGCAATACTAAGGGATACTACAAACTTCAGATCTGAATTATGGTGTAACCTAATGTCACGTCTCAATTAATCAGAGAAGGAAAAATGAGTGACTTAGGTCCGTGGATTCGCTTGGGTCAAATTAAGGGGACTTACACTGTAGGTCCATAAGTCTTGATAAATATCAAGTTTGCTAAAATCACTAGATGTCATCCTCAAAGAGTAGAGAAGAGAAAAGAGAGAAGATAGGTAAGAGGTTAGATCACCACTCTGGACTGCAGCAGTGTCTGGCATGCTGTGACACCCTCTTGCTCCTCGGCTGTCTTCAGCCGGGTGTCTTCAGCCATGTTCTTAGTCAGTTTCTTGGTGTAGTCAGCTCCATGGATGGTAGAGGTGGTGTCTGGTGATTGGTCCCCCTTAGCTTCCTTTTGCTTTGAAGGTTTTCAGAGTCTCCAGCAGTCGTTTTGTCAGTCTTTCAGCATGGTCACAGGCTGGTAGGGCTTGATGGCTCCACACCACTGTTCAAATATCTTTTTTTATCTCCTATTGCCAGGGCATTTTCTTCACCCCCGATGGTACGGGTGACTTTGTTCTCGAGGACTTAGACAAAGCAGCAGCAGTAAGTTTCCCCTGCATAGGGATACTTCTGCAGACAAAACAACAGTGTCTCAGGACCTGCTTGTTCCATCCTCACCACAGAGCACACATCTCTTTGCCAGGTGCGGGACCATTCTCATTCTCCTGCTCACAAATTGTCTTCTATTTGCTTACAATTGTTTGAGCCATCTCACTTGTTGTTAATCACAGTCTGACTCCTAAATTGAATATTCCGTTTTCACTATCAGCTCTATACTGATGACATTCAAAGCCTCATGGGGAAAAGAGGAGAGGGTATTGTTTATATGATTACATTAATATTTAGATATCTCCTGTAAATACTCAAATGCAGGTAGCCTTCCTAATCTGAAATCAGCAGAATTGACTCGTGTTGGACTATATGATCAAGACAGACTGTGCTGTGAGGAGACCTAGGAACTGACCCTAAACAAGAGAGTCTATGCCACTTGTAGTCCGTTAAAATCTAGTCACGAACGGGTTATTTAGCTCAACTCTCAAAATGTGGCAGTGATTTTTTTTTTTTAATCCCTAAACTCTCCCTGACAGATGGTCTCCTGCCTTTTAGTATCTCTAGTGATGGTGAGGCTAAAACCTTCCTTGGCAGCTTGTTCTACAGCTGAACTTTTCTTAAAGCTATAAAGGTCGGTTTGTATTTAACCTAAATCCTCACTCCTGCCATTTAGATTAATTTGGTTCAGACCAGCTATACCCAGTTTCCCTAACCTTATCTCCTAGTTCTCCTTTTCCAACCCTCTTTCTGTTACTCTTCTTTGAACTCTGCCAGGTTGTCTGTATGCCTGCAATGAAGTGCAGGGTCCAAATGAAACAGAACCAGTGCCAAGCCCGGCAGCATAATTATTATCTTGACTATTTTACAAGTGACAATTACCCTTCCACAAATTCACGTGGCTTTTGGCAGTTTCTGTGACAGCATTATTTTGTTGGCTTACAGCCAGAACATCATTTCCTATGAACAGGGAGCCTCTCTGTGGGCTCTGTGTCTAGTCGGGATTTTCATCTTCTTCTCTACAAGAGAATAGCTTGGCTGTCAAACACCTTTCCTAATCTTATAGTCCCGCTGCACCTCTGCAATACTGGGATGATGCACGAAATCCAGGTAAATGTCTTTATTTGCAGTTATTTTGCCTTCAGACTGGGCAGGAATTGTAACTGGTTCAGATCTTCTGTTTGAGCTTTCCCCTTTCCTGTTACTCAAGTATTACAGCCAGGTGCAGACGCTTCAATGATCTCTAAATCAATATTTTTTGGAAGCTCAGAACAGGTTTCAATGGCTTCGTATTTTATTCTCAAAATGTAACTTGCCTTTCCTTGTGATGAGTAATTACTTGATAAGGAAAGTCTGAATACCCATATTTAAAAATAGGTCTTGAAATAAGCCTGAGGACTCCTGTCCCCTCTCAGTGCGTTGTGATTTGATGTGCTTTTACAAAGGCCAAGCTGATACTCTTTCAGCAGTAGTTTCCACCATAAATGTCCCCAGTGGAGTCTTCAGGACTAACGTGACAGAGGGAGGGTTTGTGAGGGATGACCTGTTGGCCGCATCGAGCGCGCAGAGTGTAGTGACTTTGGGCTCTTGGTTTGCAGCTTTTGGCACTTTTTCTGCAAACACTGTAATCTCTCCTTGGAAGACAAATCTACACTTAATACCGTGAATAATATAAAGAAATAACCACAAGATGGTGGCAATGATTAATAATAATAATAACAACAACAAGAGGAAAATTGCCACACCTGCAAGAGACTGACATCTCTCCCAATCTCCTTAAAGTAGTTTAGGTAACAAACACACAGGCTGCAGTGATGCTTCTGTGTGGGCATAGTTGGAATCCTCCTCCCGGTGTGTCCAGATGCAGTTGTGCTGGTGGCAGTAAACTGGTTCCTTTCAGCAGCAGAGACCTCGCTGGTCCTGTCTCCACTTTGTCCAGGGTCAGTGTAGTGTCACTTTCCTCACCTAATGCTGCCTGCAAGCCAGATGTGGGAGATGTGTCTGGTGCCCACTGAAGTATCACACGGAGGTATGTGGGTCCCCTTTCTACAAACACGCTTATTTCTTTGTTTTGGTTTAATCCCTGAGTACCAGATAAAGACACAAAACTGTGAGACAGCCTTTAGGTGGGGCTTGCTTGCGGTACGGTTTGCTAGCTGATGGGAGCACATGCCTGGCTGAGCAGCTGGCTGACCAGAAAAGACAAGGCAGGCCAAACATCAGACCTTTCAAGATCTGATCAGCCACAGCCTATGGAGTCAACACAATCCTGCAAAGCCCGGAGCAACGCCAGCATTGCACCCTGCTTGTCAGGCCCCAGCCACTGAAGAAGACAACAAAGTGGACACACAGGTGGGAGATGGTAGCCAGATGTGGGAGCAGGGTTAAGCGCAGGTGATTTGCTGTAGTGGAAAGAGAAGTGGAATGAGAAGGGTGAAGGGGGCATATATAATGGCAGTGCATTAAGGAGGAAGCATAAGGTGTGGGTAGAGAATTATAGCAGGAAGGGTGGGTGGAGGCAGGGAAGGAAGGTGGTTGCCTAATGCTGAAGAGCTGGAGCATTTAATTTCCCACTCACTCTATTCTTTATAATGAAACACTTAGATATTTGCTGCTCAGTTGCCTAAAACTAAACAGCATAGTGTTGTCTTTAGGGACACCCGGGCAACGTTGCAAGTGCTGAGGCATTGCAGTGCATTCAAGTTATGCAAGGCAATTGGCAGGCATTTAGGGATCACAGCTGTGCTGTGTAAATTCTCTCTTAGAGTTAAAAATAAAAAATCTCAGTATTTGATCAGTCATCCTGTAGTTTGCCCTCTAGACTTTCCCCTGACATATGGTACCTACAGTCTCTGGAGAACACCCAAAACATCTCCTGCATCTAGGGCTTAGCAAGTGAATTGGGAGACATCATATTTGGAGACATTAAAATCATTGCTCAGAGGGAAGGCAATTTTTCTGGCACCGCTATTCCCCTAATCACACAGACTTTTTCTTTACAAGGAATAAGTTAAGGCAATCAATTGTTTTTATCTGGTAAATGAAAATGTATAAAATGCAGTTTGGAAGCAGATAAACACAGAAGTAATTTTCTACTTGGCATTAGCTCACATCTCAATGGACATTAGACTTGTGTTTATTGAAAGATAGGTTATTGCCTGGGACACTGGGGTTTTAATAGATGGATCACAAACTCCACTTTATTGACATCTGCTGCACAGCAAAAAAAAGTAGATGATTAGTTCCTGTATCTCTGCTCTTTTTCAGAATTACTCTGTGGATGCACACGAGGGAGAAGCATGCATTATGCATCTCGCTCCGTATACTTTTTACAAAGGAAGTAAATAGTTAAAGAAGCACTTTCTTTAGTGTCAGTTTTTCCAGGCTTCAGAGAAGGCTTTCTACCTACGCTTGCCCCGTTCTTACACACGTACCTGGGTTAGTGCCCATTAGTTGAATTAAAAGTCCATTACCTAGATTCTGTGTTGCACACTGACATTGCAATCTCACAAGCTTTGTAGACAATAAGACTGATTTTTAAAAGTCATTTTCAGTAGCATTGTAGTGTGTAGCTGGCGTAGCTTCAAGGCTAGGGCTCACAACAGAGAAGGAAAGTTAAAAAGAGTAAAGGAAATCCTGAAAGCGTCCAGCGAGCAGGGGAATTCTCTCGGTGACATTTTTTGCCTGCATAGAGGCAGAAGATTCTTCTTTGAGGAAGCAAACGCAAAGTCCTAGACATCGTTTTTTCATCTGCACAGCATTCCTTCAGTGCCAACGGACAGTCAGAGCTCTGGCTCAAATGTGCACCAGCAATGTGCAGCTGCTGCACGGGAAAGCAGGCTCTGGAGGAGAGCCCTAGGCGCACCAGTATGACTTACACTTGGTTTCTGCCCTTGAGTTTTATTTGCATCATGTGCCACCTCACTGTGCAAGCAGTGGAGCAGGGGGCTGGACTGCAGGACTGCGGCACGAGTGAGGATGTGCTGCATAAAGGTGAGAAAGAAATCTTGGAACTGCTTCCCCACTGCCTATGCTGTAAGTTATCACACCGAACTTGATCACTCTGTGTCTGTCTGAGAGTCTCCTACAGCTCTGCATCCCCACAGCCTGTCGTTGTCAGTGGGTGCAGCGTGCCGACAGGCACAAGTGGGAAGCCCATGGGCACCTTTGGCGAGGAGTGTTTTGTTCCCACACAACACCACCTAAGCGACAGCAAAACAGGACACACAGAGTGTGTGAATGTGTTGGGGGTGGGGATGGAAGGGGGAAGTGACTGGTGTGTTCAGAAAAGATACCAGAAAGCCTTGAAGACATCACCTTGAGCCCTTTGCAATTCACATTGCTGCAGAGCATCAGCCTGATTGCCAGTTCTGGAGTGTTCTTCTGACTCTCTGCCTTTGAAAGAGCTGACCATACATATAAAGAAAAGGGTTTGCAGAATGCCACTGACAGATGTTTTGCACCTCAGGAACAGCAAATCATACGGCTGAGGAAGATGCATTTACACAGGAAGTTGATTTCTCCGATGCCCTGTGTTTTTCAGGGAGCTGCTTGGCTCCCGTGGCAGGACCAGGCATCCACTTGGGCTGCATTTGCTTTGTTCTAGCAACCAAATTTCACTCTTGATCTTCCTGCTGCTGCGTGCTAAACCATTCCAGATGAGTAGCTCTTCTGTTGATAACTGCAGATAAGGCTTGGCCGGGCTGCTGGAGCACGCGTTGCTATTTTCAGACAAGGGGCCGAGGTCCGTGATGCGAATCAGCTTTAAAAGGTTTCTTTTGTTTGTGCACTTTAGGCTGGGTTACCGTGGTTCATGGGCTCTGCCAGCAGCAATATTCGTTAGGTGAGATGATTAGCCAAGGCCAGTTAATTTGACATCAATTAATCTGTTCGTTTCCACTGAGCAGCATCTTACCTGTTGGCACTGGGGAACCCTGGCGTTGCGGAGCTTCGGGGGTCAGCGTTATGGTAAAGGCTACTTTCTATTCTGATAGTTTTGGAAATAGCAGAGGGTTCCTTTGTTTTCTCCTTACAGTGTCAGCCAAATTAAAACAAAAGCAAGACCTGCCAAGCTGACATAAAGCTAGACGACACTTCAGACTGTATTTCTGTGCATTATTAAGTTTACTACAGTCTCAGGGGACGACATCTCAAAAGCAAGTACCATTTAAAGTCATTGGCACTTATGCACTCTAATCTCCAGGGTGCCTTTGCAAATCTTTCACAGACTGTGTAAACGTGCTACGTTCAGCTGCAGCGATTCTGTGATGGATGGGGTTTCTGCCAAGCAGGGAGGTTTAGCAGCATATCTCTCTTTGTAGCGCATTTCACTGTTATTAACAAGATTTTGGCTGAAGGAAAATAAATCTGAGTTAATTTGCACCAGCTTCCAGTTATTAGCCACCTATTAAACATAGCTGCAGCGACGTGCGATTGTTTTTTGATGCGTCTGCTGCGTCAAAAATGGAACCAAACAAATTCTGTCTTGTTATGTATTTGCATCTGTTGTCGGTTGTGTGAGATTTGCCTGCAGGGAGAGTTTTGAGGAAGAACCAACCTTCTGGAACAGGTGTTTTCCTCACTACTGTCTGAATTAATCTCAAACCTACTCTGTGTCTTGAAAGCACAAAGCGGCGGTGCCTGTCATTCCTGGCATGTGCAGTAGTGTTGCTGAGGTGTGGCTCCTACAGACATCTTTATGGGACTGCAAAGTGCAAGGTGAACCTCAGGTGTCTGCGTTCATCTGGGAGGGTTACAGCAGCCTGGTAATCTTTGTGCCGGCAAACGTGCTCCTGCAAGGTCCTTGCTGCTGTCTCTGCTGTGTTAGAAATGGCTGAGCTTGATGAAGAAACGTGTCCCTCTCAGCTTCAGCAGTTACAGCAGACACACGTGCTCAGTTGAGCCCAGCCATAAAGCTGGGGGAACAGGACCTTTTCCTGGTGCCTTTTCTGGAGCACAAACCAAGCTAACCCATTGCCTATTTAGGTCCTGCTGCAGGCTTCAGTGGTTGCAGCTAGCAGTCTTCCAACACAGCCTTGCAAGGATTCAAACCTCTTTCTTCAGCAAGAAGCTCACCTCAGTTTGTTCCTATGGAACAGCTCCTGCCTGACATAGGATTTCACTCCATTTCCAGGTGGAGCTGATCCAATCCATTACTCCCTCATTATTTGTATAGCGTGTATGCTTGCTGCAGCAGTGCTTGTGTGAGACCAGGTGTAAATAGTTAATAGACTGGAAAGTCACAGTTAATTGTGACTTGGAAACACTTGTAATAAATCCCTCCACAACAGAGGCCAGGCGTTGGAGGTGGACTACTTGCAAACCAGGGATCACCAAACTTGGAGGAAACAAGAGACTAGTAAGTGATACTGAAGATATTGTTTTTAATGAGGGCACGAAGCTGGTATTCTATAACTGGGGCATTTGTGGCTTTACTCCTTAGCAGTTTAGATACTTTAATTCTACAGTCAAAAATGAGTTGGAACTAGTGAGAAATTGGCAATTTTTACAGAATCTGTTGTCTTCTCCCTTGAAAAGAACACTCGTTGCTACAGCCTGACACCGTGCTTCTCTGATTAACCAGGACCAAATATTTTAGAGGAATCTGTTCCTCGCCTACACACAACCAACCAAATGAATTGATCTAGCAGAGAGATTTCTTTCTAAGTGCCTGGTTCAGCAGGATAATCGTGTTCTTTTCCTATTTAATGAAACACGGGAGGCTCTGCCTTCGGCTGGAGTTTTAAAGAACTCTACTGCATATCTGATTCCTACCTTGGTAACAGCTGCACGGCTGCAATAAGATGCAACTCTCAGTTTCTGGGGTTGAAAGTTGGGGTTTTTTTCTCATTGTGGTTTCCAGAGCCACGTAGCAAGAGCTATTTGTCCTGGACAAAATGAGGAGGTACCTTTTTAAACTTTGTTGACATGTTGATGGATGATTGTCTTGTACTTCAGTAATGGAGCAATTGAAGTAGTGGGGAGTTTTCTTCTGGACTTTGGGCTGTAACCCTGGTCTTTTGTCTTGGAACTGTTACACTTAGTGCAGTAAGGAGAAACACAGGGATAATACCTTTTCTTAGCGATGGTGTTTAACTTCAGACCTTACAAGATTATCTAGTTAAGTTCATTAACTGAGCTGTCAGTCAAGGCAGGGTTTATTTTCAGTTCTTTCCTGTGGACAAGCAATCAGTTAAAACCGGTGCTAGATGTGGCATACTTAGACACAAGGTGAGTTTCTGGTCAGCACACCTCACTGTGGTGTTTAGCTGCGTGTACTACCCATGCAGGTACACGCACACGCTCGGTTTGAAAATCCTGGCGTACGGGAGCACTTGGAAGTGGTATTTTGATGTGTATGAAATCTGCATTTTACATAAGAGCTCTAATAATTCCTCATGCGCAGGTGTTCTGTTCTTTCGAAGGTGTGTGCATGACCTTTAAAAGAAATTGCTCTCTGGAGAACCCTCCTGAGTGGGTTATTTCAGCTTTACAAATGAACCTTAGTTCAAGGTCCAGGGGAAACAAATGGGAAGTGTGTTCACCTAGCAGTCATTTTCTCTAATTGAATTCCTGAGGAGGACTAGCTGGAGGAACCCCTGCCTGAGCTGTTTGACTTCTGGCTAAAGAGAAATGAGTGACAGAGATCTTTGGCAACAAAGGTACAGCCTTTCTTGGGTGGAAACAAGGGACAACGTGGAAAACAGGGGATCCTTTAGTGTTTCCCTGAGCGTCTGGTGATTCTTTTTAATTCTGAAATTGCCTATGACTGGGACATGTAAAATTCAGTTATGATAATCTTTACTTTCCGAAGGTATTATGTAAGTTCACTGTAACTGTAGTGCATATTTGTATTTCATAATCATTTCTTGAAACCTCTTTGCATGTGTGAGCAAAGCCTAAGCCTTAAGGGATTTCATATTTAGCATATTTCTGCAATCTGGCAAGGTCGGCTTTCTGCTGACATGTTTGAGTTAGGAATTTACGCAGCAAATGCCATAACTATTAAGTGAGAGAAAGCTAGAATTCTGAAAAATTAAGACGTTTGAAAATAGAACCTGACCTTCTCCAGTACAGGATTTCTGACACCTTCCACAACGTACCCATACCCTTTACTTAATATCTCAGCCCCCATCATACACGGTACAGACATAAATCCATCAGAAGTTGCCCCCTTCTGCAAACGTCCACGGTTTTCAAAGTCACCTTTTTCCTTCCTCCAGAAAATGTAGTTGAAGCGGTGAATAAAAATTTTCCTCTCAGAAATCACAATGTGAATTCAGCTATTTGGGAACAAGCGTGCAGCGGTGAATTAAGTAATTTTGCATATTTTTTTTAAGCGAAGAATTGCTCTTGCGAACAAGGAATTTGTCATCTGTTCTTTGTTGTAATTTAACCTTCAGCTAACGCATTGTGTCGAACTTCAGCACACACAGGATTAGATCTAATTTTAAGATTGTCAGAGTTCTTAGTACTGAAAAAGCAGCATTCACCCATCTGCATCTTCTCCATCTTCAAGAGGCTTAAGGATGAAAACTTAGCAGACACAAGCTAACGCACACAGAAGCCACTTGTTGTATCTGCAGAGTATTTCAGGTTTCTTTGTGCTTTCCTGTGCAGAGCTGAGTACTCTGTGCCCCAAATGTTCTCGGCTCTCAAGGCTGACACGAACAATCTGCTGGCAGAGAAACCTCCTGTCCTATAGGCTTTAAAGTCAGCCTGACTGTCTTAGATCATGCTTGTTGTTTCTGCAGTGCGTGTGCTAAGCAAGCACTTTGCAATTCCTTTTCCCATCACTTTGGAGGCAGAGTGATGTCTTCCAAAGTTAGCTTTAGTGGTGCCAGCTGCGTATCGTGGTACATTGCCTAACTACAGATGGTTTTATGGTAGTATTCTGCTTATAGATACAAACACTGCTAACAATTCATGAAGACCCGTTTCCCTTTCAACTAATTGTATTCCGAGAGACGGGCTTTAGGAGCTTTTCTTTCTCGCTTTAGCCTGAGCCATCAGCGGCCACAAGAAAATGAGCTCCGCTCTTCAGGAAGTCTTTGCTTCATCAGCTGAAAAAGGAGCTGATATGTTGCTGACGAAATGCACTTGCTCTCAAGGTCTGTCTATTTAAGGTATGAAAAACCTTGGAAAAGGGTCTTTCTTCGGTGTCTAATGACTGATGAGAGCAGGAGTGGACTGTCTATCATTCTGTGTTTTTATGCTAGAGCCTTCTCTATTCTGAGCAACAGACATGGTGTTACATGGCGCTAGATCCGCACTGATGAACTGCTCCGCAGGCTACCTTGCAGTGAGCCCCTATGGTTCAGTATGGGGGTGAGGAACTGGAAATGGCTTCAGCTGAAGATGTGCTGAACCTCGTGGCTATTCTCTGCCATGCAAAATTGTCCAGTACTCGCTGCTGCAAGTACAGTGCCTTTTCTTCTGTTCAGGAGTGCAGTTTGCCTTATTGATGGACCATTACCACCGCAGTTACTTGTACAGCTATGGTGCATGGAAGTGTGTCGCTTGGCCAGCTGACGTACATAAATCCTACCCTCAACATTAGGCCCTGGTTGTGCTGACTATTCTGTTTCTCTTGCGTGTTGGAGTAACAAATGGCTCCAGATGCTTTGCCGTATAACAGCTAGTATTTATTGCCGGAAAGAAACGTGTGGAATGAACTGATCATCAAACACTAAGCTACAGTAAAAGAGCAGAGCAGTCCTAGCTGGGGTGCCAGGATAAAGCTTGCAGGTGTTTAGGGAACTGCAGTCTTCCAGACCAAAATGAAGACCTTTGGAGCTGCGGTTCTTGTGGTGGCTGAAGGCACGTTAATACAAATGACATGGAAAGCTGGAGATCCTTTGGTGGTAAAGTGCATACTTTTTGGGATAACGCCTTGGAGTTGGATCTTAAGCAGTGACTTCATTTTGGGGAAACAAAGCAGCATGTTGTAGCCAGCTCAGGTGCTCATGAAAGTGGTGTCAGGCAGGGGAAACTCTCACCATTGATCTGTGTGTAGTCCCAGGTCTTTGCCCCTCTCTGGCTCATCTTCCTGTCCTCCATCAGATACAGCAGCAGAGTCTGGCAGAGGCCCCAATATCTTGGTCTTAGCTCTCTGAGGTAGTGGTGCCTGGGTCTATAAGGTTCTCTGTTGAAGAGCCCACTGGAGGGATGACCCTGTGGGTGAAAGCCCTGGCCTCGGCACAGCATAAGTGAAACCCTTGAAGCAGGGAGCTGATGGTTGGTTTCCCCTTGCAAGGATGGCGTATGAGTAAGATAAAGGATGATTCTTTAAAACAAGGTGAGTGTCCTCCATCCATACAGGGCTTCTGGAAAAGATTCAGATTTTCTTTCAAGTGTTTGGTTTTTGTTTTCTTCTGTGGAGCTTCTGTTGACTGGAAGTGTTTCCACCTTGGACAACTTTTTTTTTGGTGAAATGTGCCACCCACAGGCACCAGAGCGCCATAAACCTTATGACCTCTGTCACCTGCTCCCTTCTGCTAGAGGATGTCTTGTCTGAGGCAGCTTTGCCCCCGTATTAATCTGAAATCAAATTTGGGGCAGCAAATCTGCTTCAACAGCTGGGACAGAAAGCAGCTCCCTCCCTTCATTACTGCACTGTGGGGCTCCACTACCTGGTTGCTGGCCATACAGTTGACCTACTCAAATAAATCCATTTGAGCTTTTATCTTGCTAACAGTACTTCTTTGGTCCCCAACTTTGAAGTCATCCATGTTCCATAAAGAGAAACAAAGGACAATTTGATATAAAATGACAGCAACTCAACACAGTTTGGACCTCTAGAAAGGAGAGATTTTCCTTTTCTCCCTCCCCCTCTATCAGAGCCCATCTCAGCTCGGCTTGTGGCACCATTTTGTTTTAACCAGAGCAGCTTCTCCGTCACTTCTGAGGCTGCTGGCAGCTCTGCACTGTTCCTTTCCTTCATGTGCTGTCACCTCAATAAAGTTAAGGGCAGAACCACTGGGCAAAATCATGTTTCCCTCCGTGATGGATCATTTGGAGGAGAACCACTCTCAGTTGGCACTTCTGTGGGGAAGGCTGCTGGGTCCTCGGCACTTCTGAAACCATAACCACTTACATCTCTGCCTCTAGGAAATCAGCTTGAGGCTGTGGTTGGAGACATACTCGAGCTGAATTGTATCTATGCAGCTCCAGGTACTTGAAAACAGGTTTGCTTCCAACAGCAGTGGAAGGAGTAGGATGATAGGAGAAGACATAGGTACCTCTGCTGAATGTCACCAAAAATGCTAGCAGAGATTGTCTTGCTCTTGCTGCAGCCTGTGTAACACATGAGCTGCGTGTTGAAGGGAAAACTCTCTAACTGCAAGCCATGCAGGTCGGTTTTCAGTCAGCAAACCTCGTCACTTCAATCAGTAGCCCAGGATGGTGACCTAAGCGCGTCCGGGCTATCGAACTACACCTGTCAGCTTATTCAAGCCAACGTTTGTTTTCTTTTCCTGGTTCTTTTTCCCACCTTTAACCCTCTGTTGGAGAGCAAGATGCTTTACAACCGTGATGAAGGTTCCAAAACTCTGTCAGTGAAGGCAAATGATGGTGTCTGATGAGAAGTGGCAATCAGCCTTTGGCCATCAGACACCCTTCTGTCCGCATAAGCAGAAAACTTTTCACTATTCGAGTTTGTTTATTGCCTGAGCCAGCTAAAGGCCACGAAATGCTAATGCTAATGCTACGAGCACATTACTGCCTCTTTAATTTATTTCAGCTAACTTCTGTTGATGGCATTTGGGCAAGCTAAACTGCCAGTTGAACTGAATTTGTTGTGGAGCTCGACGTAAAAACCACGCTGGAAATAGATCTGTGTTCAGAGGCGTCCAATTAGGAAAACATCATGATAGTCAATGCAAATGTTTTTCAAGGCACTGCATCTGTGCTCCGTGCATTAGCTGCATACTGAGACTGCAGTAGCCATTTTCCAAGCCACAAAAGCCATGTAATGAGAAAAAAAACCCCATGCACTTTCAGTCTGCCTATAGGAAAGATCAAACATCGGGTTTTGATGCTTAAGCCTCTGTTGTGTAAATTTCCTTAGTGAAATCAAGTAAGAGGGGGAAAAAAAGAAGGAAAGGGCAGGGTATAAGAAACCTGTGCAATGATGTTTGTTTGCTAGAGTGGTGGTTTAGAGACACCTGGTCCTCTTGCTTTAGAGCTCATACAAGCGCTGTTTAGTGTGCATGTGCAGGGTACCAACCCGAATGGATTCTCTCTGCAGGCCCAACTACTATGAGCTGCTCTGATTCTTAAGGGTCTTTTCCACCCTGGACAATTCTCTGCTCTGTGTACTGCAGTACGCGTAAACACGTCTACATTTACTCATGTAGGCATCTACGTCTGTATGGCCATATATAGACTCATGGAATGCCTTATGTTGGAGTGGACCTTTAAAGATCGTCTAGTCCATCCCCTTGCAGTGAGCAGGGACATCTTGATTAATCACATTGCTCAGAGCCTCATTCCCCTTGACTGTCCCACGGGATGGAGCCTCCACCTCCTCTCTGGGCGAGCTGTTCTGGTGTTTCACCACCCTTATTGTAAAAAAAAAAGTCTTCATTGGGTCTAATATAAATCTACCTTCTTTTAGGTTAAAAATTAAAAAGAAAAATTTCCTCTTGTCCTGCTGCAAAAGGCTTTGATAAAAAGCCCCTCTCCATCTTTCTTGTAGACCCCCTTCAGGTACTAAAACGCTTCAATAAGGTCTTCTTGAAGTCTCCCTTGCTTCAGGCTGAACAACTCTGACTCTTGAACAGCCTGTCCTCACAGGAGAGATGTTCCAACCTTCTGGTCATTTTAGTGCACCTCTGCCAACCCCAGACCCACTCCAAAAGGTTAACGTCCTTCTTATGTTGAGGACCCCAGAGCTAGATGCAGTACTCCAGGTGGGGTTTCACAAGAGCAGAGGGGAAGAACCTCTTTCCTTGACCTGCTGGCTTTTGATGCAGCCCAGATATGATCTGATTAATGGGCTGTGATGGCACGTTGTTGGTTTGTGTTCTGCCTTTCATAGACATCATCTCCCAGTCTGTACTGATATTGAGGATTGCCCCAACCCACGTGTAGGGCTTGACTCCTGGTCTCGGTGAACCTCACTGTTCCAACTTATTCAGGTCTCTCTGGATATCACCCCATCCCTTTGGCTTATCAACTGTACCACTCAGCTTGGTGATATCTGCAAACTTGCTCAGGGTGCACTTGATCCTACTGTCTATATCACTGATGAAAATTTTAAACAGCACTGGTCCACCCTGAGGTGGTGAGGTGCATCACTTGACTCCAGTCTCTATCTGTACTTCAAGCCATTAACCATTCCTCTCTGGAGGAAATCATCCAACCAATTTCCAACCAAATCCATGTCTCTTCAACTTAAAGAGAAGGATGTTGTGGGTGACTCTGTTAAAGCCCTTGCTGAAGTCCAGGTAGATGATTTGCATAGCTCTTCCCTTGTCCACTGATGTAGTCACTTCACCACAGAAAGGCTGGTCAGGCAGGATTTGCCCGTGGTGAATCCATGCTGACTGCCTCAAATCACCAACCTGTCAGTCTATGCCTTAGCATGCCTTCTCAGAGGATCTGGGCTGTGATCTTCCCAGGCACAGAGGTGAGGCTGACAGGCTGGTAGTTCCCAGCCTCTCTATCCTTTTAAAAAAATATGTGTGTGATGTTTCCCTTCTTCCAGTCACTAGAGAGTTCACCTGACTGCCAGAACAGTTCAAATATTATGGACAGCAGCTTGACAGCTACATCAGTCAGTTCTCTCAAGACTCATTTGGTCTCATTGACTTAATGTATGTTCAGGTTCCTCAGGTGGTCACAAACCTGAACTTCACTTACAATAGGAGGGATTTTTTACACCCTGGTGCCCATTCCACTGTCTGTCTCTTGGGAGAGATGCTGCTGGTGAAGACTGAGACAAAAAGGTTGAGTAGCTCAGCCTTCTCCTGTTCTGCTGTAACTGATTTACCGCTCCTGCTCATCAGAGGGGGCGCAGTCTCTCTGCATGCATGCATACCAAAGGCAGACACGCTCCTTCCTGAGCAGTGTTCAGGAATCAAGGGCTGGCAGCTCGACTTTCAGATAAGTAAGGTTGAAAGTGGGTAAGATTCTCTGTCTGTTACATTAGCAGAGTCTTCCTCATAGATCCATGGTGCATCCATTGGTTTTTTTTCCTTATTTTACTTTCCTGTGGGTAAAAATGAATGCATTTGCTTTGCTGGGCATATTTCCAGATGTGAGACCAGCTTCTTTGTGATCTGACCTCCTGGACCAGGTGCAGGTTACGTGTGGGCAGGCTGAGCAGGTTAACAGTAGGAGGGAGAGTCTCTCCTGCACATAAAATGACTTAGTCTGTTACACACTTCTTCACTGTCTTTCAGCAACTTGCTGCTGAAGACAATAAACCTTCTAAAAAGATGGGGAAAAAAATCTATTAGGAGCATCATTAGCCATTAAAAGCCTAATTGGAAACTGAAACAGAAGAAAGAAAATGACTCTTTTTTTTTTTCCCCCTTATACATGCCCAAATTGGTAGTCGCTGGCATGAAACGTTTTGTAATGTCTTAAAGTTAAGGATCAGAGTTGCATAAAATAACAGAACGATGATTTCAGTAGCTGAGCTAAAATGCAAGCGTTAATGTTCTTACATATGTAACCCTGCTTCTTGGAAAGACTCTGTGGAGTTTTTCATTAAAGCATTTTAAATGCTCTGAAAGCATCGAAAGTGCTGTAGAGCGGGTTTCCTGTGCTGCTTCTAAAGTGCTACGAAAATCCTGAAGGATCCGTGCAAACGCTCCCTAAGAGAAAAAAAAAGGAAGAACTTACTTCCAGTGACTAAACCTGACTAAAAATAACTTGTCCATCAAACTCAAAAGAATAGGCAATTTTGTTTGAGTTCATTCGGGGATTTAACTATTCTTTTGAAAATGGTAAAGAACAGCAATCCAGGGAGAAAAATAGACTAATCTCGGAGGTCTGTTTACTCGCTGTCCTTCAGGACAGCAGATACATCCCCTTCCCTTGGTCCAAGTACATAATTGCTGGCCTCTCACATCTGTAGAAAACTGCTTTTCAGGAAGAACTTATTCCAAAGCTCACTACGGTTCTATTTGTAGAATAAATGGGTCTTTAATGTTTCACAGTCTAATTTGAATATTCATGTTAATGGACATTTTTTTTCCATTTAGGAAACAATGGTGCAGTAACCACACACTCGGGTTAGCTGCAAAATGCTGCTCCTTTAGGAAACTAGTTTATGCTGAATCTTGATGAGATTGAGGAAAAGACCGTATTTATTAGGTAAATTAAAAAGGCCATTGTTTTAAATGTACTTGTGGTAGCTCCAGTAAGGAACAGCTCTAGTGCTTGCCAAGGAGCCTCCTGCTTATAAAGGTTAAACATCCTGACTGGCCACCATTCTTTAGAAACAAACGTACGAGCAAAGCAGCTGCTGCAGATCTCCCTACTTAATGCTGTACAGAGTTCTATTAGGGTGTCAGGAAAAATAAGGAAGAAAGGAAAATGGAGAATTTAAGTCCATATTCTCTTGGTATGGAGTATCATAACTTATACAAACTCAGCACTTTATTCATAACTAAACTGACTAGGGATTGGAAGGGACCTCAAAAGATCATCCAGTCCAATCCCTCCACCACAGCAGGATCACCTAGACCAAGTCACACAGGAACACCTCCATATTGTTCTCTAGAAGTTCTAAGCACCTACAACACAGGCTTTAAGATGAAAGTACTTTCACCACCATAAGTCACTATAGAATCATAGAATCAGTCAGGGCTGGAAGGGACCACGGGATCATCCAGTTCCAACCCCCCTGCCATGGGCAGGGACACCCCACCC
>JAOXOE010000001.1:69850734-69879067 GCA_028565055.1 Phoeniculus purpureus
GTAGAAGACCTCATCAACTTCCTCATTCTGATCTGGTGGCCTGTAATAGACACCCACAACAGTGTCACCCATGCCAGTCTGCCCCTTAATCCTCACCCACAAACTCTCAACACTCTCTTCATCTGCCCCTGGGCAGAACTCAAGACATTCCAGTTGCTCTCTCACGTAAAGAGCAGCTCGGGTACCCAACAGGGCTGTCAGAGAACATTTTTCTTCACTGAGCCGCTCACAACAAGAGCATTGCAATTCTTTTGCTTTTTATTTTTAATTTTATTTTATCACCAGGGGATCCCATTTAAATATTTTCCTCCTCCAGAGTTCGTTTTCCTTTGTGTTAGGTTTCCTCCAGCAAGTAGTTTTGCTGACAAACTCACATTTTTTTTGTCTACTAATAGGACACTTAGGGAAGTCAATAGTATTTGGGCAACCACTTTGCCCTGTGTCTACTTAAGCCAGATCACAGTGATGTTAAATGAACTCCTTTTAATAATTCATTGCAGCAGAATCTGGTTACTTCTAGCTAGCTCTTAGAGAATGAAAAAGGCAGTTGGCTTCTGAGCTTCATCTTCAAAGCTGAGGCATTGCTCCCAGGCTGCTCAGATGGTCCTCCAAGCTGGACTGCCTGTGAAAAGCCCCCACGTCTTCCCTCCCCTTTTCGTCCCAACTCCCAGAGCACAATACCTCTGTGCCTTGTGCCAGCAGCCCCGATACAGGAGGTGGTAAATCGGAAAGACAATTACCTGTGTAGCTTTCCACTGTAAAATGAATAAGGAAGCTTTTCACCTCCCGATGGACGGGTTTAATTAATCCTCCTTTCCTCAGTCACCACAGATAGTAGCAGATCCCAAGCCCCCATGTACTCGCTGCACAGAGGAGCTGTCTTAATTGCAGCATTTGGGACCATGAAAAGACAACCCAAGCAGAACCCAGACCCGTGGAGACGAGAGGGAGCTGTTTCAGGCCAGGGTGCTGTGATGTGTACGTGAGAAAGCAGCACTTTCAGTTTGTTTTACACTAGCCCTTCCGTAGCACCTGTGATGGGCTAAGGCTGCCTGGTGAAGCGAGGCTTGCAGGGAGGGCCACAGAGTAGCTGGCATGAAAAAGGGAAGACAGACAAATTTTGGGTACATGAATGCTGAAAACGTCTTAAAAAAGAACTCATCTGCCTGAAAGCACGTCTGCTTCTCCAGATGCCAGTCTGTTCTCAGAGGGTCTCAACACAAGGACATCAACCTTTCGGAGCGGTTCCAGAAGAGCGCCACAAAAATGATCAGAGGGCTGGAACACCTCTCCTGTGAAGACAGGCTGCACGAGTTGGGGTTGTTCAGCCTGGAGAAAGTGAGGGGCTCCACAATGACCTTATGGCAGCCTTTCAGATTTAAAGTGAGTCTACAAGGAAGACAGGGAGTGACTTTTTAGCAGGGCTGGTTGTGACAGGACAAGGGGTGATAGTTTTGAACTAAAAGGGGATAGATTTAGATTAGGCATAAGGAAGAAGTTCTTTACAATGAGGGTGGTGAAACACTGGAACAGTTTGCCCAGAGAAGTGGTGGAAGCCCCACACCTCGGGACATTCAAGGTCAGGTTGAATGAGGCTCTGAGCAGCCTGGTTTAGTTGAAGATGCCCCTACTCACTGCAGGGGTTTGAACTAGATGACCTTTAAAGGTCGTTTCCAACCCAATGCAGCCTATGATTCTGTGATTAGAAGATATTCCCCATATACTTTACTCCAGTAATGTTCAGTAATGAAGTAACATGTTACCTGATACCTGTATTTGACTTGCATTGTACTGGTTATACGACAAGCCTACGTTAGCGTAAATGTGGGTGCCTACGGCTTAAACACCGTGTGCCATACATAGAGATGCAAAACCCTATCTGCATCTGTAGGCAGACACCAGCCCCACCCTTAGAAACAAAAAAAGAAGTGGAGACAAGTTTCTTTAGTAGGAAAACCACTATATTGTGATCAGCTGGAAAAGGAGAGGTTTGCAGTTTAACTAGCTGGAGATGTGGCCCACAGCCTGAGTTCTCATTACATGGGACCCAGGGAAGGGAAACAGGGATCTTTCACTCAGGAGTTGTTTGGTGAAAACCTCCTTGCAGAAATTCCCACTTCTTTGGAGGTTAAATTTAGGACAAAAAGGCTGTGAACAGCTCCCCCTCCCCTCTCCTCAAAAAAAACCCCAAAACCTAATTAAAATCAAAAAAAGTTTGATAAAACATGGAAATTAGTGTCAACTAGGATTAGCCTCATGGGCTATTCTGTCATGATACATGATCAAATGGTTTTAAAAGCTGTACCTGACAGCCTTATTTTTATAGTTGCACTGCTCTTCTGTTTGCCAGTCACGAGCTGACTTCTGCCACCCGACAGATGCTGTCTGGGTTGACTGGGGTCAAACTTAGCATTCAGGAGCACTTATGAGCAGCCACATGAGCACTGCCCAGGTCTCAGAGGTAGCTGAGGATAGAAAAGAAAGGACTTGAGTAAACAGTCATTTGGATTACACTTTGGCTTCAATTTGTCAGCTTCACCACCAGCAGTAAGAAAAGAGTAATGGAAATGTCAAGAAAGGTTGTAACCTTTAAAATATATGCACATTAAAAAAAAAGACCCCAAAGCCCTGCATGAGAACATGTGCATCTACCAGCCTGCAGCAGCGTGTTCAGCCTTCAGTGACTTCCCTGTGGCAGCCTGTGGTGTTTCTGCTCTTAGTGGTACCTGACCTTGGGAGTCTGTGTGAGCAGGGCAACATCAGCCACGGCTCCTAGAGGGTCCCCTGAAGGGACCAGAGAGTGCCTTTGCACAACTGCCCTCCCCACCATCTCTGGAGCCTGGTCTGTAGGAAAACCTATCACAGCCCAAACCAAACCAGTCAGCTAACAACATGGCCACACCATCAATGGTTCATGACAGACGTGCACCATAAATACAGCTTTTGTCTTCACAGTTGGAAAGCATTTGGGCTGCTCTATTCGTCCTTTGAATCTTCTTTTAAGGGGATTGCTCAGCTGTTAGAAGCATTAAGGTTATACCTGACGTTTTCCAAGGCGGCCAATAATCTCAGTTTGTGAAAAACCCTGTGGTGTTTTCTGTATGGGTGAAAATGCCGTCTGGAGAAGGAAGAGAGGAGCTGGAATAGAGGCGTCTTGGAGTAAAAAGCCCACTAATGTTCTGGGCATACACAGACAGCCTAAGGAATTACCTACATAAGACAAATAATGTCTGTAGAAATCATGTAGTAAATATTGTAGTAGAAAAAGAGGGGTAGATCGCTAAAAGTCTATTTTCTCTAGAATGATGTATATAGAAAAGCATTGCTTCTATAATACTTTTTAAAACCAATTTATCCCCCCCTCTATATATTTATAGATATACATATATTTATATATTGATTCAGCAGATATTTTGAAGCACTCTGGGAATGTTGAGATGCAATTGACATCCTTCATTGTATTTTTTTTAAATTGACACTTCTTCAGACAGAATATATTTAGGTTTGGACCCAAGAGTACCCTGCTGTTCAAAAACATCAGCTATAAAAGTTAGCTGAAAGTCATTAGAATACCACAGATGCTCTTTTCAAACAAGGTCATTGGTTAGCAGAACATCAGAAGGTTTCTGCACACTATAAAGCACATCAAAAATAACCAGGTTCCAGAGCCAACCATCTGAAGTTGAGAAATGCCAGAATTAGATGCCCCTGCAGTAGTAAATGGTGCTTCCTCTTCTGTGATGAAATGCGTTATGACACGGATTTTTGACTTCACAATCCTGTGTTCCCCCCACTCCTTTTCCAACCCACTCCTATTCCTATGAATGGGAAATTACACCTTACTTTCTTCTCTACCTGTATCTTATATAGAATTCACTGTTTAGAAGTTGATCTGCACATGAAATTGTTCATTTGCTCCCTGGAGGATTCATTTTTCTGTTTTCATTTCATGAAATATTTCTCAGTTGCTCTGCAGGAGTCCATGGTGAGAAGAAGGAGCAATTGCCTCCACC
This sequence comes from Phoeniculus purpureus, assembly GCA_028565055.1. NCBI lineage: Eukaryota > Metazoa > Chordata > Aves > Bucerotiformes > Phoeniculidae > Phoeniculus > Phoeniculus purpureus. The sequence continues at coordinate 69,854,748 of JAOXOE010000001.1, forward strand.
CTTTAGTCCAGGAAACGAAGAAGTAGGGAGATTGAGGACAAGATTTCCCCTGATTTTTTTTTTGTCCCCTAGATTATTATTGTGTTTGGAAAATATCTGTAGCATTATATACATATCTATCCAAAACCAAGGTGAAACTTTTTGGTGGGTGAATGATAGCTAAACCTAAAGGCAAAGGGTTCCTTATAACCTCCAGCAAGGTGCATAATGGAAAAACCAGGGAAAAGAGATTTCTTTCTCAAAGGTAGAAGTATTTGTCCCCTTCCCAATGGTCAATAGAGAAGGCTCTTCACCATTTTGCTGTTGACAAGAAGGAAAGCAGGTCCTTACATCTGAGACTTTCCAAATGCTTGCTGTTCCTACAAGAAATTCTGTTTTGAAATCATAGCATCCAGAGGAGACCTCAGTGACGGTCTCTTCCCTGCATAGCTCAGGTGACTCAGACTGTCCACTGACCTTGAAGAAAGCATCTGACCCCTGCAGCCTTCCATGCTTTGCAAGCATAATACAGGGGGTATATAAAGCATTCAGAGCGATCCAGTGACACTCCTGATAGATGCTTTAGAACTGCTCATGAAATACTATACCAGGAGCTTTCCCTCTATGAGCTCCTGAGTCTTTAATACTACAAATGCTGCTGTACCCTGTTCAGAGGGGAGAGTCCTACCTTCTCAGTGCAAGTAAGTTTGAATGAAAAGCTCAAAGAGATCTGACCTTAATATTCTGACAACTTTGAGGCCCCATCATGTCACTGTCAGAACCACAACAATATTTGACACTGCTGCTGTTAATAAATGCTGAAGTTTTCAATTTGGATTAAAATTGCGAAAGGGAGAAATTCTACTCTTAAGCGTCAGTTTGACAGAGGCATCAGCCTACATGGCAAGACCTCGTGAATTTAAAGTTGTGGTAAATATTGCCAAGTTCAGCTCTTGGTCTCTATCACTTTTCTTTTCTAAGCAGACCACTTTCTTTGTTACACACTTATCTTCCTGCTTCTCTTATCCTAAACCACTACTGAAATCTTTGAGACTTCAGTGACTCTGAAAAAACAGGAAAGATCCTGTCCTGTCAGACCTGAGCGTGTGTCTTGCTCCAAAATATGCAGATTTTGTAGATGAGTTTCTGTGATTGAACCATTAAGAAATATGTTGCTCGGTAAATGGGCAAGACTTGCTCTTTTCTCATGTGGTCTTGGCTGATGTTCTTCACTGAGCTCTGAAGACCACTTCACAGAGCCTGTGCTGGAAATTCACATAGTTTCTGTCAAGAACTGTGCTTTTTGCTGATGTGTTTGGGAGTAACATACAGGCTCTGATATACTCTGGATCCTGAGCTCTCTGACTAGTTCAAGCATGTCAGCACCAGCTGATGGTTCTGCTGGTTCAGCAGCCTGGTCACGGAATTTGCATGGCAAAATTTCAAGTCTCTTTCCGGTCCAGCACACAACAGCTAAAGTTCTGCATGGAAGACCTCAAAGAAGCCCCAGGGAAGTTGTTTTTACAACTTGGCTCAATATTGGCTCATTTCATCAAGCCTGCTGAAACCCCATCCTTGTCCAGCCTTGTCCTGGCTGCAGTGTTTTCCAGACATGTCAATGTAATTGCTGGATGTGTCCAAAATCTCTTTCTGTGCGGCAGGTGTGAGTGTTGGGAGAGCTTTTGTTTGCCTCCCAGGGCAGAGAAAGGAAAGCATTGCCAAGGAGACTGGGAATTCTGAAAGTCACCTTTCATTGTTTTGTAAGGAAAAGAAATCTAAACCCAAATGTTTCCCTTTGGTTTCCATCCTGTTATGTCTGTAGATGGTGGCTCCAGGGACCTGTGTGCAGTTGAAAGTTCACAGATGTTAAGGGGATCGAGGGTTTGCTGCACTTCCAAGGTGCACAGAGCACTTCTGGCACTCAGCTATCATCCTGTTCTTTCCATTTTCTTCTAGTCCCAGTCAGTGTCAATAACACCCTTCACTTTTGAGTCTTTGCCCCTAAAACATCTCTGCCCTCTACTCTTAAGCTGAATGGATTAAGCAGCTCAACTTCTTGCTTTGAGAAGTGAAGAGCGGTCTAAACGCCACACATACCCTGCATGTTGCAGGCCACCCGTGGGAACAAATGCACAATCAGGTAGTCACACCTAATTTTTTTAGCTGTTACATCCCAAATCTTCATCCAACAAAGTCTGCCCTTAAGCAAGCTTCACCTTCTCTTCAGAGTTTTGCCTTGTCTCTCTCTGAAGTGGTGGGAAAACTGCACAGCGATTTCCAACAGCTTTTCCTCAGTTCCGCGTTTCCTGTTGCTTTGGTTCACAGCTCCCTTACCTGAGGTGATTCTGCTTATAGATGCTGTAAAGTGTTCACTTGCAAGAATGATTTAATTAGAAGAGCAAAGAGCTAGGGCTCAGCACGACAGAGCCTAATGAGGGAGCCTTAGTGTGGTGGGTGGAGAGCAACTTGCCGCGGCATCCATCCCTTTGTGTGCACGTGAGATGAAATGCAACTGAAGCTGTCACCATTTTAAAGGGAAAATCTTCTCAGAGTCCATGAAAGGGTAGCAGGATAAAATAAATGGCTTTTGGTGCTTCATCTGTTTGTGTGTAGGTTTAAGTGTGATTATGGAGTCTGCTATCAACTTTAATTAAACTTTCCCTTTGCTCCTGACCTTGGGGCTTAAAGGTAATTTGTTCTGTAGGAAGGACAGGTGGTACGAGCTCAGTGTTTTAAAGTTCAGATTGATTTAGAGGTTACATTTAATTTTAATACCCTTATGGAAGCACATCATTTTACTGTTGCTAACGTTGGAGCAATTACGCAGACGTGAAGCAGCTGGCTCAGAGCAGAGACTTACAGCCCTGTAACTCTTTTCTTCATGAGCGAAGGTATCCTTGCCTTGTGCTTTTGGTACAATGGTGTTTAAATCCAACAGAGTCCTAAAGGGCTACCACTTTCCTAGGAGCCCTAGAGAGCCAGGAGTGGGCAGCTTTGGACACCAGCACATTGGTGTGCAAAGGCACAGATGGGCTCCAGCAGACCTGCCTTCCCTGGGAACAGAGATGAGGGCCTCTGTGCTACCAGGCTACTTAGCCTCTCCAGGGTATCACAGCTCTTGGCATGGGAGCGATGCCAGACTCCTGGGAGGGTTGGGAGCTGCAGCCCTTGGCGAGGCAGGCATGCTGGGTGCCAGAGGCAGAACGGCTTCTGTACTGGGCCATCAGAACTGATCCTGGAGGTTCTGAGATGTTTGGGCATGGTGTGCTTCGGACACGGGGAGCCCCTGGTCCAACTTTTCTGATTTTACAGGAACATGGTGGTGGCCACTCCAGGAAGGCCACATGCCGCAGGCGTGCAAGAGCTCACTGTTAGGCAGATCCTTTTTGTGTCAGTTCTAGCGCATCCCTGCCCTGAAATCCTGAAACAGAGGAGCCTAACATTCATTGTGGGAAAATGAAGACTAGCTCAGAACGTACAAAAGAAACCCCGGGGAAGCGCTGGGCGGTTGCACTTCCTGCAGAAGCATTTTCTTTCTGGGGAGGTGGTGAGGTTCCGCTTGGGAGGCTCAGGAAAGCCCAGAGAAAACTAATGGTGAAAAGCACTCTCTCTTCTCTGCTGGAATGCTGCTTAGTCGACTGCGAAAGCCCATTAAGCAACTGCTGTGACCTAAAATAATCTGACAAACACTCTGAGACTATGAACGGGCTGTCCAAGCTGTATATTTTTTGTGCTTTTTACCCCTCCCTTCTTCTAAAAGAGTTCCCTTCTCTGGGAGATCTTTCCAGACTAGCCAGGAAAGCGGTGCATTGGCAGAGTTGGCCTTTTCCAGTCTCCCTCCTTGTCTCACCTCCTCACTGTTGATGTTCTCATTAAAAAAACAGGAAGACTCACACCAAAAAAAACCTTCAGCCAAGCCCAACTCAACAGAAAAACTTCCTTCTTATATACCTGGCTGTGCGGGCAGAGGACGTTGCGTGTCAAAGTCTGAAGACATTTACCCCAACACAGTTAACGCAAGGAATCAAACAGAGACCTACTGCCTGGACAATCCACGCACGGGCACTATCCCCCCGGCTGCCTGGAGAAGCAGGAAGCCTGGCTGTACAGAGCTCCTCCACTCATTCTTTGTCCCAAACAGTAGCCCAGGGCTGGTGTTTTTCTTTTTTAACTTTTTTTCCCCCGGTGTCATTACTCGGTGTAGTACTTACCTCACCTTGCTTACAACTCCTAACTCGTACCTACAGTAACACCGCTATGGAACTCATCTGGTTAAAAAACTAAATGATCCAAGGACAAAGTTTTAAGCAGTCAAAATTTCCCTGGGTCTGAATAAGAAAAGCAAAGTCTCACCTACAGACAAGGAAAGGGAAAAACGACTGAATTGAACAGACTTGTGTTAATCAGACAACCTAAGTGGAACCGTAAAGAAAAAAAGGATAAAAGATTTCTCAGAAAAGGCAGGAGTGAGGCTCTTGTTAACTCATCTGAGACAAAAAGAGAGAGTTAATTACTCTGAGAATGAGAGTTACCTGGGGTTGGAGAGTGGAGAAAAGTATAGTGTGAAAAAGAATGGGTCTCTCTAAGGAGGTATGATTTTTAGTAGACAGGGAAAGGTTTTAGCTCCTGACAGAATCTTTTGAACTAAAGTCTCCTATCACCCTCAGGACTAAGATGGAGTTACAGTTCTGTGCAAGATGTGCTTACATCTTGCTTACAAGAGCTTGATGGTCTGGTGCATCAAGGCTTTTGAGATCTTATGTTGATGCCAGCTTTGGTTTTCACTGAATGTTTGGTTGATGCAATGGGGGAAATACATCGCGTGCTGATACGCAGACATAAAGAATCCGTGGATTCTGATGGTTCTGTTGTAGGGAAGAATTTAGTGTGGTGCTGGTAGAAACACATCAGCACGTATTTTTCTCATCTTGGTCCTGAGAACCAATGCATCCTGCAGGGACTTAACTGCTTCCAGCTGTACTGAACTAAGAAAAGAGATTAATTCTACTTACCCACCTTGACTAGATGGCAGTGGGACAGGCACTTCTTTAAAGCTTCTGTTCTGTGTTTAACTAGCTTTACCAGAGCTCCAGTACTGTTTGGAAATTGAAAGTCAATAAAACCCCAAGCCAAGGGGACCATACACATGTTCACTGTCAGACATACTGAAGAGCTGGCTTGCTGTATCCAGGGCAAGGAGCGAGGCAACCGGAAGGTTTGAGTCTCTGTGTTTTAAGCAATGGCCTGATTTTAACCAGCAGAAGACTTGTCATGAATTTCTTTGAATATGGGGCCTCCAAAGGCATCTTCACTTCACAAGGAGGGTGACTATTACTAGGCACATTGAATACAGATGAGGAGGAAGTGTCATTAAGTCAAGGATTGTTGGCACTTTCCAAATTGCCATCCAAATGTAGATTCAAGGAGATACTGGAATACTTCCACTGTCACCAGGCATTTAAATTGTGAATATTTCTTTGCCCTCTCCATCATATGCTCACTCTTGTCCGTCACTGAAGGCAGTTTTGCATGAGGAGTGCTGCCACATGACTCACCATCTCTGTGCTTAAGGGCAGCCAAGAGCCGTGGGAGCAAATGCATCAAGCCTTGCCTTTGCCCAAAAGCATTTCACAGTTTTTTCAGAGGACAAGAAGGAAACTTGAATCGAAGATGAAAGTAGCTTGAGACTCAAAAGTCCTGAATGTTACTGAGAAAATGAAATTTTTAAATATGACTGCCCTATTCAGCTCAAGCTGAGAACACCAGAAAGAGCTGTAGGATTCAAAAAGAACTGAATTGACCCAAAATGAAATTTTCATTAAAAGTTTAGCTTTCTGTTCAGTTTTAAAATGCAAAATGGTAAAATAAACGTCTTTCTACATCTTTAATCTAGCTTCTTATTAAGACAGTATTTCTCCGTGCAAAAAAACCCCACAACAAACCAAAGCAAATGAATAACTTACCTTTTTTCAACACACAGTTATTAGAATTCTGCTTAAAGTTACTTAATGGGTAATTTTAAATATTTTTTTTAATGGAGTTTTACTTTTTTAAAAAAATCTGCCTTATCACCATAGTGGTCAAATAGTTAAACTAAATGGGAAATGGTTCCTTCACTGAGTGACATCTCAGAGCTCCTCTGTAGGTCTGTAGGAAGTACATACCTCAAGGATGTCTTCATTTGGCTTCATCTCTAGGACTTTCCAGAGCATTAACAGTTGAGCTGGAGAGGGTTAAGGATGCAAATGCAACTTGATTCATTTCAAGACACTTAAGTACTTTGCTAACTTAGTGCCCTTATATCAGCGTAATGACATTAATAATAGTAATGAAACAATTACACATCACTGCATTTTTCTATTTTAAAACAACTTGAATTGAGCATGGTGCAGAACTGTTTGGATTAACAGTGCCCACACTGTCACCAGCCAGGGAAACGGCAGGAGACTCTCAGCCTGCTCAAGCATACTGAGTTTTACTGCTCTCAGACCCCAGTTAATATTTCCAGCCAGTGCTGAGCAGTGTTCGTGTTAGCACTGATCTTGGATGCTCTGCACCATGTTCTCTTAGTTGGGGCGCACAAAAGTAACCAGAACACACACACGGAGGCACTTAGCAACACAATGTTGTTGTGTTAAACCCACCAACTGTAGCATTCAATCATTTATGCTTTGTTTAAGACAAGCAATATTACTTCTCATGTAATAAGAAGAAGCAAGAAAGTAATATAAGCTGACTGCTCCCCCTGTAAATGAGTTTTTTTCCTCTAAAGAAAGCAGCATTGATCTTAGACCTGGAATAACTTTTCCTTCCCTTTCTCCTGTTTTGGGAAACCTGAGGGTTTTTTTCCCCTTATGTAGGTGACTAATTTCTGTGATTGCTGCTCCCAAATGCATTAACAATCCAATCCTAGGGACTAAGGCAAGTAACAGCAACACGTTTCTTCTCATCCAAAAAGTACTGGAGCCTAATGAAAGCATCCTGGTGGCAGATGAAGTGAATACAGAGTTCCAGGTGACTTTGCTTCAGAGCACCTGGGACTTGTACCCTTCTGGCTCCCTGCCCCATGGTAGCAAAACACAGTGGCTAAGTGAACCCTAACTGTTTTCCAGAGGTATGACCCCCACTTCCCATTTCTGCCCAAGGTACAAGATGACATCGTACAGTACTGACATGGCTCTTATTCCACATACAGAAAACCAAGTACAGCAGAAGGCGATGGAAGCAGACATCACAAATAAAGGCAGAAGACCCTTTTATTTCGCATAGACAAAATGCAAAGAGTGTCTCATTAAATTAATATTAAAAAAAACCAAATCAACCCCCTCACTCCACTGACATCACTCATCCTAATTAACAACAAAAAGGAACAATCAAGGACCCATTTTCTAATTAAAAAAAAAAGTGCAAACATGACAAAAGACTTTTTTTTTCCAAATCAATGTTCCCGTTGAATTCACAAAGAGGGTGATTTTTTTTTTTGTGATTTTTTTTTTTCCCTTTTAAATCTTGTCTGATGGAAGTTCCAGGTAAAATGTTTTAGTTAAGTCTCCATGCACTTTGTAGAAAATCAGTAAAAACACAAACGCTTGTGAAGATCAGAAAACTGGACTCTTTTACCCAAAAATTCAGATGTCCAGTCAGATGAAGCTCACACTCAGACAGAAAAAAAGCAAGAGAGTCTTTGCACTGTCTGTCATTCATATTATTATTTTTTTTGTCAAATAGTTTGGCAATCTTCTTCTTTAATTATAAATATTGGAATTCAATAAAAAAAAGGTAGCTTTCATTGGATTTTTTTTCCAGTGTAAATATTTACAGCCACTGTCCAGCCATGCGCTTTTTGTTATACCAGGGTGTAAGACTTTGCGTAAGGATTGTTTCCTTTCAAGTGGCCCCGGGAGTCCAGCAGAGATTCTTGGGAGCTGCTAATTTTTGCTGCCTGTCCTAGCTCAGCTCCTTCTCGCTGAGGTAATGTTGCCACAGCACCAGATTGCCATGACTGTACTTCTCTTGTGGCGGGTGTCTCCATGGGTATCGGCTCCAGGACAGTAGGACGTTTCAAGGTTCGGCTTTTCTGTGGCTCCAAGCAGGCTTGCCCCAAACCCAGGTCTCTGCTTGTGCCCTGCGCACCACGGTTCAATAAAAAGTCCATCCTAAGATAGGGTGGCAAATGCATGAGATCACCTGGGGAGGAAGAAGTGAAAAACAAGTCCTTATTTATGGCTGTGCACTGCTACACTTAGCTGCTGGCTGGGGGTAGTCAAGCTGATGGATTTAGCTGCTAAAGCAGAGAATCTGTAATCAGTCCGGCTGATTGAGATGTTGCTTGTCAGCCGTTTCCTGTGTTATGGTCTTATTCAGGGGTCAACAAACTCTTTCTGGGCAGATCCCTAGGAATTCACTATTAATATTTGCTTTCATACTAGAATGACTGTAATGAGAAGTGTGATGCACTCACAGTATGAAGAAGATAAATTGAAATGACCAGGTAGTTCTCAAAGTCTTAAAAGGTCTTGGCTTTGTTTTCTCTACATTTGAAAATGTGGAAGAATCAGTAGATTTCTTATTTTCCATTGTAAATGAGAACATTCATAAACCCACAATCTAGAGTAAAATTATCAAGTTATTTAAAATGGATGTGTTTCTGACAACATTTGTCTGGTAAACATCATCATAGTGTTTAAACCACTAATGATTTTCTACTGCTATGGCCACCTGTACTGCTGCTGTTTTGTGGCAACGAAATTCATTGGAGATGGCACCCTGGCTTTTGCATCTACCTTTTGTTCTGTTCTCCATTGCCAAGAAGCCTCTTACTTGCTACTTCTCTCTTTTTCTGGGCAGTCCTGTGTGAGCCTGGTGATGGCAGCCTGCTCAGCCCAGAGGATTTGTCTTTGTGAACCTACTGAGTTCAAACAGGTGCCTTGGACCTGCTTTCTGGAATCAGGCAGGGGGTAGTGTAACCTTTCACATATCTGTAGAGGTATTAGATCTGATACAGAAATCAAATTAGCTTATCCATTCCAGCCCTGCCTATGAAGCAATTGTAAAGTTGCTTCAAGGAAACAAGAGGCCAACAGTCATACAATGGTGTTCACATCTAAAATACATGATGGTGTAAACCTCATACAAATACATAAAAAAAACCCACTCTCACTCCTCTTATTCAAGAAGAATATATTCTTCTGCAGGTACATAGCTTCCTTTTTATGGCTGACCTAAAACCTATACCCTCATGTACAGATGTACACCCTGAACGTTTAAAGTAGAATACTCTTGCCTCTACTACACTGTATCTACATGAGCTAATTAAAGCAGGAGAAATTAAGGCTGACCTGTGCCAGCGGCATAAACAATAGATCAGGAAAACACTTCTTCATAATTAAACAACCTATAACAATTTTGTTTTTCCTAACCATGTTGAAAGCTGTCCAATGATCTAAAACAAAGCAGGTCCCTTGTTTTCTTATATAAAACAAAGTACTGCAAATCTTACCTAGAAGACTACGCATCTCCTCTATCTATAACATGAAGTCACAGGGAGAGAACTGCTGAGAAGTTACGTTTGGACAGAGTCACTGTTTCTTGCTATAGAAATTCCCTAGGCACTCTTCGACTCCGTATGTTTTATTCTGACTACATGCCCAACAGAGATGCATGGGACGTGGTATTTAATCTCCACAGAGTAAGATGCGTGTATCTCAAAGTTTGGCTGATATGCATCACTGAAACTTTTATGTGAGGCTGAAGAGCCTCTTGATTGCCACTTGAGAAATGAATTGAAGTAACATTAATTGTTTTTTACTAATTTATCTTATTCCTGCAGTACCTTTCATGCTGAATGCATTTGGTGTATGAGACCTGTTTCAGCTGAGACAGCAATGTACCTGCCGCTGGGGTAAAGTACATCAGGCAGGCTCCGACTCACTCCACTGATCTACAGACATTGAACTGAGCTTCCCACACTTTCATCTGTGCTGCCCAACAGCTTTGCTGCCCCCCTTGGTACCCAGAGTCTGACTCCACTTATTTTGCTCGTGTTTGCTTTTGGAACATGTCCTTCCAAAATGCAATTCTGGGGGCAGTTTGCTCTCATGACCATTCCTGGTGGGCTGCAGGGTGGAGACAGACTAGATGGGAGGCACTAGTATCACTTGCTGCCTGTAGCTGTACCTTTTGCAGCATCATGATGTCCTAAATAAGGAGCCTTATTGCTACTCACTTCTTCCCCATGGGGGAGAGAGACAGGAGTGCAGGACAGGATGCTGCTGCCCCTGCACACCTGCATCTGCTCACTAATGAAGACAATGATGACATCTGTTTGGGTGCCTCAGGTGTGGGTTATCACTGTCAGGGCCCCACCAGAGTTGGGCAGCAAAGTACACCTCTGAGATGTCAATGGTAATTGTAAAACCTTTGTGACTAACTGTAATGCCAAAGTAATACCTTCCTTCTTGTCAGGGATGTTTAGAGATGGCTGGGGTCATAGAGAGGGGTTTCTCTGGTGCTCCCATAGTTGCCCCTCATGTGAAATATGTTGCCACCCAGCCCTGGCAGAAGACCAATTTTCTGCACAGATCCCTCACCCCTATTTCCCACAAGGACAGGACCTTTGCCAAATATGTCTGTCACCCTATCACTGTTACGCTGCTTTATGAGCAGTCACGTCATGTCACATGCAGTTCCTCTGACTACTGCATTTTCTGTTTCTATGGTTGACTTTCCAGGAAGGAACCAGTGCAGAGCAGAAGCTAGAGCATGGCTCACTGGCAGTTCCCCATGGTTGCTGCAGAAAGCAGCTTCTGTATCTTAACACACTGATGCTTCTTTGGAAGAGTGGACATGTACAGACAATAATGTACAGACAATAAAAAGAGCATGCAACCGTACAGAGATGAAGATCAGTTTTCAAGCTGCTGTCTAGTCATTTCTCGTGTACGCAAGAGCCTCAGGCTATGTCAGAAAGACTTTTTTCCCTCCCTAAATCTACATGAGAAAGCACCATCAATAATCTGTGTAAACAATATGCAGTCATTTTACTGTAATTTTCTAAATGTCTGGGGGCAAAGTTCTGACAGGATTGCAGTAATGAGAAACCAGAGAGTGTAACTTGTTCTCCAGAGCTGGATACACAATGCACAATCTCTGGCGTGATTTACACGGAGCACTCATTATTTGATGTGGTGCTCACACTTCCTCATGAAGGAGGGTCAGTGCTCTTTCTCATCTGCAAGAAGCATCTTTCTCTGCAACTGCTTATAAACCAAATTGTATTATTAAAATCATTGGAAAAGAAACATTCTGAGAATGTAACCACAAGGGTTCACTTCTGCTGTTCCTACGTCAATTCTGAAGGCATTTTTTGAGAACATTAAAAGCATCTTCCATATCTATGTAGTTACTTGGAAAGACTTTGGTTCTCATCCTCCTGAACACAACATTATAGAGTTTTTCTGATTTCTTGCTGTTTACCTGAGTTATGGTTGTTTTTTTCAGGCAAAGCATTATGAAGTTTGAGGATGGTTCATTGCCTTTGATGCTCTAATTACCTCTTTTCAGCTGTATGCATGCCTTATTAGTAATGAAAGCAAACCTTTCAAGGGCATGAGCACTGCAAATGAACCTCTTTAATAATTCATGCATTTTGGCTCAATTACTACAAAAGATAATCTAAAACTATAGTTCTCTGATGCATTTTTAAAAAACAGGAGGTTTGCTATATTTAGAAAAACTGAGTTTGTACACAATTTATAAGCACCCAGTCAAAATGAATGTGGCAATTGAAGCCAAAGCTACCTCAGGTTTTTCTTCTCAGTAGCCAGCCTTCCAATGAGTTATTTAGTACAGTGCATTCAGGAAAATGTTAGCTTCAAAATTTGTAAACAGACATTAAAAGTCACTTACTGTGATATTCATCACAAGTAGCACATACAACAAAAAGGGAGTCCTTTCTGACCTAATGCAGCAGCGACCAAAACCAATTTACCCTTTTTCCATAGAATCATAGAATGATTTAGGTTGGAAAAGACCTTTAAGATCAAGTACAACAATTAACCTAACTGTACCAAGCCCACAGACAAACCCTGTCTACATGACTTTTAAACACATCCAGGGATGTCGATTCAGCCACCAACATGGGCAGCCTGTTCCAATGTCTGATGACCCTTTCCATGACCCTTTTTTTCCTAATGTCGAACCTAAACTTCCCCTTATGAAACTGAAGGCCATTTCCTCTTGTCCTATCAGTTTTTACAAGCAAGAAGAGACCAGTCCTCACCTTGTTACTACCCCTTTCAGTTACTTTTAGAGAGTAGTAGTCTTCATTTTCTTCAGACTAAATAGCTCCAGCTCCCTCAGCCGCTCTTCATAAGGTTTGTTCTCCAGACCCTTCACTGACCTTAGTGCCCTGCTTTGAACCCAGTCCAGCACCTCAACACCTTTCTCATATTGAGGTGGTCAAAACTGAACACAGTCATGAGGGTATACAACTCCCCAATTTTGCAAAACAAATAGGTATTTTTATACTTCTGGATTTCGATTTTAGGTATGGAAAGGGTTGGGATGAATCTGACAGGATACATGGAATGAAAAATATCACTGCTCAAGGTTTCTGGGATTTTATTCAAGCTTGTTTGCAAGACAAGCTGAGATGCACTGTTTTCTCCCTCTTTCAAATGCCAGTGAGCCTGCATGTATTTTTGCTTTCATCTGCTCCAGAAAAAAACCTAAGGATTTATGCTAGATTGAATACAAAGACTGTCACAGGCTGCAGAAAAGGTGCTCTTAGCGAGCTGTCGTGTGATAGCGATATGTACTTTCTCATTAAACAGAACTTCCACTAAAGCTAAAGCAATTTGTCTTCACAACACTCCAACACAGATCACAGAATCACAGAATTACAGAACATTAGGGATTGGAAGGGACTTCGAAAGATCATCTAGTCCAGTGCCTGCTCCACAGCAGGATCACCTAGATCCAGTCACACAAGAACATGTCCAGGCGGGTTTTAAATGTCTTCAGTGAAGGAGACTCCACAACTCCCCTGGGCAGTCCATTCCAGTGCTCTGTCACCCTCACCGTGAAGAAGTTCCTTCTGATACTTATGTAGAACTTCCTATGTTCCAGCTTACACCCACTGCCCCTTATCCTATCACTACATGACACTGAGAAGGGCCTCTGTCCTCCTGATACTCATCCTTTCCATATTTATAAACATTAATGAGGTCACCCCTCAGTCTCCTTTCCTCCAAGCTCTAAAGAGACTCAGTCCCCCAGCCTTTCCTCATAAGGGAGGTGTTCCACTTCCTTCATCATACTCGTTGCTCTGGAAGGGACCTCAAAGATCATCTAGTCCAACCCATCATGAATGTATGAATCCCTATATATGAATTACTATACATGAACCCATACAGCTCTGTTAGCACAGGTAAGGTGCTTTGATGACATAGTTATGTTGGTTTGGGACCCAACTATACAGCCCTTCATGACAGGGCTGGGGGTGTACAATGACCACTGATGACAGAGCGCCACCGTGCAGGGCATCTCTTGGCTTGCTATGATTCTGGAAGGGATATTTTGTTTTCCTTTGAAAGGAAGCAAGGGAGACAGAACTGCAGACAGACAGCTTGAAGTTCAAGTTTGTGCTGATTAAAAAGTTTAGTGGCATTTTCCAGCTCACTAGCGCAGTAAATAAATCGGTGAAGCCTTTGCGGATACTCACAAGCTATTTTACACGAAAAAGCTATAGGAAAAGCTCAGATTAGAAACGAGGAAAGTGTAAGGGGTTTGCAGTTTGCAGGGCTAAGGAGAGAGGTTTGATGAAAAAAAGAGCACAAGCAGTGTTCAGAGGTCTTTCTCACTTCAAAACCTGACACACCATTAAAAGCTTTCTTAGACAGCAGCAGTGATAACATTTCTTACAATTGCTGCTGTCAGTGTTTGCAACCCACTGGTACTCCCTCACTGTCCATCTTATGTCAGTGTATCCTTCACTGAACCTGCAGAACAGTCTGTACTATGATGCAACCATTTCCACACCAAAAAGCTAAGAGTTAGACCTGCAAAGCTTGCAGCACACAGCAGCATCAAATACAGATAGACCTTATGAACAATAAACAAAACTCTTTGGTTACCTTGATTCTGTGTCCTGCTCTGCCAAATACGGGGGTAAAAAGTCAGCCCTTCATGTCCTTCCTTGACTCATATGGGTCTCATGCTGGTAGTGCCTCAGTGAAGAACTTGGCACCAGCTTTGCCATCTTGCCTCACTAGCCAGGAAAAATGACTGGCCACAAAGGGAAGCAAGGAGATCCTTCCCAGATGCAGAGTCAGTTCCTGCCCCAAAATGGGGAGGTGTGCAGTACTCAGCTGAGCTTTGTGGTGCCTTCCTTGACTCAGCGCCTAAAGGATCAGCTGGTTACTTGTTGGAATCTTGTAGGATAATGAAACAAAACAAAGTGGAGGACAGGCTTTAACTTACGCCTGTGTTTGTTGGGGTTTTCCTGTTGGGTTTTTCTTTTGATGTTGTTGGGGTTTTTGGTTTGCCTTTTTTTTTCCCCCCAAAAGGATCATTTTGGTGTAGAACTGATTTCCCAAAATTCTTTACTTATAAGTCCTTTTTTTCCTGCAAAAACCAATAAAAATTTCTGAAGGATGCTTTCAATAACAGGGCTCCATTCTCTAGACCCAGTATTGATCAGTAATGGAAATGGGGGTGAAATACCCCCATGGAAATTACTGACTACTTCAATGAATGGGCACCTCAGCTTGCTTTTGGCCAATAGGAGCACACCACAGCAAGTTCAGGAGCTCACAGACTCCTTCTAAGCCAAATTTTTTAATAAGAAGCCTGGATTTAATTATTCCTTAAGGTGAAACACAATAAGAGGCAGAAGATCCCAGCATTCCCTGGCATTTTTAAATTGTCTGAATACTTAACATTGAACAAAGCCAGCAAGGTGTCTGGATGAATTTCAGCTGCAGACCTGCCCTTCATGGCTTTGTGACTCATGCCATTGCATCTTCTGGGCTTCTCACAGTGTTTTGGCAGAAGATAGACAATCGCATTTTTGCATTGTTTGTGATCACATAGCTAGGAAACAGACCAAATGCTTCAGAAAAGTACACAAAGTCTCCAATTTCCAGACAGAGAAATCAGAATTCTCTATCATCCCTGCAGGGCTGTACTTTAAATCTGGCAGGTTTAATTTTTCTTCCTCCATGAAAACTGCACTCTCATAGATAAATCGAAGAAATATAATGCCTAGCTAAATGCTGCATGTTTCAGTCTGCTAAAACTGGCATTTTCATAAAAGCATTACAAATACCAGCTATATTTCACACAACAAAATAAAAACAGGTTACTCTTGATTGCAATTGTTGGCGTTATCTCTTAGGAAACATCAGAGTGTCTGTAGTTCAGGAGCCAAATTTGCTGCTGGTATATATCAGAGCAGCTATATTGATTTCAGCAGGACTAGAAATTGATTTATACTTGGTAGAGATTAGGTTTAAGTGACTGAAAATGAAGATTCCAACTAATGTGGTTCATTTTCTTTAAAGATGATTAATTTTGTTACTGAGATTTAAGGCTTTTAATTCTCAGAAGAAAGTCCTTAATCAACATGTCTTAAAGCAAAAGCATGACTGCTCGAGTGGAATTGAGATCATACATCTGTACTACATCAGTGTAGCACACGGTGCATCTGTCTCACTGAATGCCAGCAGACTGGGTTGTTGCATTGATGCCTACTCCTGGAAGGGCTCATAAAACAGGAATTGAAGGGTATTTTTAGGCTGCATCTCCCTAAGCAGAACTTTAGTATTTCATACAGCACTGCACTTTTTAAAGACCTGTCAGATGTTTTGTACCTTTCAGAAGTAACTTTAAGGAGAACTGACATGTTTTTAAGGGAAAAACTCCTGGGGCTAGATAGATTTAGACCCTGTGGAGATGTTGTGTTGATGCTCAGCCTCACAGGGTTGGCGCACCCACAGAACTGAGACCTTCCAATTTTGATTTAATGCCACGTCTAAGTTACTAAACCTTGTAAAAGGGACCTCACCATGCAAATCAATGTGCACTCCAAAAGTAAAGTCGGAAAAATTGTCAAAAATAATTGAATGATTAAAAAGAAGAAAAATATATTAAAAAAGAAAAGTATAGGAGCTCTCCCTTTCTGTCTTTGCCTTGTCATGCAAGCTGCTTTATACATTTTTAAGGATGTTCTGAGGCAGCTCTCTCCTGCCCACTGGCTGAACCAGGAAAGCCCTCTCGTTAGCAACACTGCAGTTTTAAGCCCCACTTGCTGATCCTGGGTGCAGTGAACATTCATACGTCACATCAGTTGAGGGTTAAATCGATCGTGACTCCATGGAAACTAGCAACCTTCACAGGTTTACTCCTGGGATATCTTGTGATATTACAGATACAGAAGCTGGAGAGGTGAGGAGTTTGGGCCATACTTACAGTTCACTAAAACGCATGCTTTGCATCATACCTGTGGAATCGCAGCTGAACCTGACCGTGCCAAGGTGACAGGTAAGCATAATGCTCTACTAGAAGTTATGTGGAAGTCAGGCTACAACAAGACAACCAGTGCTGACCTGCTGCTCTGCTGAAGATAAATGTATGGATGGATTAGTGTAACTTGGTTACCACTTGTCCATCAGTTTGGATCTCCTGAGTGATGCTGATGAGGTGCATCATTGCATTTCTGTTAATTAATGGGACCACTGGGATCACAAGTTCAGTTCTCATGTTTGAATTGGGAATGCCGGCACAAAAAGGTGAATAGTGCTGAAATACCTCCACGTGTACATAAACCTGTGCTTGAAAGGCCAGCATATAAAGAAACTCTTACATGGATGGCAAAGACCATCACTACACTCAGACTGAGAAAGTACTGTTAGTTTGCTTGTCTAGTGATAGCAGTTTCTACTAAAAAAGCACAAATGTGGCCCTTCTTGCAGGTAAGAGTTGGTTTGCGTTTCCAGATGCCACAGGCTTTCAGTTCTGTAGATCTCAGATTACACCAAGGCCCTCTTGGCATAGGGGGAATGATCAGCACTGCCTGTGTGTGAAGTCAGTTAAAGCAGTCATATCTGCAAATGATCAAAAGACCTTAAAACAAGACTCAATCACTTCTTGTCTGTATGGAAAGAACTGTTTCTGGTTCTCTTGAGCTGACTGAAGACTGCCATGAAAATCACACACACTGTGTCTCAACACTGTCAGGGTGACATGCTTTGACGTTTTCAAAACTGAAATGGCACAAGCAGGCAAATTTGTTTTTTGTAGACATGAGTACTAAAGACAGGAATTCCTAACAGAGCTGCTCTAATGAACAGTTAGAACTTGTAACTGAAGTGGACTCAGCACCTTTGGTTTCATTTGGAACACTTGGTGGTAGTTTTAGAAATTTAACAATATAGTTACGACTGCAAGAACATGAAAGTAGCTGAAAATTTACTGATAAACACAGTCCTTGCTTTAGGTGTAAAACTCTCCACTAACTGCAGATGAACCCAGTGCCTTAAAACCTAAAGAAAACATGGGTAGATGATTTAATAGTTGCAGTTTATGAAACAAAAAAAGAGGACCACAAAGCAAATAATCAGCTTTAGAAAAACTACATGGAACTCAAGTTTAGGAAAATATCTCACTGAAAGATTTTACTGGTAATAAAAGGATAAGAAATGGGCATTCTTGAAAGGGGGCTTCCCTTAACACACAACTTTTAGGCTAGAAGCAAGCACAAAAACCTAACAGTGTTACAGATCAGATGAGTTTGGGACACCGTATTGTTCCAAAGCCAATGTTAATTTTGAAATCAAAACAACAAACAAATCAGATAACAACAACAGGAAGAGATAATTGTGCTGCTACATGCTCCTCATAGAGTCCTTGAGGAAGTGGTACCAGTTGTACCTCTCCTGAAATAAAATACTGATAACAAATTCTTCCTAACACCAGTATTACTGATTCACAGGTGGCAGTGGTAAAAATAATTTAAATTACTTTTATCACCAGTGACTTGATTTTAGCTTCCAGGCATCTTGTATACTACCTAAAATCAAACTATCAAACTACAACTGCACAGAAATTTTGTAACTGAGCAGCTGCCCCATTTAAAGTTGTGATTCACACTGACACAATTTTCCATTCTGATCTCAATGAATTTCTGATCTGAACTTGTTTAGGTTAATTTTCATTGTACTGGCAAGATTAAAAAAAATTGCAGTGTGACCCTTCCTCTCTGTAGGTTCACCAGTAAAATAACGTGAACCAACGATTTCCAGTGCATAGTCATGTCGAGCTAAATGCAGAATTAAATGGTTTGCATCCCTGCAGAACATTTAGATTTTCACAGCAGAAGAAAAAGCTCCTGATACTCCGCTTGAAACAAAACCTGAGACAGGATAAAGGCAGTTTACTCTCATCAGTGATGTGCCATTTCTGTGATAAGAAGCAAATGGCAGTCTGTCTCACGTTCCTCATTTTCCAACAGAGCAATAGAAAATAAGGTGTTTCAGGCACAGGAGAATTTAATACAGAAACATTAGATACTCATCTAGAAGAATGATTTCAGAGTAGGTCACATACGTGCAAGTATACATACAGATAAGTTAACACACATATTAAGAGTACTTGCTGCAGTTAAAAACAGAGGCAACAAGGCTTTTTCCCATCTTATAACTGTTCTGGATGTCTTGCTGTTTTTCCACCTGCCTATTTTGATTTGTCTCCTTTATGTGTAGTTTTCTCAAAACTGGACCTTGGTCTGCAGCTATGGAATCAGAATGGTGATGTCTTCATTCTGTATACCGCACCACAGGGTATCTTTGGTTGGCAGAGACCCTTAAAATCATTAAGTCCAACTATTAACCCAGCACTGTCATGTCATGACTAAACCGTGTCCCTCAGCACTACATCTAGATGTCTTTTAAATATCTCCAGGGTTGGCCTCCACCACTTCTCAGGGGATCCTGTTCCAGTGTTTGATAATTCTTGCAGTGAAGAAATCCTAAAATACATACTAGTCATAGTACGTGTACACACACATATATATAATTATAGATATTCTACTGTATTTGAAACCAGACTGTGCAAGTGTAGAACTAAAACATTAACCAATTCACGTGTGCTTTTTGTACTTTGATGAGAGGTTTCTGGGGCAAAAACATAATCAAATGTATCTTCATATCTTCAAGAAATTCAGTTTTGGATCTGGAAACTGGAATTGTATAATTCAACTTTCAGGTAATGCCAAACAATATAATAGAATACAACAGGCACACATCAAGGGGGCAGAAGGTGAGCTGGAAGCACTAAGTCAAGAGACCCAGCCATTACTGAATTCTCCAGCGGCCAAATTTGTATCGGATCAGTTACTGCTGCAGCTTATAGAGTGCTGTCAGCAACTTTTCAATAGAAAGCAGATCTCTTAAAGAGCATCCATCACTGTGTTGCACTTGCCTGCATTGAACAGAAAAGGGAAATAACTCCTGCAGCCTTGAACTCATAGATCATTGGAAAAGAGTTCATATCTTTTTAGCTCAGGTTATAGGGCTGACAGTGGAAATAAACTGTGCTTTCTGTTACTGCATGGTTCATAATTTTCTTAATGTGCTAAGCAGCTTGTTTTCAGCTGTAGTGACTGAATGCTGGAAAAGAAGATTGACTTGGGTATTTAAAACATTTATACACTGCAGGTGATGTCCAGACTGTATTTTAAGGGGCCCTTGTAAATTATTATTTAATAAAGTATTTGCTTTCTGTAGCTTAGGGCTTGTCTACAGCCAGGACTTTGCCATTCAAGTAGCCAGGATTAGTCAAAGTAGCAAAAATCTTGTAAATTGCATCAAGACTGCTAATTCAAGCATCTCAAATACTGAAAGAACTTGATCATTCAGCAAAGCTGGAGAGGTTAGACCAGTTTTCTTTTCTCGTAAATACACAGTAGGCTTAGGGCTAGACTCAGGCTGCTTGACTTAGTTGCCCAACAGAAAAAGCCAGATTAAAGTAGTGTCCACACTGAGAACTTGACAGAACAGCCCTATCCTGTCCTCCAGCTATGGTGAGAAGCTGGTGGCTGCCTGCCAGACACACGATGGAGCTCTGCCTTGTGCATCAGCCAACAGCGCAAGGACAGCAGGGGAAAAATGCTTCTAGTGGAACATGGGCTTAGCAAAGCAGCGTTCCTGCTTTGTGTGGAAGCAGGAACCCAGGAAAGCACTCGTGAAAACACTCAGCTGGAACCCTATGGAAGAATGGGTGTTTTCTTGCCATTTTCGTGGCTGTGAAATCAGTCTCCAGAAAATCTTTTTTTCAGAGCCTGCCTGGCTGCAACTATCTTTTGTCCCCATCCATGTGCAGGTTTCTTCCCAAAGGGATTCCTTTCATCAGCTCAAAGCTTGTAGAGGAGATTCTTAGATGTACAATGTTTAGATGTTTTAAACTGATTTCAAAATGTCCTAGTCTGATATACCCAATGAATGCTCTCTCTCTCTGTCTCCAGAAAGTGTATCTGACACTGTTAGTCCTTCAAGGATTATAGAATCATGGAAGGTATTCGGTTGAAAGGGACCTTCAAAGGTCATCTAGTCCAATATCCCAACAACAAGCCCCTTACATATTAATGTAATCTCCAAAGAGGCAAGGAAGCAGGATTGTTAAAACGAGTCTGCATCTTTTTTTTTCTGACATCAGGCAGACAAATTTCTCCCCTGTCCAAGCTAACCTTTAAAGTTAATGTCATATATTTGAAGAGGTTATTCTACTACCGACTAAGATCAGATTAAAATATAATGTGGGGGTCTGAGTTTTGCAGTACCCCTGTGAAAGGGAGGTTTTTCCAAATAGCAAGAGACCCGATTAAAACTTTTCTAGATATTTCTTATTCAAGCACTGGTCAGATATCTCTTCCAAGCATGAATTCCATTGCCAGAGGATACATATAAGTGGTCTGTCCACAAAAAGCAGGCACAAATAGCACTTGGAAAGCACAGAAATATCAAAACATTTCCTAGTTAATAGCTGTTCTTTTCTCAGGCATGAAAATTTAGGAGTAAAGAGAGGAAAAAACCCAAGAGGTTTCTTGGCTGAGCCTAATGTAGAGATTTAAAATTATAGCAAGATTCTATTTTTAATAAACTGCCACTGCAATGTTTATTGCGGTTAAGAATAATAATTATGATAATTTGTGGTCAATATTTTTAAAACAGAAAAGAGAAAAATTATTATACACATTTTTCAACCTCTACAATTATCTTCCCCTTTTTAACATTACAGATACTTTGACGGTACAGGGGAAAGCAGGAAGAGTACATTTCTTTCTAGTTTCTGTCCCACTCTGTTTCTGAATGCAAGATTTGAATGACAACTTTGGAGGACAAAGGACCTGATGAGGCTGGAGAAATTGGGAAATTGTTTGCACTTCTCCTTATTTATCTGCATGATCCACATCAGATTTGTGTTCAGCTCTGGGCTCTTCAGTACAAGGAAGTTGTGGAGCTACTGGAGACTGAGGAGCAAAGGGCCACTAACATGACTAAGGAACCGGAGCATCTCTCCTATGAGGAGAAGCTGAGAAAGCTGAGCCTGTTCAGTCTGGATAAAATAAGTCTCGGGGGGATCTCATCAATGCACACAGAGAGAGAGTGCAAAGAGGGTGGAGCCAGATTAATCTCAGTAGTGCCCTGTGACAGGACTAACAACGCTAAACACAGGAGGCTCTGTCTGAACATCAGGAAAGATATATTTACTGTGATGTTGGGTGACTAAGTACCATCACCAAAAGGGGTTGTGGAGTTTCCGTTCTTGAAAGTACTTAAAACCCAACTAGACAAGGTCCCGGACAACCTACCATATGTGGCTATGCTTGAGTAGGGGGGTGTTGGACCAGATGACCACCAAAGATCCCTTCCAATTTTGACCGTTCTGAGGTTCTATGGTGTAATAACTTCAGCTGAAAAGTAGAGCTGTACCGTGCGAGAGATATGTCACTCTGACCATGCCAAACATCCAGGTTTTTCTGAAGTCCTTGTCTGCGTCTCAGATTCAGTACACCAAAATCGCTGTGTCCTTGTTTTTCTATTTATTATGACATTGAGTAGGATCAGAGACCAGTGAATGTATTGAAAGTGACATTCCTCATGACCTTTCTTCAGTTTTGAATAAAAATTCTCTGTCCAAAGACAATAAGGCTTAGTAAGAAATGAACTTAGTCAAATGACATTTAAAGGGTTTAGAGTACAAGTCCTGTGAGGAGAGGCTGAGGGAAATGAAGTTGTACAGCCTGAAGAAAAAGAGACTCAGTGCAGACTTTTCCACTCCCTACAACTACCTGAAAGAAGGTTGTAGCCAGGTGTAGTCAGGCTCTTCTCCCAATTCACAAGCAACAGGATGAGAGGAAATGACTTCAAATTGCTCCAGGTTTATGTTGAACATTAAGAAAAGTTTCTTCCCTGAAAAATATTGCCAGGTCATAGAACAGGGTCCCCAAGGAAGCGGTGAAGTCAGCACTCCTAGAGGTATTTAAAAGACACTGAGGGACACGGTTTAGTGGTGGCCTTGGCAATGCTGGGTTGACAGTTGGACTCAATGATCTTAAAGGTATTTTCCAGCCAAAATGATTCTATGATTGCTTTGTTTTTCTTCATAAAAGGATAGTTATTGTTTCAAAGCAAAATCCTTGCATTTTTAACTGCCATGCCTGAGCTGACTTCATGGAAATGATTCTTGTTTCTGTAAAATAAATGTCAGGAAAAAGCTACAGAAATCCAGAAGTCAGAAGCAGTTCTGACTGGTGACATGAGTGTATATCTTTGGCACCAACTGACTGGAAGCAGAAAAGACTGTTAGAGACTTACAGTGGGTTAGAATAATCAGCTATTATGCATTACTAGTTACAAAATTAAAGTTGTATGTAATGTGGAGAAGTTCTGAAGACAGACCTAATTCATAGTTTTAGTGCTAGAAATGATCAATTACTAAGCTTGCCTAGACATCTGATGAGACGTCTAAGTATAATTAAAACTGATGGGGTGATAAATGGTTTTATTACATTTCTGAATAAAAATAGTGTGGAAGTTGGGAATGACACAGCAAGTTAATGACAGCCCTAGAATACAAGTCACTGAATCTTGATCTCTCCTTTTCCACTTTCAACAAAAAAAATCCATTGAGGTTCCCTACTCCTAATTATTGCTTATTGGATAAAGCAGTAGCCTTGACTATACAAGTATGAAAGAGTCCTGTGAGAAGCTCAGGAAAAGCATATGTCATGAGTTAGGATATCCTTAAAAACTCATGGGAAGGTCTGAAGCCATTTCTCAGGTAGGCTAACAGTTTGCTTTCTCATACCAAACACTTACTGTAGCAACATGCTAAGAAACAAGTGCTGGAATAACTCAATCAGTTATGTCTGACAGCCTTCACCTGTAAACATCATTACTACCTTCCTTGAGTGAAATTGCAGCCTTGCCATTAAGTAGATTAGTTTCAAAATGCCCCATTTATCAGCACAAATGATACTTTTGGTTACAGTCTTACTAAAACTGTCCTATAATTATAGAGTATTAGTTTGAAAAAGAAATACTACTTATTTTAGGCTCCTAAACTTTTATTTCAATAAAAAATGGGCAGTTTGAAAATTAGGAAGAAGAAGGCAAAACTTATTGGAAGTGGTATTGTATAAAAAAGAGATGAAGTTGGGGAAACGCAAAGTATCATGAAAACAGGTAAAAGTTATCTTGAAAGGAAAGACTGACTTCAAGAAATAATAAAGATGTATTAAAGAAGCACACTTAGAGCTTCATCTCAGATGTTCTTGTCTACTTCATCTAAATACCTTAATTTATTTCTGTCTTCTCCCTGTTCCCAATGTAGAATTAGTTTGATTAATTTTATTTGAAATATTAATTACTTCCTCATAGTTTCTGAAGTGGTGGGTGAAACAAGAAAAATATGCAGTAAGTCTTTCTTCACTGACTTGGACACTGAAAACATTGGCCTGTCTGCTACTCCTGGAAATTCTTTCTATCCATATGTATTGTTACCCTTAATAAGGTAATTACCCTTAATAAAGAAACCTTTAATGACGCATCTTTGAATATCTATGGGTCAACATTCACCCTGCTCCACTGGGACACTCTGGTATTTTTTTTAAAGTATTTAACTAATTTTTAATTGAATAATACAATTAATTTCTTTACTGCAATGGAAAGGTAAAGGTCATCAAGAATAGCAGGTAAAGGTGGCTGCAAGTTTGTAATTCACTAGAGGGGCTTTGGTGATGTTCCAGCACCAGAAGATTTCAACTGAAATGCAGGGACCAA
>JAOXOE010000001.1:69884542-69901968 GCA_028565055.1 Phoeniculus purpureus
TAAGATGAGGTTGGCCCTGGAATGAATATATATCACAATCACATTTTTGTTAGAACAGAACTAACTAAATAATTTGGTAAATAGAACTAACTAAACAATTTGGTAGCTCTGGAAAGTTATTGTACCTATTTCTGCAGCTGATAAATCACTTTGCTATTTATCCAATGTGTCATTCGAAAGGCTTTTTCCCCAACATCTTCAGCATAAGGTCTGCTGTTGTATGCTCTTATATGCTACTGCAGAACCTACAGGGCCAAGTACAGAAGTACTAGACTGCAAAGGTCAAAAGTCTGTCCCTGGTTCAGCCAAAGGTATTTACTAGAAGATTGATAAAGTTTAATTAACTCACAGATCTAACCTAAATTTCCCTTGGCACTACTTGGGATCATTACTATTGTCCTATCACTTGGTACATGTGAGAAGATATCAACATCCAGCTTTCTACAACCTCCTTTCATCATAGGGAAAAAGATGTGGTAGTAAATCAAAGAATAACTGATGGTGTTTTCTAGCCTCCTAATGTGGCTACTTTCATTTTATAATTTGCAAATAATGTTTTGCATCTGCTACAAAACTGAAATCTCCCTCTGTCTTCAGACTATCTAATTTTACCCTTAGAAAAAAAATGTTATTTAAAGTTATTGAGAACATTCACAAGGGATACAAGCAACATCATGAACACAGGGAAACAATTACCAACACATAAGAATGATTTCCTTTCCCCCATGCAAAATAATAACAATGGACACTTGATTTATTTTTAGAAGCCTACTATCAAATGAAAAAAAAGGACTTTCTATAGAAAACACATACACATTTGTTTCCTCATGCAAGAAAACAACATCAGCTGGGTATATTGAACAGTTTGGTCATGTGCAGCCCCGCCTGCAGCGGGGTTCATGTTCAGGAAGAATGCATACATAGAAATAAGTGCCACAGCTCTCATCTTACCTCGCAGCCTCTTCAGTCTCTGTTCCCTCCTCCGCCTTCGCACAACCAGAAGCATCACAAAAAGCAGTAAGACTCCAACCAAGATACAGGAAATGGTCACCAGCATCTTTAGCCCTTCGTTGGTTGCAAGCCCTTCCTCACTTTGCACAACTGACTTAATGAGTGGAGGGATTGTACCTGGAAACAGTGTCATGATATTAGATGCCTATTGATGAAGACAAAAGATTGAGTTCTCAGGGAATATGGCACATGAAATGCTTCAGATGCATGTAGAACATTGAGAAGGATTTGTCACTTTCAGCTTAGAGACTACGCATTTGTTACAGCCATGCACATGTAACCAGTCACACCAGTAACAAGGTGCTGACTGCAGAAACCCACATTGTAAGAAATCGAAACAAAGGGCATTCATTGATGACATAAAATCATGTCCATTATACAGTCAAATATTACAACTAATTTCAAGTCATATCGAATCGTTACAGAACTGTAAGAGATCTCAGAATTATTACCTATGTGTATTACTCTCTACTGTGGGAAAATCGCGCTGCTGCAGCATACACTTTGTACTGGTCTTTTCTTTGCAAGGAAAGTGTTTGACAAAGTTCAATTTGTGCTACATATGTATGATGAATCCTTTGCACAGAAACATTCTTATATCACATCTTAGGGGTGCAGTAGTGATACTGATCTGAAACGCAGATAGCAAATCTGATGCTAACTTGGTAAAGAATGTCTGACATCATATCATCAGTAAAACAGGCAAGTAACACTGGATAGAAACAATCAAATTCTGAGAGTGAAATGACAGAAATGTATTTACAAACTACTGACATCAGCAGGCAGCTCACTGTTTCATTTTGGGACACATTTGCATTTTGAATATACCTGGCTTCCTGGCAATATATAATACTTGAACTTTTCAATTCTTTCTTTCTTTTACATCTAAAGGACGTGAGAAGAATGCAACACTTTCTTTGGAAAGCTCTTTAACCTTGGAAGGTTTCTCACTCATTTCCTGATTACTATTAAACTGCTGAATGCAACCACAAACGAGGCTGTAAAATGCAGATTTGTTTGAAATGGGTAGAAACACACAAGTATGGTGAACTGTGATGCCTTTCAATGGAAGCTATTCAATTTTAACCTGCTGGTGAAACATAGAGGTGTCTACTTAATTGACAAAAGGATAGGAAGATGAGAGAGAAAAACAGGCACGTCCTTCTTTACATTTTAATTGCTGCATTGATATAGCTATATCTCATTATACACCATACAGTGTGGGAATAAAACCCTGTGCTATGACACAGTAGAATGTGAGTGCCGTAACCACACTGAAAATATAGAACTCTAATTCATGATTTTTCAGAAGAGCTATTTGAATTGCATATATTGGGAGAGGTAGTTCCCTAAAGGAATGAAGATAAACAGAAAAGCTACAACCATGCAAACCTGTATCAGGCACTTCCAAACATTTATTCACTTACAGTTGTATTTTGAATATGTTTTTACTATTCCATCACAGTTTTTCCTTAATTTTTTTGTTATTTTTTTCTAATTTCTTGGAATAATCCCACAATGGAATTTTTTTATTTTGTGCTCCTGAAACACAGTTTTTGCACTACTCTAAAGTAAAAGAAAATTATTAGAAGAAATGGAAAGAATTTAAAGCTCTCAAAGGTAATACTAATAACTGTTTCTAAATCCTCCTAAACCCTCCTGAATACTAACAGGCCAAATTTTGTTCTGAATTAAAGTCACACAGACCATTTGCTAAGGACTACTGGGTTCAAGACACCTAAAGTGATGTCTTGATCTCCTTAATGCTTTGATAAAAATCAAGAGTGGCCTTAATTTCAGTTCAGTCTTAAGTGTTTAGGTAAGTGATTATAAATTTCTATACCTCTTCCAAGTAGAGTGTAAACCTCTTAATGCTATGTACAGGCAGCACAAGCTTAATTAAAAATAAACATACTGAAAGTTTATATATCCTTGACATTAACCATTTCTGGATATTCAGCAATTGTATTAGAAATTACCAGAACATGCTTTTGTTGTCATTGTAGGTACTGGCTAGGAGTGTAATAGTCAAGTAGTTTTTTTTAGATAAATTGGGAGGGGTTTTGAGGTCTACCCAGGTAAATTCACCCACCACCTGCTTTACTGGTGCTTCACAGAAGTTGCAGTTTGAATGTTTCTGATCCCATTTTTCTCTGTGTTGCAGCCCTTCCAGCATCATTGCACTTAGTGACTTTAGTTCTACCAAGTGCTTCCTGTGTCCTCACTGTTCTTTACAGTAGAAAGACCCTTGCTGGGCTAGAATCAATGAGCATTGTTTAGAGCAGCTACCAAGCTGGTTTGATTTAATGTAAGGGCTACTGGTTAGCTGAACTCTGAGTTGGAAAGCTCTTTTTCAGTGCTACACGCTATAGCTGCACATTGCTAAAATTATCTCCTTAAGTACCAAGAGCAAATGTTCTGAAAAACAAGGGGCAGGAAGGTCATAAAATCTGTAAGCTGAAAATGGTTAGCTGAAACATCTATAAACGGAAAGCAGAAAGTCATATGTAGATCTATCATTAACCTTTTGACCCAGTTCATCATGAAGAGGTTTAACGTAAAAGATACTTAGCCATGGTATTTCTCACGAGCTCTATCTCAAATAACAATCAGCTACTGAAGTCCAAACAAAATAACTGAACTCAAGGTTATTTCCACAAAGTTTACAAAAACTTTATCTTAAGACTTCTAAAGTTGCTAAGTTTGTTCTTAGCATTTTGTACCCTAGAATTTTCATATACATATCATCTAACATTCCAAGTATGATCCCTGTGAACTGTTTGACCCTAAGGGCAGCTGGACACCTAGAAGCTGGATAATAGTCCCTACTAATTTCACATCATGAGACAAAACAATGGTAAAGGTAGAGTTAGGACTCTAAGTGCAGCTGGCCACAAAATTTCCACTGGCACACTTTCTGTAAATAAAAAAAATAGCTCTCTATAAAAGAAAAAAAATGTCTATATGAAGTACTGATAGAACATGTTGATATCTAATGAGATACTGTTTTTCATCTCTGAAGCATCTTAAGCCTATACAGCATGCCAAGGAACAAACGAATGCAGAGCTGGGACTCTATAGGAAAAACTTTTGCTTTAGAAGCACTGAAATAGCTCTTCTATGAAAACTCTTATGTGGGAATATACTATCTAAACTTTCAGTAAACACAGAATCACAGAAACGTTTTGGTTGGAAGAGACTCTTTAGATCAACAAGTCCAACTGTTAACCAGCACTGACAGGTCACAAATAACTGTGATTTGTGGAAGAAGGGACATGTTACATGGGAAGTTTATAGAGAAATTGCTGGGACATGTAAAAAAGGCCATAAGGAGGTTAAAAACCCTATTAGAGTTAGAATTAGCTAGGGAAGCTAAAGAGAATAAGGAAGTATTCTATAAATATATAAATAGTAAAAGCAAGAATAAAGAAAGTGTGGGCCCACTGCTGAATGAGATAGCAGTCCTGATAACTGACGACACAGTTATTAAGCAGAATTGCTTAATAAGTTTTTTGCTTCAATTTTTACTCCTATAAGTAAACTCTCTTGAACTCCAGCCTGTGAAGACAGGTGAGTTAACTTGCAAAAAAGAATATTATTTTCTGACAGTTAACGAGGTTAAAGATAACTGCACAAACTGAACATAAGTCTTTGGGACCTGACGAGATGCACCCAAGGAAGTTGGGAGAACTGGCTGATGTTTTTGCTAAACCATTCTCCATCATTTTTGGGAAATTGTGGTCAATTCTCAGGAGAGGTATCTGAGGACTGGAGGAAAGCTATTGTAACGCCAGTCTTCAAAAAAGGTAAAAAGGAAGATCTGAGCAACTACAGAGCAACACCTCCATCCCTGGAAAAATGATGGAGCCATTCATTCTAGAGGTCATCTCTAAAGATACAGAGGTAATGAGGGTAATCAATAGTAGTCAGCATGGATTTATCAAGGAGAAATATGTTTGACTAATTTAATAGCCTTCTACAATGTGGTAACTAAATGTGTAGATGATGCAACACCAGTTGATATGGTCTACTTTGATCTTAGGAAGGATTCTGATACGGTCCCCCATAACATCCTTGTAAATATGCTTAGGAATTGTGGAATCAATGATCAGATTGATGATGCAGAGTCTAGCTGGAGACCTGTAACTAGTGTCTCCCAGGGATCAGTCCTGGGTCCAGTGCTGTTCAATATCATCATTAATGATATTGAATAAAGTGTCTACTCAGCAAGTTTGCTGATGACACCAAGCTGAGCAGACTAGTTGACTCACCTAGTGGCTCTTTAACTACTCAAGAAGATTTGGACAGACCAAAGAGCTGTGCTAAGAGGAATTAAATGAGTTTTAACAAAGACAAATGTAGAGTCCTTCACTTAGAAAGGAATAATGGGATGCATCAGTACAGGTTGGGTAGTGACCAGCTAGAAAACACCCCTGGGGAAAGGGGTCTTGGGAGATTTTGTGGATAACAAACTCAAATGGATCAGTAATTGGCCAAGAAGGCCAGTAGGGTGTGGGGATGTATCAACAGGAGTGTATCTAGCAGATAAAGTGAGGTTCTTCTACCCCTTTATTCTGCTTTAATGAGGCTGCACCTGGCATACTGTGTCCAGTTCTGGTCTCCTCAATTCAAGAGAGACAGAGAATGAATTGAAAGAGTTCAGTGCAGAGCTATGAGGATGACCGGGGGTCTGGAACAACTGCCTTATGAAGAGTGATTGAGAAAATTGAGACTTTTTAGTTTGAACAAATGAAGGCTGTGAGGGGATTTAACCACTGTCTAGAAATACATGAGGGCTGGCTGCAAAGAAAAAAAGAATACTCTCTTTTCAATTGTGTCAGACAGGACAAGAGGAAATGGATGCAAGCTAGAAAACAGGAATGATGCAGAGTCTAAACCCTTCACCAGCTTCATTTCCCTTCTTTAGACCTGTCCCAGCACCTCAATATCCTTCTTGTAGTGAGGTGTCTCCAAACTGAACATACTACTCTAGGTGTGGCCTCAACATTGCCAAATACAGAAGGTCAATCACTCCTGCTGGCCACATTATTTCTGATACAAGCCCAGATGTCTTTGGCCTTCTTGGCCACCTGGGCACACTGCTGGCTCATATTTAGCTAAAAGTCAATCAATACTCTAGGTCTCTTTCTGCTGAGCAGCTTTCCAGCCACTTTCCTGCAAGTCTGTAGCATTGCATTGGATTGTTGTGAACCAAGTGCAGGACCTGCCACTTGACCTCGCTGAAGCTCATACAACTGGCCTTGGCCCATTAATACAGTCTGTGCAGATCCCTCAATAGAGCGTCTCCACCCTCAACACACCTACCTAACATGGCATTGTCTGCAAATGCATTGAGGGCACAGTAAACCACTCATCCAGATCACTGATAAAGACAATAATTGAATAACAGTAGTAATAATAAGTTAATCATTTTAGTTCTGCAACAAATGTAACAAATTCAGAAAATCTGAACCCTCAAATTTGAATTTCCAGCCATGTTTTCCTCACTTAACCTTGCAATCACTGTTTGAGATCATACTGCCTCTCAGGCACAACGCAGCCCTAGCAAAGCATGCCTGACAAGCAAAACCATCACTGCCATAAACGAGAAATTTTCCAGCTGTCCAGAAGCAGTGACCCAGGAAATTTAATGCTACAAATATTTTTGTTGTTTCATTTCTCACTTTTAAAGATGCCATACATCTTTATGTTGTGCAGGTCACAGTCAGTATATGAAACTAAAGGAAGTATCATCACCTGACCAAAAAAGAGAGTCTGACAACATTTCAGATTGGTTCATTGAAGGAATTTGATTTCACAGGTAGTAGTGGGAATTTACGGCTCTGGACCTGCATTTTCATATAAGCACATTTTTAGGTATGGCTTCAGTCTGTCTGCCCCAGTCATATATACACCTCGCCATAACTGTGGGTGTGAAAAAAACCAAAACACTGGAAGAAGAATGTTGCCCTTAGAAAGATACTGGAAAAAGAAGAGGATAGGCTAGGTAAAGTGGCAAGAAATTAATTCACAATACTTCAAGCAGTTATGATGGGCAACATCTATACTGCTCAGTAAAACAGATCCTAAGTGTATTTGGCAAGATCTGGCAGCATTTGAGATCTACTCAGACCTTTCTTTCCTACAGCACTCTAAAGTGTTGAGACAAAATCTTTGTCTTAATTTTTTAGACTGTCTGAAGTAAAACAAGGGCTGTGTGGCAGCTTACCAAAATTATACTTTCTCAGAAAAACATGAGAGGTTGTACTGTTTGCAAAAGGGTGAGCCATGAGGGCATTTGCTGGTAATTAACAATTAACTAAAAGAACTGATGAATACCTAGCACAGACTAGCATTAGAGGATATGTAGAAAGCTGAGGTTTAAACCAACTCTTATTCATATCCCACATTTCTGATTAGGAATGGTCCCTGCTGCATGTTCTTCCCCAAGCCACACATAGATATTGTACTGGAGAGGGCTGGTTTGTGAGGGACAACATGGTGGCAGGAGTATGCGACACCAACACAGAGCTATGAACAATCAGTAATTTAGTGCTGTTGCTGGACAATTATCGGTTCTTTTTTGAACATACTCACTAGTCCTGGCACTTAATTTAACAATTCCAGTGCCATCAAGTGGTTCCACAATACAGCACAACATCCCTGGCAACCAAACAGCATTTTACACGGGATGTCTCCAGAAAAGCTCTGGCAATTCACACTGGAGCAATTCAAGAGATTGCCATCTGTAGCCATCTGCTCTAGCTTTTTGTCAGAATTACATTTCCCATTGTAGAGCCAGCAGAAGCACACACCACTTTTGATAAATGTGCCAGGGTATGAGCAGGAGTGATCAACAAATTGTCATGCCTAGTCTTGCTCTCTTGATCTGGCTTTTCCAGGGTGGGCAGCAACCCCTGGCAGAAGGGAGGGATGCAAAAATTCCTTCATCCCCTGTGCCCTGTTGCTGAGCATGACAGAGCCATCAGTCACAGCCATTAGTCGCACTCTCCTCTGCTTGTAAATAGGGATAATAGCATTGCCATTGCCCTTGGAGGAGTCTGGAGGGTTTCGTGGAAGACAAGCTAGTTAGATGCTCTGTTGCGTCACATAATGGGTTTTTAGCTGTGTCAGTAGGACACTGCATGGAATATCAATGAGGCCAGTCGTTGCCGTGAGTGGCTGCGGGAACCAATTGTACTGGAGACAAAAAAAATTAATGGAAGAGATGCATAAAATACTAGCAAATGTTTCTGTGACCACTGGAACTAATGACACCTAGTGTCCTATGGTTATGCAACTCCTGGTTGATTGACTTTGGTGCTGTATTCACGTCTCTGCAGTGAAGATAAATAAACAATTTCCTCTTTGCTGCCTGGCAGCTTATTGTCATGAAATCAGTAGGAATTTTATGTCTTTGAGACTGCTGAACCTCTGTCAGTGTGTTTAGCAGATTCAGAAAGGCTTTTACGGAAGGAAAAAAGAAAGACACGCAAAAAAAGTCACACAAGACCCAGCATCTCAGACATGCAAACAAAAACCCATACTTACTGCCATCGTAATTGAGTGTTGCGAATTTGGCTTGTTTCTCAGCACAGCCAGCACTGTTGCACACTCTCATTTGCAATTCGTACCACATTGCTTCCTGGAGGTCATACAGTATGTAGGACTTCGACAAGGATGTCCGCTGAGCAGTTGTCCAGACTGTTGTCCCAAATGGCCGATACTCTAGGGTGAAGGAAGTGATGGGGCAGCCACCGTCATTCCAGCCTATCAGGTTCAGCTTCACTCTTGTGGTGTTGATACTAGCAAAGAGCTCTTGTTCCTTTGAAAACTGTGGCTCTAGAAGCAATGATGCATTTCAAGTGAAATGTTTTACAGATATAGGACTCTCAAAAATATGCAATTAGTAGAATAATTTCTAGGACAATCTTAACTTCATTGTACACTCAGTGTCTACATATTCAACACCTTTCCCCCACCCCTTCTTAAATATTTTTCACACACTGCCAAATTAAAAAAAACAGATTTTCAAATGCATATGTGAGAAAAAAAAAATCTGTATATCTTAGCACAGACCTGGCTTCCCAGTTTGCATGGACTGGCATGAGTCAACTTATAGATCTACTTTACAGATACTTCATAACAATAAAGCAAGGCATGCTCACTATTACGTAAAAAAGAAGTGTTTAGACCACCATACACAATTTATAGAAGTACCATTTCAATATTGTCCACTGGTGCTCTAGAATGCTTTTGAAGTGGAATTAAACTTTGGTTTTTTGAAAGTAGAGGCTTTCATTTGCACAAAATGATAATCTTTAAGAACTTGGAAGGCAAAATCAAAATCTGAGTATGTTGACATTGCACATGATATAATTTCTAATAATAAGTCCTTTGAATTTTGTGTTTCTGGGTTGTTTCCTTTCATAAAATAAACATTTATGTTTACTTGGCCTACTTTGGGATCAACTGTTGGCTTATGTTGACATACACATTAAAGTTTGAGAGTTCTGTGTAACACAGGAGCAATGACAGTAAAAAGGGCACTCAGAGTTGAAATAATGACAAGACAGGTCACCAACAAATGTTATTAAGTACTATTGGAAGTTATGTCTAATGTGATTAAAATTATAATGTATTTTATTCTACATATAATAATGATGGATAAAATGGTTTTATTTTTGCTATTCTTGTGCTTTGATGAGATGAACTGTCTTTTCTAAATTTTGTAGGAATCTAAATGAACCTG
Source organism: Phoeniculus purpureus (assembly GCA_028565055.1). NCBI lineage: Eukaryota > Metazoa > Chordata > Aves > Bucerotiformes > Phoeniculidae > Phoeniculus > Phoeniculus purpureus. The sequence goes on from JAOXOE010000001.1 coordinate 69,894,306, forward strand.
GTGATTCCTGCTATGTGTTACCACATACTCCCGGTGGCTCTTTTAACAGCTTTGAATAGAGGTAATTCTATTCAAGGTAGCTCTCACATGAATGAGAATGAACTCAGCAGCCTAAATCACACAGTACCTATCTCCTTCTGTAAATGCAACACAGGTAGTTTACAGGCACATATATCAAGCCCCAGAGAAACGCAAAACATGGAGAGAGCTGCTTTTTTATTTGAAGCATGTGTAAACGTTACATTTCAGGCAATGTGAATGAGAACACTCATCTTCTACTTCTCTAAATGCACCTTGCTTTAATGTCAGCACACCATTCTCCCTGACCAGTGACAATCTCAGAATCACAGAAATGTCAGAGTTGGAAGAGACCTCAAGAGATCATCAAGTTCAGCTCTGCCCCCACCAAAGCAGGACTGACTCTAGGCAGGATTTGATTATCTCTAGAGAAGAAGACTCCACAAACTCTCTGGGCAGCCTATGCCAGGGCTTTATAATTCACACTGTAAAAATGTTTTTCTTCATATCTAAATGAAACTTCCTGTGTTCCAGCTTGTGCTCATTGCTTCTAGTGCTGTCTCTGGGCACAACTGATAAAAGTCTGGCACTATCCTCTCTACAGTTACCGTTCAGATATTTATAGGCAGATATTTATGTGTGCAGCTGATCTGCAGTCTCCCCTGAGCTTCAGCAAGTCATACCATTCACATCTTCCAGGTCTTCCCTATGCCCCTAAGCATCCAATGCAATGTCCACCCTGCTGTGATGCTTGGGAGATCTGCAACAGCGCAGACGAGATGAAGAGTATAAAGAAGGGCAAGCATACATATCCAAATAAACTATATTTCTTATGAAATTTTTCACAAATAAGAGTATTTCTTGCAACCTGTGAAGACATGCAAGATGATGTTATTTTTAGAGCACTATGCAAAGTTACCTCACTCTTTTGACGTAGGGTAAGCGTCTAAATTCCCTCTTTAAGTGACATCTTTAAGACCGTTACCAAATTTGCTCATAATTCTGGCATGCATTTGCAATGTGGATCTACCCTCAGCAACCAGTATCAAGGCACCGCTCTGCTGTGAGTCTGACAAGCTCTGCCTGTTTTGCCTTGTCTTGCAGAGCTTTAAGCAAACTTTTATTTTTGAGGCTTAGCCTGTTCAAAGGCTGATATGTGCACAGCTTCTGCCATACTAGCCTAGAGAAGAATTAAGATGATGGCTTTGTGTTGTCTACACTCAAATATGCTCCCCATTTTCCTTCAACATCCAGGTAAAGGAATCCCTGAATTTTGACAAGAAGAGAAGAATCAAATTCCTCATGGCAACAGTGGTAGCTGGCATTGCTATGGCCTGTGATAGTGGAGACATTCCTTTCCCAACACTTTTCAACACACTGTAGAAAAAAATTAATTTATAGAGAAAAAAGGATAGATATGTGATTCAAGTCCCCAAGTGACAGTCTCTTCTGTCACAGAACGGTAGTTGGCAATGTTTCCAAAGCTGATAATATTAAAATATTCAAGTCTGTCTTAGCAAACAAAGATCTATAGCCGAATGTAAAAGCTGTAGATGAGCAAAGGGAATAGAAAACCACATACCTTTTCCAAGTGTTTTGGCCTCAATGATCTCACTGATGCGTCCTGGCCCCACTCCATTCTGAGCAGTTAGAGTAAACTTGTACCAAGTGCCACATTTCAGTGTTTCTAAACGGTAGGACCTCTCACTAGGGCTAATGGGAAAACTACCCCATTGCTCACTGTTATCTTCTGAGTACTGCAAAATATAGCCTGGAGGAAAAGCACAGATGGCAGCGATAAGCCAAGAAAATCCACAGATTTTGCAGGTAATATGACCAGTCATCTTAAAGACCTAATAAAACTAGAAAACAATCCCATGCACAGGAAGACATACAGTGCTCCCCTGACTACAAGATACCAGACAACACATTTTGAACAGTTTTAATGTCATTTTTATGATAGCTTTATAGAGAAAAGGAAGGGACAGGCATTTCTACGTATGCTTCAAGTGGCAACAAAGACCAGATGATGAACCCAGACCCTTAAAACCAGTTTGAGATTACATGTCTGGAAAATCAGAAAGAGTAACTGTCATAACAGCTGAGAGTACACTGGAAGAAAGTGATTAAATCTGTGATTAAACAAGCACAAAGAGAAACTGCAATTTACTGAAAGCTGTTATCACAATGATAGTTCACATTAAGCACTGACAAACCAGACTGCTTTGTTTTGGGTTGGGGATTTTTTGTATCCATTCGGAATTATACACTAATCCTATGAATTGATTACAATTTAGAAAGAGGTTGCAAAAACCTGAGGTATGTTACCTCGGATGGAACTGCCTCCATTGTCTCCAGGTATCCAGGAGAGAGTGATAGAAGAAGATGTAGTTTTGGATACAGTGAGTCTAGGCTGGTCTGGTGGAACTAGATGGGAAATAGTTAAAAATAGAAAACAGATTTAAATGATTAGAAGTTATCTTAATCCATTAAAATAGTAATTTATCAAATAACCATTCTGAACTGCAAAAAGATGCAAATCATTTCTGTCAAAGTGCCTATTTATCTGACATCCTTGGTTAAGACAAGAGCAGACAGGCTTTCATTTTTTATATTTAAGTTTCTTCTCATATTTGTCTTGGAGTTCTTAACCCTTGTTTTTCTCTGAGTCTTTCGTATCTGCCCCGTCACATCTAAATATTATATGATCTACCCAGCCATTATTTTTTATTATTTTTCTTATCTGTTTTTTTTCTGCATTTCTAGTGGTGGGAAACAGGTCTCTACTTGTCAATGACGCCCCACTCATGCATGTCCTTGAAGGCTATTAGGGCAAAAGTAAAACAAAAATTGCATAACAAGGATTTCTGTCAGTGTAACTGAGTGCTGTCTAGGTAGTGTGGATAGATCTGAGACTGGAGGCAGACCCATATCTCTTCAAGACTACATCATCTTTTCACTGAAGCTATTGGTACAAAGAAGACACAACTCTGTAAAGGCTAAACAAACCAGGAAACATTTTACTGACGCTCCCTGTAAATGTTATGGCTGTGTCTATACTGTGGGACCTATGAGCTGCACAGTTCCCAGGACCAGCTCCTGACATAGTGCACGAATAAGGTATCTCCCATCATCTGCCTAGTGCCCTGTGTGGAGGAAAATCCAAGCAAGAGAAGGTGCACACTGCACCATCAACAAGATGCCCAGGGCAGTGGCAACTGGGGCTGCCAATTACAAGAATGAATTAGCACTGGAAATAGGACCAGGAACTGGGACAGTTCAGGCTGAGCCTAAATAATAACACCAAATTGCATTGGTGTAGACTGGCTGAGATTCCAAAGCTCAATGCTAAGGGGCAGAGAGTGGCAGGCAACTTTCTTCTCACGTTTACAAAGCTGTCATGAGCCAATATGATCATACAGTAATTATACTCTGCAAAGCTCATCTTTGACTTCTGCCTGAATAATTTAGCAAGTCTTGTTTTACAAGTGAGGTAATCAGAAGCAAGACACAAAATTAGTAAATCTGTTAAGGGTAGTGCTTTCTAAAATAGGAAAGAATGGCAGGTGAAACTTCAAAGAACTGGTTGAAAATTTACTACAGCCCTGAAGGACAAATATTTACTGACAGTTCACCCAAGAATTTTAAATCTGCAGCTTTAAGCTAAGACATTGAAAGGAGGGGGAAAGGGAAATCTCTGCTTCAAACCCTTTGCACTGCTCTAGTCACGCACAGCAGCACTGTGTCTGGCTCATTTTACAGGTTGTTTTCTGAACAAGTGTTACTTGAGGTCTCCATGTTCTGTAGGGTTTCTATAGAAACAGACAAAATTGAGCTTTGCTGCCTCAAGAACAAGGAGCGAGGTATGGACAATGGAAGGGATTTGAGAAGCAGTGACAAAGCTGGGATGGAAAACCAGGGAAGAGAGACGACAGCACATTCATCTCTCCTCTGGTCACTGGCAGTGAAAGCGTGGGAAATGGGTGGTGGTGTTGGTGAATGCTGCTGGGTCAAGTTACTCTTCTCCTGTCATAGTTAATGCTCAACAGACACCAGCCCGTAAGTATGGCAGGTCAGAAGTCACAAATACTCTGTCCTGTCCGTCAGTCTGTTGCTAGAGAATATTGACTGCTTTGCTTTTTGTAAGGGGCAGGTCTACCTGTGGAGTGAAACTCTAGGAAAAGCAGTTCACATTCATGTGAACAAATCACAAAATAGTAAGTGATTATATGAAGTGGAGGCTCCTCATTTACAGCTATGGACTAGTTCAAAGAGAAGCTGATTTCACTGCCCTCACAGGGCTAAATAGTGCTGAGAGGAATTTCTCCCATTGTTACGAGTAACTTGGCGAATTCCATGGAGACAGAGTGTTTGCACTACACTATGAAAGTTTTGTTGTTACACCTTTCATCATAGATTCACCCTAACTATTTAAGATGATGGTCCCACATGTCACATATATTGGTTTTCAGTTACTGCATTTCAACAACAGCAAGGACATGCACTTACAGAAGTATTTAGTGAAATATAGATAAAAGATTTCCATTTAATAGTTTTTCTCTCCCTCTTCCTGTTGAGGTCATGCTTCAAACATTAAGAAAAGCACCTTTAGGCTCTGTTGGACTGTAAGTAAATTAATAATGTGGTCAGTGGGAGTAGGGAAGTGATTGAACCCTTACTGCTGTCTACAATTACCTGAAGGAGGTTATAGAGAGGTGGGTGTTGGTCTCTTCTCACAAGTAACAAGCAACAGGACAAGAGGATATGGCCTCAAGTTGAGCCACAAAAAGTTGAAGTTAGACATTAGGAAAACCCTCTTCATTGAAAGGGCCATCAGGCACTGGAACAGGCTGCCGAGGAAGGTGGTTGAATTGTCATCTCTGGATGTGTTTAAAAGCAGTGTAGATATGCAGCCTAGAGACATGATTTAGTGATGGGCTTCACAGACTTAGGCTAATGGTTGGACTCAATGATCTTAAAGGTCTTTTACAAAATACATGATTCTATGATTCTATACTTCTATAATCTTTTATGCAATATAAACTTCTGGTGCAAATATATAAGAACATAGAAATTTTTTTCAACTACAGTCCAACAACCTTGCATAAACCATTCCACTAAGGCTTGTCAGGCAGATCCAGCCTTTCATGAACCCATGCTAAAGGGACAGAACAGTGCATAGCCCATATTCACAACTCACTTGTTTGCTTCTCTCCAATACAGCAATTTGCAGTGAACGGAAGCACTCAGCATAAGTGCTAAGCATAAGTGTGCAAGGAAATCTGCATGGTGAGTTCTTGGTATGTGAATACATGTACTGTGATTCATGTTACGCTTAATATGTGCTTCTAGAGGGTCATTCCTTTTATGCATATCAATGCCCTAAGGGTACATTACATATATTCCAACATGCATATGGACAGTGACTGGTAATATGTGCTAGTTGAAGGTGTACTAGTGTTCTATTTTAAATGCTTCCTTGTGATCAACATCAATAAAATTCAGCTCTTGCATAAAATTTTTCATCCAAGGTCTCAGTACAAAGGCATATTTCTACTGATAGCTTTTCAGAAGCTATCCTCTCTTCAGACCTTCCTCTCTTTGTGATTTTTGCAATATTTGTATGATACATGTACTAATTGAAGGAAGAAGGCATAAGCTGTGTGTGAAGATCTAGAAGACAACTGAGTGCAAATGCTCTTTCATCAATTGTGCAAAAGCTTACACAAAAACTTCACTACAAGTATTTGAATTGCTCCACCAAAATCAAAACATCTGCTGTAACATAAAACGTTAATGGCTGAGTCAGATGATGTGCATAATACTGTGTTTATTAATTTGGAAAAATGAAATTTGCATTAATAGACATTAATACTGATATTTTACATATGTCTGCAAACAGAAAGACCTATGCATTAACTAGCATATAGCAGTTAATAACTATGACAACAATTAATGAGATAGAACCCATAGGCTTACCTTGTACCTGCAAATTCAAAATTATTTCATCTGATCCCCAGTTGTTACTGGCCACACAACTGTAGTATCCAGAGTCTTCTGCTTTCACAGTGCGGATAACAAAGCTGCCATTGCTAAAGATGCTTCTTCGCCCATCAATCATCACTAGACTGGGTGTCCCGTTACTACCTCACAGGAAACAAAGTCCATACATTAAAGAAATTACAATCAAAATTACTCAGAATTGGATTATTTTCAAAGCCAATAAACGTGGAAAGAGAGAAAATTGGGGGGTGGGGGGGGGTGTGTGGCAGCAGCATTGTCTTAAAAAAAAAACCAGCAAAGGAATATTTTCTGTTAGGAAACACCTGCTATTTGCTTAAAGAATGTGCAAAGCCCAGACCCATTTTCAGTCACAATGGAAATTAACTCCTTTCTTAACTATTGGCCATTACAGAAGATTGCCAAAATAAGAATCAAATGCAGTTTCTGGCTACAAATCCATCCTTATTAAATAATACTAATTTCTCTCAATGCACAAGATGGTTTCACAGCACTGCAGTATCACTGATTACACAGGGCTTGGGTGAAAATTATCTACGTGTGTTTCCAAATGACTTTCAAATTGTGAAATTAAAAGGTCAAAACAGAATAACAGAAAACAAGTTATGTGCAAGAAGTTGTACACTGCACTCCACAGCGTGATTCAATATATAAGACATTTTCCTTTTTCAGACTGAAAGTATTAGTTGTGCTCGAAGTTTAACCAGGAAAAAAATCTTCTGTTTTATGTTTTCACAGTCTGCCTTTGTCTTCTCACAAGTTATCCCTTTTGATACTTTCTGGTAACCAAAGCTAACTAGATTTAGTTCAAGAAATATCTGAACTGCGTGTCTACTCTAACTGTGCAGTCAGATCAAAAAGTCCATTCTCCTTCCTCACATCACAAAAGATCTCCAGGATCAACCACATTGAAGCTGCCAGGATTTTAAGCCAATGGTTTTTATAGGAGATACACATTTGGTTGCTGTTTACCTATCCTTCATCCATTTGACTGTTGGAGCTGGGTCTCCCACAGCTTTGCAAGGGAGGACAATGTCCTTCATCCATGGAGTTGTCACCGTGCCACTGAATGTCAAAATCCTGGCAGGAGCTGAGCAAGACAGAGAGAGAGAAAAACTAAAATGAGGTGTTCATTCATGCAGCCCTTGGAAGGAAACAAGAAATCCAGAAATAACTGTGGAAAACCAAACCAATCTGCCTCAAGCTGTGCCTTTAGGAAGCTAATTCCTTTTAATTCATAATATCAGCTATTTATTCAAGCTCAAATATTGTTTTAATATCTGGAAGACAAGTAATTAAAACAGAGATGAAGCAGAGGACTGGAAGGGTCCTTGTGGAGAAAAACTAAAACCAGTTATTACAGAATCACAGAACATTAGGGATTGGAAGGGACCTAGAAAGATCATCTAGTCCAATCCCCTTGCCACAGCAGGATCACCTAGACCAAGTTGCATAGGAACATAGCCAGGTGGATTCTAAACCTCTCTAGAGAAGTCTCTACAACCCCTCTGGGCAGCCTGTTCCAGTACTCTGTCACCCTCACTGTGAAGAAGTTTCTTCTGATATTTATATGGAACCTCCTGTGTTCCAGCTTACACCCATTGCCCCTTGTCCTATCACTAGA
>JAOXOE010000001.1:69903978-69928308 GCA_028565055.1 Phoeniculus purpureus
CCTCCTGTGTTCCAGCTTACACCCATTGCCCCTTGTCCTATCACTAGATGACATTGAGAAGAGCCTGGCTCCATCCATCAACATTAAAATGAAAGCCAGCATCAAATATAACTGAGACAGTTTATCTCAAAAAAGCACAATGCATAAAATACCAGGTCTTGAAGAGTTACGGGAAAGTACTTCAGTAGGCTATAGTGGGACTTGAGATATTCAGAACAAGAAAGGCTGTCATAGATTACAGAATCAGTTTGCACTGTTGCCTGTATTTTCTTCAAGTGCTGTTCTGTTGAAGACTAAGTTTCTTGAGACTATTTTTTTATGGTCAAAATTTTAACTGAAAACATGACAAGTAGCTGTTTGAAGATTTAGGGAAACAGACATCAGGAAGGTTAGGTAATGAGACAACATTACTCTCCTGACAGCCAAGCATCAACATGTCCCATCCTAACTAAACAGCAGCTGAAGGTGTCTGCCTTCCTCCTTTTGGGAGCTCTGGTGGTTAGCCCCGACTGGAGGTGCTGAGGTGTGTGCCGCTGAGGAGATGCTACGCTAGAATGATGCAAATACACAAGCCACTCCATAAATCTCATGATACAATCCTATTTTCTAGAAAGGTTTTACACAAGCCTATACTGCTACAATCCATAAGCTATTTAAACAAGCTAAATGAAAGAAAATGTGTGTGGTCAAAACTAAGGCTATGTAATGCAGGAATCCCACATGACAGGACACCACTGTTGCCAAACATATTTCTGAGATATGCCTGCATTTTTAATAGCTACTTCAATATTAATTCTTTAAGTCATGGGTTGAATATCAGATCTTCAAAGCACAGCATTTATGTTGTAGCACTTGGATTTCAATATCTTGCGTGTCCCATTTTACAGTGAAGTGTAGAAGTAACACAAATACCACAGAAGCCTAAGCCACTGGTAAGATCACTGACTGTGTCTCGGAAGTGCACATTCCAAAAGTATACGCACTATTTTTATGAAAGTACCCACAGCCTTCTGTGGATTATTTTATTCCTTTCACGCACTAGGTACTTTTAAAAGAGTTGGTAAAATAGCATGAAAATTCCTAACTCCAGTTGTCTTTACAGCTTAATGTTCTGAGACTGCAAAAAGAACACAAACACAATGAAACAAGACAGAAAATAAATTTCTAGTGAAATTAATCTAAGAACAATAGGTTTGAAATGCTAATAGGTATTTATGAGGTTAATATACCCTGAAACTTACAGACCTCTTCATTTTTGAGACAAGAGAGCTTTACAAGCATGTGGGCAATTCGGCTGCAGGGCTGACCTCATCATCATTGAAGCTACCGACATGCCTGCTGAGACCCACCAGTCTTAGGTTGCATTACATGGAATCCCTGCTTTTTGCAAACTCCCCAATCATTGGTTGAAGAGGTGCTTTCACAAAACCGTGAACTCTTACACTAATGTGTCTTTCTGAGTGTTTGTTTAAATTATGAAACATATTATGTACTGCTAAGACACAGAACAAGAAACAGGCAGAAATTCCTTGCAAGAGGCAATTGTTTAATCTCTAGAAGACACAACTGCGTCTTAAAGACAAACTGATAGGGAATCTGAACAAGAACAATGACACTTCAATGCAACTCAACCAAATCCATATAAAACAGTAGTCACTGAATATCCTGGGTCAGGGACTTCTTTCATTGACTTTCTCACAGAAGACTATCCTGTGCATTCCAGTGTGGTGTTGCTTAAAAACATTAAACACACAAAGCAACAGACTAGGTGGAAAATCTGTTCAACATGAATGCTCAGGTAGTCTACACGAAGTGGGAAAACTCAACATTGAAGTCAGAGGGTTGTCCTGAGAAGATCAGATTGCCACAGGTCTAAATCTGTCATCAGCATGTTGCTAGAAAATGCCACTCTCCATCAGCCATGATCAGGAAATAAGAACAAGGGCCATGTGAGGTTGTCTATCTTTTAAAGATATTTGACAGGCTAAACCCACAACTTTCAAGTCAACAGTGAAATGTAATTTGAGGCCCAGGAGCACAGCTTGCTTATGTTGAGACAGAACTTTCACTGCCATGATTATTTTCTGTTTGTTTTTTTGCTTACTTTTGTCAGTTGATTACAGAGAGTAACAATCTGTTCTGAAAAATTGAGACACTAAAGAAGTGTAAACTTGAATTAAGCTTTCACTTAAATTGAACTATCCATTTCACATCAAACCCCTATCTAGACATTCTCATTGTTCTCACTGGGGTTCTTAAAGAGGTTATAATTAAGTTGACATAATTCAATTCAAAGTTAACACTCACTAGCTGTCATGATGACATCATTACTTGGACAGTTACTACAAAGTAAGTGCTGAAAAAAAGGAGCAAAAAACTTCAGAATAATGGCTCATAGAATGTTCTTGCACAGATGACTTGTGTTTCGAAATCAGGCTATAACTGCTTACTAACCTTAGTATTCTTAGTGCCCATGACAAGCTCCACAAATGGATTATTCAACGCTATTTCAATCCTAGAAGTCTTTAAAAGAGGATTGTCTTGAGCATCATCTAATGCAGACTTCGTATTGGAGTATCACTGCTAGCTTCAACACTGACATTCTGCCAACCTTCAAAATAAAGATTTGCTCATACTGACCTATCAGTGTGAAGTACTTGTTAGTACTAAGACCTTCATTACTTCTCCTTAACATGTGCTGGTTTTGCCATGGAAGCCATTTTTAAGACAACTTATTTATGACGATAGATCATGTTAAAAAAACTTTGGAGGACAGAATTAGTTCCACTTTCTGGTAAGCTTATTCAGTGTAAGTACAGTGGGTCAATGTGTAACTATTTGGGGCAAACTAAGAGTAATCACATACTGTATTTCCTCATAAGTAGAAATTATGAGTCTTGATACCTGCAACCTCTACATTGTTCCACATTAATCTTGTCTGAACGCTTCACTTTTATTTAGGACACGAAGAAAGAGAACTAGTGTCTCACACTCCTCAGTCTATTTGTATCGTATCATGTTGATGTCTAATATGTTTTGTTCTTATTTGAGCATCTATTTTTATGCCTGTTTTTGATTATTTTATTCTTTTCCTCACCATATTCATTACAGAGAGATAGCAGATGGCCAAAAAATGATGAACACACTGAAACCATTTGCCCTGTTTGCCTGAGGTGTTGTTTCATGATCTTCCTTTGTAGTCCTTAGCCATCTTCTAAGATCTGAACTTACTGATGTTTCTACTACAGTATGCAGTTACCCTATAAGAAATTAATATTCAGGCTTTTCACAGACTTTCAGATATTGCCCAGGTCACTCCACTAACACTGTGCAACTACTAAGAGAAAGGAACTTCTGAAAGACTGGACAAAAAATGTGAGAAAGAAGCAGAAAGGGAAGGTGACACTTCTCAATTGACATTAAAAAATTATAAGCAATGGTATGGGAAGCAAGTGCATTCCCTTGCTTGCTCTTTAGCTTGCTAGACCTTCCCTATAATAAGACTGATAAATGTTCCATTGTGATCTACAGTAGTAATGTAGGAGGTACTATGGGCTTCTCAGAGCAATGTTGAAAAATATCAATCTCATTTGATATAAACTTTAGCATAGGAGGGAGAAAAGACATGAAAGTTCCCATCACAAAACTGAGAAACCCTGCTTGTGGCTGCTATGCGTTGGAAAGCTGTCGTATGTTGAAATAGTACACTCCAATCACCACCACCACCATCCGTGACAACAGGTATGATCGTTAATCTACTACCAACAAACTGTTTCTCTACCACCTAGATAGGTAGGAATAGCAAGCTTCCCTATGGTGATAATATATGCTCTTCTATGCAGGAAGTACTTTCGCATTGGTGGCATTTGGCTGAAGTTCTGCAATACTTCTTTTAGAAAATATTGTCATCATAAAGCACTAGACAATTTATTTAGACAATTTATTTTACATCACTACATTAGTATTCGCACGACTAAAGAATTAGAGGGCTTGTAAAACTATAAAGTCGGTTAAATGCATCTAAGTTTGCAACTCTAGGTACCTGCGCAACACGTTGTTCATACTGGCACATTCTGTGAAGTTACCAAGTCACATGGGAAAAAGGCTATCAGTCAGAAGACCCCAGGCAAATTAGTGTTGACAGGAGCATTTTCACTTGGCTTGTCTATTGCCAAGCTAAGGTGCTGAGGTGTTATGAGAATCACTTCTCACAGTACAGTTAAAGCAAAATTTATGGGCTCTAGCAACACCTTTGAATAGAACAACTAATATAGGTGGAAAAAGATATGCAAGATTTCAGGCATATTATCCCCTCTTCATATCTGAAATAGAAGTAGCAAACTTCAATGCTAATGCAAGCTGAGAACAATTGTTCAGCATTTAGATATGTTAATCAGATAATTTTATACAGAAGATAATACTTGTGGAGTACACAAGAGATATTAGTGAGGACAGGAATGATAGTTATCTTGCATGGCACGAAAAAACACAGAGGCACATTCAGAAGGGGAGGGGGATCATCTGCAAACCCACTGTAACCAACAAAAGAAGGTAAAAATTGCTCCAAAAAGCAATTTATTTCCTTCTAAGGTAGGTGGGATGAATTACCCCCTAGAGGAGGATGTCATTCTCTCTCTGCTGACTACAGCAAAAGCTTGAGCAATTAGCTGAGAGTTGTCATCTAAGTTTTGGAGAGACCTAAAGTTTCTCCTGACAAATCCCACTCTCAGTAAGAAATGAGGCATAAAGAAACCACGTGCCAATTATAACAGTAATTAGCATTGCAAAGTTCTGGATTGCTTTAAAAAGAGCTGTCACCGTACCTTTAGCTAGCGGTTCCACGGTGATAATCTCGCTGCTATTGCCTCTTCCTGCAGCAGTCACTGCTACCACCCAGACACTGTACTGGCGATTCCGGCTCAGGTTGGGGATTCTGTAGGAAAATGAGTCGGGAGAGGCTTCAAACTCGCTGATTACCTGTGGTGGGAGAAACAAATTTGTCCAGACTAAAATAAACAGTATTTGGAGAAAGCCTGCTAAGCTGAGTGCAACAAAAGCTGTTACTTGAGGGTACTTCAAATGAGTATCAATTGCTGCAAACAGATGGCAGATGGCAATAAACAGAGCTGACACAATAACTTGTTGAAATTAATTTATATTCAATGAATTTGGGCCTGTATCTTGTTCTATATTTTATTCAGATTAGAACTTTAATGTGTCTATTTTTACAAGGTTGGATAAGCAATTTAAGCGAACACATTTGACAAATTTTTATCATAAAGAGTCCTGACAAACTAATTTTGTTTTGCACGAAACTTTCCCAACAGAAGATCCAGCATATGCTGTGAAATCTGGAGTTTTCTACTTGAGATACGTCTTTGATCACCTAGAACCATTGTGCTACTGTTCCTTATCTCTGGCATAGGTGACTTATTCCTTCAATAACGGAGTGCATCAAGAAATAAAACTGTATTCTGTAATAGATTGTTCAAATTTCCCCCAAGTCCAGTTTTGTTCAGTCACAAAATTACTTCCATTTAGAGATTCTCATCAGAAGGTCATTTCAGCTGCTTAGCTGCATTATCAGGGAAGGACAAAGTGTTGGAAGAAATGCCAGTTTAGTTCTTGCACTGTCACTCAAGTGAGGGCTGCAGAAAAGACAACTGGCTATGCAGTACTTGCTTAATGGTGAGATTTTCTGCAGTCTGCTTGAAGCAACCTGTGTGAGGAAAGGTATGGAGGAGTACATAGATTCCTCCAGAGGATGTGGGCTTTGTGCGTCTCAGCACATCCTCCACATGAAGCTTGACTCCTTGGTGGAGGAGAAGGGAAACCTTGTCAGACCTGAACAATACTACAATACTCGGTATCATCATTTTTATTTCTGACATGGGCTTTGTGATTCCTGTATGTAAAAATAGAGGGGTAATGAACCATTAGAATGAATGCACTTCTTTGTGCAATACTGAGCATGGTAATGGCTAACTGCCAGTAGGTTAAAAATAATTAGAATGCTAATGACGTAGAAAAGAAGATTTTACTAGGAATCAGCATTAAAAATAATGCGTCAGTGTAATCTAAAGTCGATTCAAACTGACAGAAAGTGTGCAAGGAATCTCTTTGATATACAAATGTCTGCTGGTGATAAAGGCTAATGTCATCTGATTAGCATTTCAAAAGGCAGGCTGACCTGAAAGCATTGGAATACATAGTCCTTCAAAGTGAATTCCAAATAAATATGGGTTGCTTCTGTGCTATCATTAAACACCTCTTCTGTGTAAACTCTTTTGCAGGTAGGCAGTTTCAGCTACTGAATGGGTCACTGCATTTCTCTGTTCTTGAGCTGGTGTGTCCTATAGCCAGGGGAATGAGGGGAGGTAGTTCATCTCATCTCAGTTTTGAATCTAGAGTGAAGATGTCTTTATTTAATGTAGTAACCTTGAATCCTTTCAGACATCATGCAAAGAAAGGTAGTTTCTAAAGGCAATGCTCTTCTGGCCTACTAGAGACACACTGCAGTGGGATGAATCATGCCCTTGACGTGTCTGTGTTTCCCACACCAGATGTAGAAACGTACACATAACTAGCCCAGATGTAGTTGTTTGAGCTCAAGGCATCTGAACCTCATGTGCTTGTTAATGTATAAATGGCTTTTATACAAATGTGTACCTCTGTTTGCTTCTCTGAGAATATATCCTCTTTACTCCATGGAGACTTGCTTTTCTGGGGAGGCTGATTTGCTCTAGCTAGGCTCAATACAAGCCCAAACAGGGACCTTGCCATACATTCTAGCTAATGTCATTTCTCCTATCAAAATGCCAAGTCAGTTTGTTCTATTTAGCAAGCATGTGCCTGGGTTCCCACTTTTGTTATGAAGAGGTCGGTGCAGGCAGACACTTCTATTATTATGTGAAATATTACAGCAAGTTTTGAGAACCATCTATCTTGACATTTACACAAGAATATTGGACTAATGCCCATAGCTTGACAGGCTGGGTCTTCATGAGGTCATACATGAAAATTAATATATTGATCATAGTACAGGAGGTTGAATTTTAGTATTCATGACACAGCATTCCTTAGGGTTAATCTGAAAGTCAAACAGTCTAGGCTGTCTCTAACACTCAGGCTCCACTCATTAATGTGGCTATCCAGCACAAGATACTTCTAAACCATGTATTAACCTGGGACATAGATACAGCATTTAGAAACAACTAACCATTACAGACTTCCATACTGCTAAACTTTTATCCCCACAAACATCAGCCCAATGAAATTTACATTGTTTCTTCCATGACTTCTATGCTTTAGGAAAGAGACGTATGGCTGCCTTTGGAAGCCACTCCTCCTACTGCAGATCTTCTGCTTGAAATACCTTGCTGTCAATGGCAGAGACTGGGACAGTGAGAAGACAGACGTGCACCCTGTGTGCAGTTGCTAAACACAGCTCAGAGCAATCGGGTTTTGAGAATTTGTGTTAAAGTGAGCAGCTAAGCAGAAATGAAAAACCTCAGCCTTGAAGCTATAACACTGGCACTAAGTACTTCTGCTCTGAGGATTGAAGTTAAAAACAAAACTGAATGTGGTCAACCAGAAGAGCAGGCAAAATTGTCTCAGAACAGATCACTTTCTCCCTGGAACTTCGAAGATGGAACAGTCACAGAATTAGCTTCCCTAATGCCTTTTAAAATGCCTTGCCGCAAATGCTTTCCTTTCACCCACAGAGAACCAGCATCATTCACACATTTGCAACTGTAGCTATTCCAAACAGAAACTCAACTATTAAAGGAATTCATTTATAAATTGAGTCTGGTAAACACATCTTCACTAAATTGACGATTCTTTTCTTAAACTGCAACAGCACTAGTCTTTGGTTTCTAAGTGGTTAACATACACCTTTTGTTTCCTCTGATGAAACCCCTTTTTAAATACTTGGGGATGCTCCAATGACAAAGGAATTGATTTGACCTTTAACTTCTGCCTGTTATTTGAATTAGACTAAGGTGCCAGAGACTTTCATTGCACAGGAAGAAAAAGGACAGCTTTGTCAGCAAAGAGAGGATTAAACAACTGAAGTGGGAAATATTTTAAAGGACTACCACCGTGTCAAATACTGGTCTTTGCATGTGCCATTATGAAACATACACTGCTGTTTTATCCCCAAAGCAATGGCACACTTGCTCAATGGATCTTTGTTCTAACTGCCTTTTTATTCAGCTTAAACATGATGTGTTAGTTTTTCTTTTGTCTTTAGGTCAAGTGTCTAAAAAGCCAGAAGGGGCTATGAAGAATAAAATGAAAATAAACTCCTTTGGCAGAGTGTGGTACTTCCCAATCCAGGCAATAGCAAGAGGTGCTGAGGAACAGCCTCTGCAGGGAGCATCGTTTCCCTCTGACGCAACCAGCTCTGTTGGTGTACACTGCTTTGTACACTTTGAAGCAGTATGCCATCTCCTGGACTTTCTGACTCCTTTAGAAATCAGTTAGGTAGACAATGTGTATAAACCTTGAAAACTCTGGCTGCTTTTTGTTTTGTTTGTTTGTTGTCTTTTTTAACCCAGCCTGCAAAAGCTTCCAAAGGGTGTTTTAGAAGGAAAATAAGTTTGTAACAGCTTTCCAGGCAATTAGGCCATTTTGCAAGCAGGAAGGTAATGTAACAGGTAGCATGCAGGTGAACTGCAAGATTATTCAGTAATAGATAGCATGCTCTTTGCCTAGAATAGCATCTACACAACTTCTGATGTAATATAGGTGCACTGAAGCTCCCTGTCTCCTTTAGAAAGCTTTCTTGAAGTCTAGCTTGAGTTTCCTGCTGCAATGTAAGCCCGTAGCTTCTTTTCCATTCTATTAGGAACATGGAGAATACACTATTTTCATCTTTGCACCAATCTCTAATCTACACGAAGTTTCATCATTCCCTTCCCCACCAGTGCCTTTATCTTTTTACAACTTTATAACCTCAATTATTTCAACTTTGTCTAGAAGTCACATTTTTTTCTAATGGTTTCTTTAATAATATTTGCTGCTATTGTTCAGACTCTCTAATGATGGTCTGTAAACATCCTGAATAGTTTCCAGCCAGAGTATTCAACCAGGGTATGACATTTGGCGTTTCACAACAGGCTTTAAAAGGCAGCTAATATTCATCTTGGAATACAGAATAACCTCAAAATCCTCTTCAGAAGAATTGAGCCAATTGCTCTCCACCCTGTACTGTCACAGTTGGTTATTCATAGTACCCATTTTCTTGCACTTACCCATACTAAATTTTATCTAATGTTTTCCAGACCAATTTCCCAGCTCATCAAGATCTGTGTGAATTCTTGTTCTGCCTCCCAGAGTACTCGCAATCCCTCCTAGCCTTATAGCTGCTGAAAATTTAGTACATACTCTCACCATTTCATTATCCAGGTCACTAATGGAACCACTGAATAAAAGTGGACTCTGGAGAGATCCTTGTGCTGCTCTCTCCTGCCCACAACAACAAACCACTGGATTCATAACCTCCTGAACAGCAATCAGGTTTATATCTAGCCTGAGCTGTCTCAGTGAAACCTTGTTGACCTAGCTAGGCTTCTTTCAACAAACCTGCATCCTCTGTGGTTATCTCCATTGCTAAATGGGAAAGGTTCAGGGAGTCGTTAAGCACTCCACCCTGACAATACAAACCACTTTTTAACTTACCTCTACCTCAGTTTTGTACCACTCTAGATAGCTTTTCATAACAAATCTGCTCTGGAGGAGCTAGTGCTGAGCAGTGTAGACAGACACCAGTCAATGTCACATATTCTTGGGTCCAGGTACTACTTCTCGGATATTGTTTAATCAGCAACACATGAAGATGCACCAGTAATTAAAGTAATGTTTTAATTCTACAAGGTTAAAGCACAAAAATATCCAGCTACCCAGCTCTATCTCAGGCCTTTGTTACTCCTGGAAATGATATTTTAGATTATCTTGGACTGACAAGCTATTCAGTAATGGATGCTACAAGAAGTTGTTTCTACCTGGCATCAAATTTGGTTAATATAAAATCAATACATTTATAGAGAATGAACTTCAAGTTCTGCATCCTTGAACAGAGTAGACAGACAACTGATGCACCCTCAGTGAACTCGTTAAAGGTGTAAAACTCTGCGTGAGGTCACAGATTAGTACTTTTCTCAAGGACTGCTGGCTTTTGCTTTGCTTCCTTCCACAGATGGGCTGAATGTCAGAACTGCAAATAATAATAATTTCTATATAGGTTTTTTTTTTCATCTTCCCTGGAATTTAAATCTGAAATGTGAGGAAATTAAAATGGACATTTTGGAAACAACAAAGGCAGCTCCATGCTTTCCTACCTGCAGGAAAACCTTGCAAACCCATTTCCAGGAATTAGACCTGGAAGACTTCTTGTTGCTTGGACTTCCAGGTAGTGCATGCCAACATAGTCAAGGGTTCTGTTGCTTGGGACCCATTGAGGTACATCATCTGCTCTCTCCTTTGCAGCAGCTCACAGGGAATCGAACAGTGTCCTGGGGCTTATGATCACATAAGCAGCATGTGGTGTCACAGGGTGGTGGCCACAGGAAGGTCAGGAGACCACCTTCTGTGCCGCCACAAGTTCTGCTGCCTCCTTTGGTGCCCCAAGAAATCACCAGGTATGTTCAGAGCATTACAGTAAACTTACAAATTGTGTGACACCATCTGGTCCCGAGTGCTCTGTTCCTTGTATACAGCTACAGTTGCGAGTGGGATGAATTCAAACCTGCTGAAAATACACTCCAAATGACATCAAAGACTTATTGTTAGACTATACTGATGTACCTGCATGTGAGACTCACTAGTGAGACAAGACCAGAGTTTTATGATAAAATCAATATCAAAATTATTTTAGCAGGGCTTTGCAAGGAGACCTTTTAAAATCATATAAGCCAGCACCTAAGCAGAGTTAATTTGTGCTCCATCACATTTATCCTGTGATCTGTTCTATGAAAAAAACAAGACAGGAAAAAAATGGAAAGCTGACAAAGCAATTAAAGGAATGAATGTTCTACGTTTGGAAGCTAGTAACAAAGCTGTGAAATCGCTACAAAAAGCTGTAAACAGTACATTAGGTATATTAAAAAAAGACATCGTAAATGCAATTTGAAATAAGTTGGGAAAAAAACACCCAAATTATACACCAGTTCTATGCTATATAGAGATCAAGAATTAATAAACATAAATATCTTCACGCTGTAAGAAGTACTGTATAGACACAGTGGTACTGCTTGTAGTGCAAATATCAATGCACGTATATTTTAAAGTCAACCTTATAGATTCTTCCTATTTATAGACTAAATAAGCTTCTGTCCAACTGCAGCTTTATCTACTTAGCCAACTTGTATCAGCTACCTCTGCCCTCTTTTACAGAGGCTTTTAGCATCCCTTTCATGACTGAAGCCTCTACAAGGTGCAACAGAAAAACATGTCTGGCTTATGATTGCTTTTGCTCTACTTGCCATGCCTTTTGTTCAATTCCTTACTCTGAAGAGAAATCAAGGGTCAAAAGTATGATGCAAATCTGCTTTACATTGGGTTAGAAATTGGGCAGATCCTAAGCAAAATCTTAACAAGGCATGTGCCTACCTGAAAGAACTGTTTTGGAAATACCTGGATTCTGAGTTTTCATATCAGCTAATTCTGGTTCATTAAAGATCTAGTTTTAAGATAACTGTACATACTTTCATATAATTTAGTTTAAGATGCATGCCATCCAGTTTAAGATAACCACATATACTTCCTCTAGAGTGAAAAAAGAGAAGGGAAGCTTTTGGAATACATTCATCCAGCTCCTCCCAGACATTTAACTTGCTTCTTTTAGTGAAAGAGAAGCCTTAATGACCCCAGAATCAACACAGGTATCTCTCTCAGAATGCCTGAAGTCGGGTGAAGTGAATCCCGCCATGAGTCTAGGAGTTACATAGAGCAGAAAAGACTATAATCTTTCAGAAAGTAACCCACAGAGTCTCAGATATGTTTCTCATAGAATATCAGTAATATTTTGCAAAGAGTATTCTCAGGTGTTGTCTGTAGGATTCTGCATGTGTTCGAATTAGGGAGCATATCTCAAACATACAGGAATTTATAAGAAACCCTGATGTTTGGTCGAAGTGTTTTCCACTGTGACCTTTTGAAAACTATGCCACAAGAGTTGGTAGCTGGCAGTCTTCATGTTTGTGGAAGAGAGGAAGGAAACCTGATTTATAAACTACATTTTCTACTTTTATAAACTACATTTTCTACTGAATAGACAAAATCTCACTACAATACACCCTCACTGGGGAATCTAATTGTAGTTCTCCCTTCAATATGGTGCTCTAGAGACTAACAGAAAAAGGTTCACAGGGATGTGAGAAACAGATGAATAGTCTAGTTGCTACTGGTGCTACCACTGCTGCATATCACAGACAGAGCAGAGAGTATATACCTGGGCACAGTGTCTTGTGCAGACATCACATATGCAGATGTGTTTCTAACACATGCTTAATTTGCAGCAGGTTAAACCATGTCATTTGTTTTTTCTCTTAGTGGGTTTAAACCAAAGGGAAAAAATGAAAAAATATAGACGTCTAATAGGTCTTAAGAGTGTATTTCTCACATAAAAATAAATATATCAAAAAGATCACTGTCTATCCCCAAAAGTACCAGATGTTGGTCAGTTTCAAACATCAAGTTTTCCAGTAGATTGACTTGGATTTGGGCCAAACACAAGATCATCTACTTCTTCTTCATTATTACTTCACATCTGTTCATGCATCAAATCTTCCAAACCCAACTGTTTCAGGTAAATACTGGATGGATCTATGCTAGGCTTTCAGATTTTGCATAATTTTATATTCTCTGGAGGATTCTGTAATTGTAGATTACAGGTTTCAGAGATTCTTTCAGACACAGGTCATTGTTAGGTGCAAGAGGATGATTGTATGGTTTGCAGTATTATCCCTATTCACCACACCTATCTCAGTACTGGCGTGCATACTGCTAGGCATTCTGGTTCATCATCCAGCTAATACCCTTATCATGACAGCATCAGCTGTGATCTTCGCAAGAATATTCTCCCTCTACTCATTTCGGTCAACAGTATCTTGCTCCCGAATGTCTTCTCCTTCTAGTCCTCAGACTTCTGGTTATTTGGGACCCAAGTTAATGCAGGTCTAGAGGAGAAATCACACCTCTTTGCAACATGCCACAGCTCACAACAATTTGTTCGCTAACATTTAAAAATCTTTCACAACTTGTAAAACGTTTTAAAAAAATTATTGCCATGATTCAAATCCAGACAATAAACAGTTTCTTCTTATCAGAAATGTATGTTTTTAAATTTGTACAGTTTGCTAGCTTATTGTTATATATGCCAGTCTTGGGTACTCATGCTGGAAAGTGAAACGCAGCCTACAGTCTTCCTCAAATGAAGTTTTACTGTGGATTTGACCAGGAGATCTGGGGAGCAGCTTCACAAAGATACTTCTGCTTTGTGGAAACTCGCTTCATACCATCCAGTAAAAGACTTTGTGTCAAACAGAAAGAGCTTTAAAAGTTTGACCAATGTCACTACTGAGTGCTCAGAAAACTAAGATTGATGCGCAGCATTTAATGAAAATCAAGGAATTCATTTAAAGAATCACAATTCCTCCTGTACTGTGTTAAACAGTAACAAGCTTGGTCTCCGGGAGTACAAAATGGACAGTCGCACGACAATCAATAGGATCAAGCGAATGCCATTTATTAAGCGTCAGCTTAACCCTTTTATAGACAGCTGGGCGGTCCATGCGACACATGTGCATTGCTGATTATACAACACATCTGTCCATCTGTCTTAAAAGCTACTGCCACTGGTTAAGTACGTCTGTCCTGTGAATGAGTTAGTTTTCATTCCACAACCTGTTGTTTTCCTTCTATGTGCCAGCTTTCTCATAGACCTGCACATTGCTGACCTTGAGAAACACTCTGAGCAGGCTTCAAAGCCCTTAGCTCAGACCCTGGCTAAGCTCACAGAGCTGGGATTGCTCATTCTCTACAAAATATATCCCTCCAGCTTGGTTCTGTATGAACAACGTCATGCCCAAGAGAACCTAGCAACAACTTTGTACAGCATAGACAGATTTTCAGAAGGCAATAATGGTTAGAGTTTGGGTAGTGCAGTTTTTTTTAATGGAAAAGCCATCTACTGCACAGACACACTTAGAGCTGAACATATATACAGACCTTTGAAAAATGGAGAATACTGTCAGTTACGGAGAAGTCCGTCCATGCTTCTTAGACAGGAACATGCTGCATCAGTGAAAACATCCCACCAGAGCAGCAGATGCCTGTGCCACATCTCCCTTTGCTGTGGGGGTGGTGTGGGCAACAGGAACATGTGGCAATAACAGTGCTCATGAGCTAACTGATAAGTACTCGGATGAGGAAAACTTAAGTGGGCTCATAGTCCTTAAGAAGGGACCTGTCCAGGAGTAGGGGAAGTCACAGAGCTGCTGACAGAGCCATTGTCACATCAATTATCACAGCAGACATGCAGAGGGACCCAGTAGCTCTGCTCAAGTCTGTGTATGGTGGCTAGAACCTAAATCAAAGAACACAAAGAAGAAAGGACAGCAGAAGAATATTCTCAAGTGGGAAGTCAGGATATTAGAAGGCTAGATGTGACTTCAGACAGCGTGAAAAAGGTTTCCTTTGCACATCTACAAGTTCAGAATATGTACAATGCTCTGGGCACCAGTAAGGATGGACAAGACTCATCAGAATATTAATCAGAGATATCTTAGCTGTAACCTAGTGACTGTACAAAAGGAAAAGGCCATGTGATATTTACTGGGGACTTCCTCCTGCAGCCTGACCTAGTATCTTGGGAACTTTTTTGCTTGAAAGGCTTTAAGATGTTTGGAGATATTGCCAAGACTCATCCAGCCCTTGGACTATTTTGCTTCGCTGCTTTGCTGTGTGATTATCAAGGCTGGCAGTGGCAATGTGAACTATATCAAGAGTCACAACAGAGTTTGGGAGATGACAGTGAAGAGGTGTTGCCCCCTCAAACCCTCTGAGAGATAAGAGTCAAGGAGAAGTGAGTCAACTTGCAGGTTGTTCTAGCAGTCAGGATTTTGTCTTCTGTGACTGCAGGACTTTGAGGAATGAGAGCTACTGTACAAAGATGGGACCTGTCTGGCAAACTGCAGCATAAGGGTTTTTGCAAAGGTTGGAGCATATGTAAAAGGACAGGCTGAGCCATCTGTGTCTGGCAGATTAAGAAAAGAATGCTCAGGAGAGACTTTATTGCCATCTACACATACTTAATCAGATCATACAGAATAAATGAAGCCAAGTTCTTTTTGAAAATGCTGGGTAGGAAAAGTTTGACATGGGAAATCCTGATCAACTGAGGAAAAAAAAATACCATGAAGCCATGGTTAAATATTAGAACTGGGACCCAGAAGGACTGTGGGTTCCTCATGCATGGAAATGTTCAAGACTTCCCCAGACATATCACTAAGCAACTCGATGTAATGTAACTTACTTTGAGAAAAGGGTTGGACTAGGCAACCTCCAAGGGAACCTTCACAACTATATTCTAGTGTTCTACGGAAGTTTAAAAAGGAATATTCAGTTGTTCAAAATATGTATAAAACAGTATAAAACAAATACTGACAGATCTAATGTGAAACTGAAAGGTGAAAAAACTCAATACATTACACTGCCACCAAGATGTTTTCTAAGATAGATGGGGGAAAGGCACCAATATAACACTGACATTTAGCCCACTGGTGGTATTGGATGTCTTTCATGTCTGCACACTTCATATGTGCAGCTGCCCAAACAAGTTCTGCTTTTAGCTTTCACTTTCAGGAAATCAGGGAGTCATGGTGAGGTCATTTTAATCCACATTTTAGTATGAGTGGAACAAAGGCAAGAGCCCTCTGACAATGGCCTGAAAAGGAAAATAACTGAGGAGAGCAGTCTCCATTTATTACCCTTTTATAGTGCAGTTCTACTTATATGACTCCTTTCCATTAATCTCCAAGTGTCCCATCAAGAAAGACCACTGATGCACAATTTAATGACCTGCTTCACTGAAAACAGCAGGACAAGCCTGATTAGTCTGTTTCCTCCTATTAGTGAATGACTGACCAATGGATCACCCCCAAAAAGCCCCTAACAGCAACAGTAATCACTGCACTTCTATGATCCACAGTGCAAACCAGATTTTAGTAAGTGTATTTCTGAATGAGCGATGCCATGCTGCCTGTTGACAACAAAACCATCCTGTTGGTTTATACGTCTTCAGCTCTTAATCTCTCTCTGTTTTCCCTGTCAGTTCTAATGATTTCTCCATCTTTCTTGTGCCAGATAATCCTGCTGCTCAACCTTCATTCTCCTGCCTTCTGTATATGTTGCTTTTTACCTGTTCTGAGCATAGTCTCCCAGGCTGGCTAGACAGTACAGGCTTGATGTCACAATGACCTTTTCTAGGCACTTTCTGCCATCTAAATCGAATGTAATTTAATCCCATTGACACCTCCTTACGTAGCGTACTGACCTGAATGCAACAAAAGCTTGGTACAGGGTTAGGATTTTTTTCCAAAGCCACTTAAACTTCTTTTTTTCTTGCCTTTGTGAAAGTCCTGGCAATACACAGCTACAGCTCAAGGCAGCAGGTGCTGGAGCAGGTGCTGGAGGCAGCTCCCCCGCCAGCCAGCCAGGTAGGAACCAAACCACCCTAGCTTCTTTGTTAGGATTTGAACCACATGCAACGTCTGTGGCACCAGTAGGAAAACTTGCACCAACAGGATGAGTTGGCAGCCTGTGCTGCAGGTCACTGCCTGCTGCTTCCCTGAGGCCTGGGCAGAATGAGCATGACGAGCACCCTGCTCGTATGCTGGGGATAAGCATGCTTGGAAGGAAGCTAGCCAACATGAGACCATTACAAGTGGCCTTGAGAAGCCAGCTCCTAGGAGGACTCACATGGTGTCAAGAACTGTAGGAATGTGGGCTGTGAGCTAGCATACAGGATCACTATCTTAACTTAAATTCTGTCATGGTTTGTTTCTTATATTTGAAGAATGAAGGACCTATTCCGTCGTATTTCTGTATTTTTTCTGTATCTGCAGAATGAAAAAGGAAATATCTGACTGACAATGCTTACACCATAATATGAGCACAATTAAATGGCATGACACTGGACCCTTGATTGCCTTTTATCTTGGCTAGAGAATAGATCGCAGTAGAGAACAACTTTTTGTTATTCACACATTAATCATAGTTCTGGCTTGAAACATGCCGGACAAATACTGTCCTTAGCACTCAAAGTATTTAAAAATTAAATATCTGCATCCTTCTGTGAAGGGGTAGCGGAAGTTCTAATAGCTTCTGCCCTTTCAAAGCAAACTGAACTGTACAAGAGTTATTTTTAACTTTCTCTTATAATATCTCAGAGTATTATGAGGGTTGTGCTTTGTAATAAAAATGTGTCACTGTGGCTGACAGAGATAATTAGTCTTCCTGTTGATAATTTAAACACTAAAGCACTCTTCTTGTATAAAGGGCTGTCCTGTTATCGCAAGCATCTAAACTGCTCTGTATTGACTTGTTCTCCACAAACAGATACTCCTTGTTACAGAATCACAGAATCAGAACGTTAGGGATTGGAAGGGACCTCAAAAGATTGTCTAATCCGATTCTATGATTCTGTCTCCCACAACAAGATCACCTAGATCAAGTCACACAGGAACATGTCCAGGGGGGTTTTAAATGTCTCCAGAGAAGGAGACTCCACAGCCTCCCCTGGGCAGCCTGTTCCAGCGCTCTGTCACCCTCACTGTGAAGAAGTTCCTTCTGATGTTTACATGGAACCTCCTATGTTTCAGCTTACACTCATTGCCCCTTGTCCTATCATTAGATGACACTGAGCAGAGCCCGGCTCCATCCTCCTGACACCCGCTCTTTCCATATTTATCAACGTTAATGAGGTCACCCCTCGGTTTCCTTTTTTTCCAAGCTAAAGAGGCCCAGCCTCCTCTGCCTTTCCTCATCAGGGAGATGCTCCTCTCCCTTCAACATCTTTGTGGCTCTGCACTGAACTCTCTTCCGCAGTTCTGTGTCCTTGAACTGAGGGGCCCAGAACTGGGGACAATATTCCAGATGTGGTCTAACTAGGGCAGACTAGAGGGGGAGGAGAACCTCTCTATCTACTAACTACAGCCCTTCTGATCCACTGCAGGATGCCAGTGGTCTTCTTGGCCACAAGAGCACATTGCTGGCTCATGGTCGTCCTGTTATCCACCAGGATGCCCAGGTCCCTTTCTCCTGTGCTGCTCTGCAACAGATCAGTCCCCAACCTGTACTGGTACCTGGGGTTGTTCTTGCACAGATGCAAGACTTTACACTGCCCTTGTTATATTTCATTAAATTTCTCCCTGCCCAGGTTCCACTGAATGGCAGCACAGTCTGCTGGTGTGTCAGCAGCTCCTCTCAGTTCTGTGTTGTCAGCAAACTTGCTGACGCTGCTCTCTAATCTCTCATCCAAGTCATTAATAAATTTATTGAATAGCACTGGTCCCAGTACCGACCTTTGGGGGACTCCCCTAGATACAGGACTCCAACTGGGCTCTGTCCCGTTCACCACTACTCTCTAGTTTCTATCCTGCAGCCAGCTGACGATCCACCTCACTTACTGAATGTGCAGACCGCATTCATAAAAGGCTATCAGGTTGGTCAAGCGTGACTTCCCTTTGGTGAAGCCATGTTGACTGCCCCTAATGACCCTCTTGTCCTTGATGTGCCTAGAGATGGTGTCAAGGACAAGTTGTTCTATCACCTTTCCTGGGATGGAGGTGATGCTGACCAGCCTGTAGTTACTCTGCAGGAATACAGACCCTGTCATGTCGGGGTCACCATTTGTGGCAATTGACTGACATGGACTTAACAATATGAAAGCAGCAAAGACAAAGTGAAGACGTTTATTGAACTAATCTATGCCCTTTTATACATTCTTTTCTCACTATAGATATACTTGGCTTCATACTATTGGTTATAATAGCATGACCTCACCATTATTCCTTAAACTCATTGGTTATACAGTGTCTGGGAAAATGTAAGAAGAGTGAGAAAGTATCTCTGAGAAAAGTAAGCCATGTATCAATCAATGCATTCTTCAGTCTGCAACTTCAGCTTCATTATCTTGCTGGGCTAGCAGAATCAAGGACAGAGCTTATCCCCAAGATCAAAGCTGTACAGGCTGTTCCCTCCCATACCTAATAACCCTCTTGTCCTTGATGTGACTAGAGACAGTGTCAAGGACAAGTTGTTCCATCACCTTTCCTGGGAGGGAGGTGATGCAAGTATAGTTACCTGCATCCTCCTTCTTACCCTTTTTGAAGATTGGAGTGACATTTACTGACCTCCAGTCCCCAGGCACCTCTCCTGATCCCCAAGACTTAGAAAAGATGACGGAGAGTGGCTTAGCAACGACTTCCGCCGTCTCCGTTAGCACTCACAGGTGCATCCCATCAGGGCCCATGGGTTTGTTTACATTCAATTTGCTCAACTTATCCCTAACCCAATCCTCATCAACCAAGGCAGGCTCCTCTCCAAGGCAGGCTTCTCTCTTGTCTCAGCTTCCTCTGGAGCCTCAGCAGTCTGGGGTTTGATATCAGGACAGCTCCCAGAAGTATAGACAGAGGCAAAGAAGGCATTCAGTGTCTCTGCTTTCTCTGTATCTTCTGTCATGAGGGCACCTGCCTTATTCAACAGTGGGCTTACATTTCCTGTAGTGTTAGTTTTAGCTGTGATGTGTTTGAAGATGTCTTACCAGTGAAAGCACTTGGGTTTTAAAGAATATAACTTAAACCATTTTTTTAGAACCTGGGTTATCCTAAGATATCAGCACTGTCTGCTGAAAGACCAACACTCATTTGAACAGAAAGACTCACAAAATTGTAATGTAAGCAAAAGTGAGATTTCATAGTGGCTACGAAGCTTGGAATCCAACAGAGGAGTTTAGCTGCTACCCAGAAAACTGCTCTTGGAAGCACAGTCATTGTCATGTCTGTGAGAAATGCCTGTTAACTCTTACGCTAATAAATGTCTGTTTCCGTTTCTTTCAAGTCTCATGACCGCTTGCAAGTCTATGGAGGCCACAAGGATATGATCATGTGTATGACCATTCACAAAAGCATGGTACCTTCCTTTTCTTTCACTTGTCTCTAAGGGAAAGTTGTAATTTTCACAAGCACATCCAACAAAATCTAATTCTTTCAGATTATGAAATCAACCTACTGCCTGACTAAGAAGAACTGACAAAAAGTCAGCTTGCTCTAACAGCTTTATATTTATGTAATACTATTGTCTGGGGGAAGGTTACCTTCTAGCTTACTGTAGTCTTGAAACTTCTGGTGATAGCAATGATTGCAGTGAAGAGTCTAGAGACGCTAAAACATTTGTCATCTTAAGCTTCAATCCTGTCTGACTTAAGAGAGTTGCACAGATGAAATTCAGAAGAAGAACTTCACCACGGTCAAACATCCTGTTGATAGAATCCAAATACAGATGCAATTGATTTCATCGAATCATAGAATCATTTATGTTGGAAAAGACCTTTAAGATCAGTGAGTCCAGCCATTAACCAAACTGTTCTGAGGCCACAACTAACCCGTGTCCCTAAGCTCCAGATCTACATGACTTTAAAACAGTCTCAGGGAAAGCAGTTCCGCCCCCTCCCTGGGCAGCCTGTTCCAAGGCCAAAGAGATGCTTTTTTTCACTAAAGAAGTTTTTCCGAATGTCCAGCCTAAACTTCCCCTGGTGCAGTTTGAGGCCATTTCCTGTTGTCCTATCACTTGGTACTGTTACTGCACGATAGGTTTCAGAGGCGCTTTTGGATAACAAATGTGCTTGAAATAGTCAGTAAAAAGCACTTATGTGCCTGCACGTGTAGGAATTTGCAAACTCATTTCAGAGCATAAAGTGAGAGGTCTAGTAATGACCTGTAAAGACAGAGGAATGAAGACTTTAGCACTGATCTTCCACTTAGTACTGGAATGCCTACTTGCTTGTTACTAGGTTTTTGTCAACTGTAAGTGCAAATCGTAAAAGAATTTGGCTTGACCCTTATTTTTAAATGTAGAAAACTTGCATGTGAATATTTTATAGTTTTTAACTTAATACTGAAGCTTCCTTCAAAGTTTTACTTCGCTTCCCCCCACCCCCCCAAATTGTTCTCAGCTTCCTTATCCATAAATGCTTCTTTCACAGATCTACACCGGATGCTATGATGGCAGTGTCAGAGCTGTGAGGCTTAATCTGATGCAGAATTATCGTTGCTGGGTAATGAACAAAATGGTTTTAGCCTTCCTTGGTTATTACTTTTAGACTAATTTTTGGTGGGCGGGTGGGCATGACTCAGCCTTGGAGGGCCTGACCTTTCATTTGTTGTAATGAAATGTATTTTATATAATGTATATTTTCAATGTAAGTGTCTATCACTAGTTCAGTTTTTCATGACCTTTAGTACATATATATGCTTTTGGGCAAGTTGCTAGTAGCATCTTAAGTTATATTTCTTTAGAGTCATGTTCATGTGGTGACATAGAACTGTTTAAAACCAAAACTTCCACTGAATTACACAGAAAAACTTCTTTACTCTGCTAAATAAGTTTAGCTAAATTCTCACTTCACCTGTCTAGGGTAAGCTTAAATCTTGTAAAGGCTGAGTTCCTGTCTTCCTCCAGCCAGTCTTGCTCATGGTGTAGGCTTGGCTAGAGGCAGGAAGCATTAAAGCACAGAGACCACTAAACATGGAAATGAAATAAGATTAAAAAGCTCCAGGAGGAGAAATGCATCTTGTAAAGTTGAAAGAGGAAAAGCATTAGCTAACATTTTTTTCCTTGACTTATTCTGGCATGCTTTTTTTTTCTACCAGTGGCATGGATGTTCACTGATCTTTGGAGTTATGGACCATCTGAAACAACATTTGCTGAGTGACCACACCAACCCAAATTTTCAGACTTTAAAATGTCGTTGGAAGAACTGTGATGCTTTCTTTACTTCCAGGAAAGGTTCCAAGCAGGTGTGTATGTGGTTGAACTAATGTTGGTTGTATTTTGTAGTAGTTTGTCGTATCCCAGCTGTGGGACATGATGCTGTTTCTTGTAAAAACTGTAAAATTCTTCTAATCGTTACAGACTTAACTGCATACAGTTATGGTCAGACAAAGCTAACAATGGTGAACTTTCATCTCTCACCACCCCTCTTCATTGTTGTGGATCCTGATGCTCTTTATTTTTCACACAGGATTGGTCTTGCTAGCAATCTTTAAATAAGTAGTGCATAGAGATCTGAGTAAATTATGAAAACAGTGGCGCAGTCGTAAGAATTGGATTAAAGATATGGAAATGGTTAAGGGAACGTTTGCTGTAGAATGGTAAAATGCACAATTTACTCCTTAGCAACATAAACTGACCATTCCCTGCTTTTCAAATTACACAGTGGTGGAAGGTTTTACTTCCAGAGAGACTTTGAGAATCATAGAATCTACTGAGTTGGAAGGGACTTCCAGAAGTCATCTAGTCCAAGCACCCTGCAAACGGCAGGGACATCTCTAACTAGAACGGTTGTCCAGAGCCCCATCCAGCCTGGCCTTGAATGGCTCCGGGGATGAGGCCTCCACAACCTTTCTGGGCAATCTGTTCCAGGGGTCCACCATCCTCAGATTCAAGAACTTTTTCCTCATGTCCAACTGAAATCTACCCTTTTCCAGCTCAACCCGTTACACAAGGGCAAGTGTAGAGTCTTGCATCTGGGCAAGAACAACTCCAGGCACCTGTATAGGTTGGGGACTGACCTGTTCGAGAGCAGTGTAGGAGAAAGGGACCTGGGGCATCCTGGTGGACAGCAGGATGACCATGAGCCAGCAATGTGCTCTTGTGGCCAAGAGGGCCAAGAGCATCCTGGCGTGGATCAGAATGGGGGTGGTTAGCAGATCAAGAGAGGTTCTTCTCCCCCTCTACTCTGCACTAGTGATCCTGCTGTGGCAGGGGGATTGGACTAGATGATCTTTCGAGGTCCCTTCCAATTCCTAATGATCCTATGATTTCTATGAGTTCTTAAAACTATGACCCCTTGTGCTACCGTTCCCTGCCCTTGTGAACTGTCTTCCCCAGCCTTCTGACAGGCTCCTTTCAGAGGCTGGAAGGTCACTTTAAGGTCCCTCCAGAGCCTTCTCCTCTTCAGGCTGAACCCCAGCTCTCTCAGCCTGTCTTCATCTTTTACAAAGTTGGGGGGGGGAGGGTGTTTATTTTTTTTCATGTGTCTTGGTGATTTAAAAAAAAATATATATATTTAGCTGTCTTCTCTTGTTTTTTTCTAGGATGCTGTAGGACATATTGAAAGACATGCTGAGGATGACAGCAAGATTGACTCATGATGCTTTTCCCCTTCCACACTGGGAAATAATTTTATATGTCAGAATTATTCTCAATGATGTTTGTCTCTTTCCTCTTTCTGTTCCCACTGGAAATACAAAATTGTGGGGCTGAAATGCCTTGATACAGGGACTGCAGTTTGCGTTGTACGCTGCAGAAATAAGGCCAGTCGATTAGGAATTGCCCCAAATGGAAGAGTCTTGCAAGTTTTTAATTCATTGACAGATAAGTATATTCCCTTCTCTTATCTGCTTTGGTTTTTGATTGTTGGGGTTTTATTTTCTTCTTTTTGTTTTCCTACGGAGCATAGTCCAGGAGTTTTCGGGAAGTGCAGAAGTGTGGTGGGAACCTAGATTGGGATAAGTGCTGGTCTGCCGATGCAGCTTGAAGCCTACTTAGTGAGACATGTCTGTTTCATGTTGTATCCAAATTTTTTAGCTGATTTGAATAAAATTTTTGCAAACCAGAGGATCACAAATTCAAACAGAATTACCTGTTTATACAGGGTGTGTTTTGACTTTCTTCATAAAAAAAGAAATGTACTTTATGGAGAACTGGAATAAATGCGTTCTTATTAATGTAAATCGTAACTTATGTTTTATACCTTGTAAAAATTGCTGTGATGACACAGTAGTGACAGGCAGCCCTTGATATACTGTACTTGCTGAGGTATTTTCTTTGGAGGAAAGCAGTTATTTCATGAGAGCTGTGCTGGTAGTACCAGAACAGCAAGAGCAGCAGCTTCCCTCACGTGCTTTGCAATCCTAGTATTGTAAAAGATATGTACAGGTAGGAGTTAAGCCAGAGATGATGCACGAGGACAATCTGAGGAAATCAAGGGGAATTGGCACAAGAGGAGGACAGGGCCAGCCCAGCTGAAGTGTCTCTATGCAA
>JAOXOE010000001.1:69965752-69980511 GCA_028565055.1 Phoeniculus purpureus
ACATTTCACTATATATACAGGCTTGGGTAAGGTCAACACCACAGACTAAAATAAGACAGAGTAAAACTGTTAGTTCATTATCTTAATAACTGAAACTAATATTCAGTGACTAGATTGTATTTGCAAAATGAAATATTTCCTGTAACACAGACTGAGAAATATTCCTCTTACTATAGTTTATAATTTCACTTTAAGGACATCAAGATGTACGAATGATTGAGCAATGCTTTGAAATTCATTTCACTTCACCACATCTACACATTATTTTTTGGAATACCCTCTCACTCTTACAGCAAGGAAGAGTTTCTGGTACCTGGTAATATAGTGCAGCACTGTCCAATAGACTGGGGGGGGTGGCTCAGGCTTAGAGAGGAGCAGTCAGGGGTTTCATGTGCCAGCCTTTCATGCCCAGCTGTGAAATTAGGATGCCCTACAGTTCCTTGGCTCAGAAACAGGTAACCTAAGAATGGTGAAAATTCTAGCTGGAATGGGATTTTACAGCCCTCTCTGATGTGGCAGCATGGGTGGGATCAAGCTCTGAGATCCATAGGTCCTGCTTCTGCTTTTACTACATCTTCTTGAGACATCTACAAGGATTCTGGCCTCGAAGAGCCTGGTTCCTAGGCAATAAATTACATGTGAAATCTAATGTTTGGGTGCCAATGGAAGGAACTTCCTGAATATGTCTAAGTATTTCTTTCCCACATCTAACATTTTATGGTTAAAATAGTAAAACCATACAGAGAAATTAAATCATAATTTTCAGCAAGCCATAATTCATAATTTTCATTTTCCTATAACTTGGAACTCTTCTGTTTATTTTATTCATAAATAAATGCAAAAGAGGTGCTGTCCCAGCTTCTCTTCTTGTTAATCTCTGTTATGGAACTGGATTCAGAACATCAAATTCTCTTTAGATAGTAATGCTACTTCATTCACCATAAATCCACAGATCTCAAATACTGTCTAAGAGGCAAAAGACCGTGCTTTCCATTATCAGTTTCACATTCCTTGTGTGACTTGACTGATTAGAAACATGGCCAATGGTTTAACCAAGTAGATAATATTTTTAATAAAAGTAGAAACCCTCAATTAGAGAAGTAGTTAGAGCTATTTATCTTACAAAAACTATTATACAAACACAGAAACACTGCACTTCATTTTAAAATTTGATGCTGCCATTTCATCCCTCATGGCACTTACAGCAAATGAAATTTCCTAATTGGATGTGATATAAAACACTGAAAGCAGAACAAAAAACATATGTCACTAGCAGGTCAAGGGAAGTGATTTTTTCCTCTCTATTCTGCTTTTGTGACACCTTGCTTAGAGTACTGTGTCCAGTTCTGTAGTTCCCAATACAAGAAGGACATGGACCTGTTGGAGCAAGTCCAGAGGAGGGCCACAAGGATGATCAGAGGGCTGGAGCACCTCTCCCTATGAAGACAGGCTGAGGGAATTGGTGTTGTTCAGCCTGGAGAAGAAAAGGCTCTGGGGGTAACTTATAGCAGCCTTCCAGTACCTCAAAGGCATCTACACGAAAGCAGAAGTGGGACTTATAAAGGACTCTTGTGACAAGGGGGAATACTGAAAAACTGAATTAAAACTCCAAGTCAGCATTCAGGCCAAATTCAGCAAGTCCTCTCCTGCTGGTCAGCCACTGCGAAAAGACCCTTCCATCCATGACAAATACGATTTTCCTATTCAGAAACAAACTCCCTCTTCCTCAATCCTCTCTTGCTGAGGCAAAGTAAACCAAGGCCAATACAAGACTTGCATTTAAGGGAGACTAGCTCTCACACTATAGCTGTTGATGCCTACTTGTTAATTTATTTTCAAATTTCATAGACTTTTAAGAGTGAGTGCATTGCTAGAAGTTTTTGACTTTGTTGGGGTTTTTTTTTTTTTTTAAGTTTAACATTGCTTAAATTGTTTGCTCCTTCTGGTAAGTGGCATTTTAACTAACTTAAGTAGCATCTCTCCAGAATGCACACAGTTTCCTGAACCCAGACAAGAATTTTAAATCAATAGGACTCCTCAAATACTTCAAGCATGGTTATCAATTACTTCAAAGAATGGTTTAAGTTAAAAGAGGGGAGACTTGGTTTAGATTTCTGGAAGAAATTCCTCACTGTGAGGGTCCTGAAACACTGGAACAAGTTGCTCAGGAATGTCGTGGATGCCCCCTCCCTGGAAGTGTTCAAGACTAGGCTGAATGGGGCTCTAGGCAACCTGGTCTAGTGAGAGGTGTCGCTGCCCATGACAGTTCCACCCCTTGGGAACTAGATGATCTCTGAGATCCTTTCAAATCTAAGCCATTCTGTGTTTCAACGAACTGCTATAAAGATTGCCCAAAATTAAAACAATGTGCTCACAATAACCCTAAAAATTAACACATTTTAACAGAAAAGGAAAAAAATTACTAAAAATTATGAATCTTCTCCAAAAATTAATCTTTTTTTCACCCAAACAGTACTAGTATAAACGAAACTAAAATCACTCTAAGGGATGTGGATTTCCTGGTGGTGATCTGGGAACACATTCCTGATTGTAATTCTATGAGGATCTGGACAAATAGTTTTTATGAGTAAAACACAATGCACAAGGTTATGGTATTATTAAATTAAAGGTAACAAAATCTTATTTAATGTGACAAAGTTATTGCTAATACCTAGTCAGCTTCTAGTGAGCTTCTGGCTTAATGATCTCCTCTTCATGGTCAAATGCTTCTAGGTTTCGCAAACCTTTTTTTTTCTTGTGGCTGCT
Source organism: Phoeniculus purpureus (assembly GCA_028565055.1). Lineage (NCBI taxonomy): Eukaryota > Metazoa > Chordata > Aves > Bucerotiformes > Phoeniculidae > Phoeniculus > Phoeniculus purpureus. Next base: position 69,968,519 of record JAOXOE010000001.1, read on the forward strand.
TTGAATGAAAGATTTATCATTGTACTAAAATTCTATAAAAAAAACATCCTGAGATTATATCTCAAGAAGCTCTTGCCTTTTGCTCTCTGCTGATTGAAAATCTGTTTTTAATTTGAAATTTAGAATGAAAAATCCTTTGCTGTTAAAGAATTACTACACCTTTGTCCTACAGTATTCACTGAGAATTCAGCGAAAATATGTTGAAAAATGACATGACTTTTTAACTTCTCTTACTAGTATGGTATAATAAAGTAATAACAATATCAGCGTGAAGCCAAACTAATAACTAAACATGAGTCCTCTAAAAAAGTAGGCATTGCCACTGTTGAAGCAGCTACAACTGCAACTCAAAATTCGGACAAAATCACAAGATTCCTACATCATCTTAACTACGTATGCAAGGAAAAGGATCATAAAATCAGATTGCTTCTGGATCCCAGTAAAGCTTCCTCTCTTTTCCCTGTACTAAGTGGGTCATTGATCACATTGGACACCTTCAGGACATCTTGGGAACAACAGGATTTTTTCCCCTCAATTCCTTAGAAAGAATATGAGGGGGGATTATTCAATCAGGTTGGTTTGCCCAAGTCTCCAGATCCAGCGACCTGCAATTTGAATGACAGACGTCTACTTTGAAGATTATTCAGACTTTACTGGTGGCAGACTTTTAAAATATTTAAGAACTAAAGTGTATACAGAACTATGAAATACGTTCTCTGAATACACCTCACATGATGTAAGAAAGAAACTTATTTGGGATGGTAAATTCAAGCCCTCACAATTTCAATAAACAAAATAACTGAGAATTTCAAACATTGTCCTTTTTCCTTGTGTTCACGTGTGGTGAGACATTCTTTAATACACAAAAATTGTTTTCTCACAAGATAAAGTCTCCTTCAGTACACGGGCTACACAGTGCTCAGGGTTATGCAGTGAGTGAGTGATGCTGCTTTTATTTTTGCCTTAGTTTTGGTCATGCACTTGGTTAGGAAACAAAGCAAAAAAAGGAAGACTGGTTGTTTGGTTGAGCTTGATGAACGCCACGGAGAGCAGTTTCATTTCATCTTCTTTGACAGACTTTGCTATGTTCCTTCCTTTATTTCTAGGTGTTCAATTTGCTTTGCAAAATTGCTGAAGATCCCTGAATGCAACTGAAGTCTTCCTAAAAATATTCCCTGTTTATCTGCAGTGTATTATTTCTACAGACAATATATGCCATATGTTTGCTGCTTTTTGAGCTAGTTACAAAGCTGAAAAGTGAAGACTCAATCTCATATTTTCAAAGGTTTTTCTGAGGATAACTTGGAAACTTTGTAAAGTTATGCAGTTCCTTAAATATTTCTGTATTTATACTCTGTGTACTTGACTCAATTTTCTGTAAGAAAGGCATCAACAAAGAGATAAGAGTGCCCAGAACCAGTCTTAAAACAAAGAAGTCATTAAGAAGCTGAACTTTAGTGAACTGTGAAAAAAAAAAAGTCATATTTGCAGCAATCAAAAAAGCAAAAGCCTTCTTGGCCCTCTGTCAGTTAAATACATTTTTAATACTGCTGCTACCAAATAACAATCCTTTGATTTTTTCTTTCCAAAAGCTTGCAAAGTTGCTGGCAGTTATAGTAACTGTTCCAGTTTCTATTGTCAGCTCTGCCAGGCTTTCATACATCTTACTAGTCTCTCACGTCTCCCTTCAGAGCTCATGTTACTTGTCTCTGATTTTGCCAGAATAAATTCCTGTAATGTCACACAGTTTTCTTCTCACTCTTAGTCTACCCTCCTGTCTCAGTAGGCTCTGGTTGTGTTTTTTAATTAGATGGTGTCCTTTTCAGAGAATGGAAGTTTGGACAGAGAGGTGAAAAAAGGGTCACTGGTAATTTATTGCATGTAGTAGGGCTGAGCTAGCTGGTAACTATATGGCTGTAAACTTGAATAATTAGTTTTGTAGGGAATATTGGAAGATTCAGTACTCCAGGTGAAACTGAAAGGAATCCAAATCATTATCTTATTGAAACCTCTCAAGAAGTGTAAAAACAGGTCATCTGTCAAGAATTCACATGCCACTATTACTTATAAGGAAAGACATAATTCAAGAGCAGCTTCTGAGATGGTTTTCTTTTCACTTTTGAGTTCACCTAGAACTACAAAATTTAAAAATGTATGCTAAGATATTGCTTTAGAGACTATGTTTTCGACTATAATTTTCTAAACTACTTGCATATTGGCTATTTGGACTTGCTTCACAAAGGCTGGTTGGCTCCTGCATATTTTTCATATAAAGTAGCATTAACAATAGGAGCACACACTTTTTAAAATTCAGTGCTAAGGAAAGACAATGGAGATTATGAAGTTTGGTAGCATCTTTCATTTCATTGTTATTGACAGCTAATTACTGCATGACTAAAGCACCATTATTATCAGAGCAATGAGAGACAGACTTGTGGACTTAAAAAAACACAGGTCTGGAAGATTATGACACTGGCATCTCTTCTAGGGACCTGTCTGTCAGCTGGCCCTACGTAATCCTATGGATGAGGCAGCATTAGAGGAGAAAAGCTCCAGACAGCTCTGTATCAAGCAGCCTTTACAGCCTCAGGGAAAACAACCATTCAGCGCCTGGTGAACCCATGGCTGTTGGTGCATTTTGCACAGCTCACTTGCAGAAGAGGAACAATCATGTCTCCCAGTTCAGTAAAAGAAAACCAAGAAAACCAAAAATATGTAGCTCAATGAATTCTTACTTGCATAGCTCAGAAAGAAAGCTTTAAAAGATAGCATGTCACTGCCAAAATTCCTAGATAGAAAACAAGTTCAGTAGTTCTCACTGAATGGGGCTGCGCAGAGGCAAAGTCAGGGTTTACTAGTTAAGTGCTGTGGGACCCTCATTGGTCCTGCTCCGTTGGATAATAGGAGCTGCTCTGGTCCTGTGGCCATCAACTGCAAAGGCCATGTGCCAACCATAGGCTTGAAATTGATCTGTACCACAAAATAGGTATAAGCGAGATCACTCACACTTCTAGAGCTCAACAGGCCCCATGGCTAATGCTGGTCCTGCCCTAAATAAGCTACACTGGCAAATTTCCTACAGTATTACTACCCAGTCCTCATACAATCTCAAAGGGAAGTGTTAAACAAGACGTGTAGAATATTTTAAAAAGACATTCTGTTTATGCTTAATAAAAACAAACCAAAAAAGATCTCCCAAGGTCCTTAGTAGTGCCTATTACTGTGCATATCCTCAATTCATGACTAATGCATTTTAATTCATTCAGAGGGTACATTTTAAACAATACTTCACTATGTGCTGCCCTTGAGATGTTCAAGATATTGTTTGTTCTATTCACTATCCTTCATCCAAGATTGTAATGATAAATTCAGTCATGATGGTATTGTTTATGATATGCATAGCTGTGACACATGATAATTTCATAATCATTTCAAGACACCATGTGGTTTCTTTTGACATTTTGTGACAGGCTGTGTTATCAAGCACAATTGTTTGCACAGGAAACCACTGCAACACGTGATCCTTGGGATATTATGCTATCTCCTGATAATGATGTCATTAACATGTGCATACTATAATTAATGACTACAGGAACGATTCATTCGAGCAAGGCTTTTGAATCCATTTCATCTAAAAAGGGAAAGAAAACCTATAATCATTTGGGCTCAGATCCTGAGAGCTGCTCACTTGCAAACTGCTGCAGCTACGCTGGGTGACCCATTAATTGAGGCATATTAAATAAGAAGCACTTATTTCTCAGTTATATTACAGAAGCTTGGATCAGAATCATTATCATAATGATTGTTCTATAGAGATCAGTGAGAAAAACATAAACCTATCAGTACTTCAGAACCCTTTGTCACTCTTACCAATGGTAGCCAGGAAACAATTACAGTTCATCAGCCCACACAGTTAAAATAGTGAGGCTGAAGACATGCAAATAGGAAACCTAGTGCAGTGAATACCATCCCTTCATTCTCCTGTAAGCCATAAGACAGAAAATTGCACTCCTTATGTCCTTGTCTGTGTGCCATATAGAAAGGAAAAGGTTTAGGTACCTGAAGCTTTCTCATATAAGATTGATACTTTCTATCCCTCACCGTTATAATGGCATCCTCTCGAGCTGGTAAAATATGACCTATTTTTTGCCATCTTATTTTTTGCCCATATATTCATTGGGTGGTTCCATGTCCCAATGTCAGTCATGCCATGGTTTTATCATCATGTCTTTTGTGTTTCACTACAAGCTCAATTCTGCTTTTCCACTGCTTATAGCTACCTAAAACAACCCCCCCACACACAGACTTTTTTTTCAAGCCTGGTAATCCATTCTTCTTCCTTAAGGCTAGCAAAATCCTACACAGACCTTTTCACCTTTTTGTTTTCTTTGGATTTTCAGAAAATAACTGTGAGTAAACTAAATATGCAAGCTACCACAGCTGTGGTCCTCAGGAAAACTGTGTATGATGTGTCTGGAGCACATAAGCACATAAATACACAGTTTATCTGTAGCATTCAAAGAACCTACTGTGTATTAACAAAACCGTGGTAACTGCCCAGGTCCATGCTTGTCACACAGCAAATGGGAGGAAATTCAACCTCTTCAATTCGTGAGTAATTACTTCACATATCCTTCATTCTAGGCAGATGCACGGACACCTACCACAGATCAGCAGATTCCAAGCCCATTGTCTCTTCCATGCTCATTGAGCCTTCTCTTCCAGAAGGGCTCAAATTTCTTTCTTTATTATTGATTTATTCTACTTTGTTACCTTAACTGTTGAAATAACTGGACAGCAGCGGTTAAAAGCAGATGACAGGAAAGGAAGACGCTTTAGTCATCCTGGAAAGCTAAATAATAGGTAGTGAGTGCCAGCCTTACATATTCTACCTAAGTCACTGTTTCCTTCACTTTTTTAATATGTCTTTAAGTGTTTTAAGAGAGGTCTACCAGTTTCACAGTGAAAGGCTTAAGACTGAAGTATTGCAGTGTTAATTCTCTGTGCAATAAATTTCACTGAGAATGCTGAAACAAAGTAGATCCACAAGGGGAAGGGTCACTAAAAGCAATCAAAACTCAGAAGTCCTCATCTACATCTGTTTCTCCACTGATCAGTTCCCTGAAATACATCTCAAAACAAACACAGGTGATGTATAGAGTCAAAAAAAATTCCTGAGGGCACACAGGATCGCTATGTACTCCCGTAACAGTCTTCCCCACCATTTAAATCTGTGCCTATTTTCCTTAAAAGATAGGCCCTTAATGTAACTATTACTTAAACCTAAGAGATAGGCATTTAGTAAATGACGGTTGAATCTTAAACAAGTGTTATTAGACGTTATCATTTATCAAATATTCAGGTTGATGACCACCACTTAAAAATCTGAAAATAGGATATTTTTCTTGGTGAAAGTATGGGTTTGTGGATCTATGTATCAATCCTGCTGCACTATTGTGTTTGTGCATGTGTGCAATCACCAGAATCAATGACCACTACTTAAAAGGAAAAAATAACCCTCTAACAGATGCTCTTTCTATTGCTCTAACTATTTGCAACAAAAGGTACTTATGTAATAGTTCTGTTGAGGTATTTGTTTACTCTGTCTAATTTTGTAGTTATAAGTTTGTATCATCCACATTTCAGAAAAGACATCCTTGGAAAACTCTGGTCTTTTATGAGGAAAGAGATGGAAGGAAGACAACAGGTTGGCCCCAGGTACTTATGTCTCAACATAACATGCCAATTAGTAGAAAAATATTCACGGCAGGCTGCTGACTATATGATTTATGATTTTAACTAAAACTAGAAAAGTACAGAATGGGAAAATAGGACTGAGAGAACTTGCAATACTCCCTGAAAAACAGACTATGACATAAATTGTTGCATTACCACTCATTTCCAGACTTGCTGGAGCTTGATTACATATACTAAAAGTTTGAGCCAAATTTTAAAACAAAAAAACCTCAAACCCAACCTAACTCCTAGCAACATTTCTTTAAATTCCTAGATAGCCATTTACTTTGCTAAGCATGCTTCAGCATGTCACTGATTACATGAAAGAGATTGTATCTACACTACTTTTAAACTTCAGGGCTATACCTGAGGAATGAAGAAATGGCTTTAGGAACACAATATTTAGGATTTTTTTTTTTGAGAATGTATCTTTAGGGGTTAAATTTCACACAAAAAAATTAACAGGAATGTCACAGACAAGAATAATTGTGTTTGATGAAGGCAGAGTCCCCATTATAGGTCTATTATTTTTCCTGCTAAAAAACTAGACATGTAATTGTTTTTTCCTGCAAAGATGTCAAATCAGCCATCTCTATCCAATCACCAACTATCATCATGTCAAACACCAATCATCTCTCTCAAAGCTGCATCACACCTAAGTAAACAGCATACGAAGTACCTTCAGGAAAACCTTATACCATCTGATCAGCTTTAGATGGGTTTGGTTATCTTTCTCATTCTTTCTATTAGGTGAGCATCAAACAGCATGTTCACGTGAGTACACACATATTAATTCATATAGGCACACAGAGATACTGGTAAGTGAGGCTTTTCACTCACACAGATCAGAGAAGGAGACCTCACTGGACATTTACCACACAGCAGTATCACAGGATATTTTGAAAAACGAAATGCAGAAACATCCAGCAAAGCACAGAATCATTTAGATTGGATAAGAATTTTAAGATGTCCAACCTTTAACCTAACTCTACAAAGTCCACTTTTAAACCACATCCTTAAGCACTATATATACATGACTTTTAAACAAATCCAGGGATGGCGATTCAAACCTGGGTAGCCTGTTCTGGTGCTTGATGATCCTTTCAATAAAGAACGTTTTCCTAATGTCAAACCTAAACTTTTCATGGCTCAGCTTAAGGCCATTTCCTTTTGTTCTACAACTTGTTTCTTGTGAGAAAGACCAACACACACTTTACGGTAGCTGTAGAGAAGCAATCAGGTCTTCTCTCAGCCTCCTTTTCGTCACACACTTGCCTAGTTTAGAAAGGACTTTCCAGATCATCTAGTCCAACAATTAACCCAACATTAACAAGTCCTCAACTAAATCATATCCCTAAGTACTGTGTCTACATGTTCAAATGTTTCCAGAGATGGGGACAGCACCAGTGCCCTGGACAATCCATTTCAAAGCCTGATAAGCCTTTCCACAAAGAAATTCTTCCAAATATCCAATCTAAACCTCCCTTTGCACAACTTGAGGCCATTTCCTCTTTTCCTATCATTTATCACTTGGTCACTTGGTTGAACAGACTGATCTCCACCAAATAGTCCCAGTTCTCTCAGTCACTCGTCGTAAGTCCTGTTTTGCAGAACCTTTGCCAACCTTGTTGCCCTTCAGTCATAAAAGAAGGGCATAAAATTATCTGTCTTTTCATTATCTGTCCACACTGGGGTGACTCTTCAGTTGCCTGAGAGCACATCAGCTTGCATGAGAGTGCAGACTCAGAATTACCACAGACAAAACAATGTCATAATAGCAATCACATAGATCTACTTGTACCTGCACAGATGGCTCTGTTCTGATGTTTTGATAAATGCATACAGTGAAGAACTTTCATAACCATGTAAATTCTTAACAGACACTATTGCATGCTCTTTTGCAGTCAGCAAGAGAGTTTCACTATTCTAAACAAGACGACAATTTTCATGAAAAATACTGTTTTACAGGTCGAGAACCATTGTTGGAACGCTAGCATTTATTCCCTTCCTGAAAAATCATTTCTATTTCTGACTTTGTCCATAAATCCATCTACACTCATGCAGCTGTCTGTCACTGCTTTTCCAGGGGCTACCAGGTATTTGGAAGCTAAGCACTGAAAAATAAATGGCAGAGAAGGTAAAATTAATATTGTAAAGATGTACAGACTTCATGGACAACACAATTCCTACACAATCAAATATTCTAGCTCAGTATGGAAATGAAAACAAAAAGTGAATGTAAGACTAATTATTCTGTGGCTTGATGGAGACAGTTAAAAAAAATAAAGGATTGTGTTAGATTAATCATTAGTAATCAGGCCAACAGTAAGAGCTCATTCTTTCATTATCTCCTGGTTTGACAGACCAAATCGATTCATTCCTTAACCCTGTAGGTTCCTAATAAGATTTACCTAAAAATGGAACCACGTTTCTTTAGTTATCTATGCCGTGAAGACATTAAGGAATCAATTGTTGTGGCTATAAGCAGACACTTCCTCTTTTTCCCAAGAAATATGAAAGCAACAGACTAACAAACATCTGAGCAAACAGTGTGGATGGGAGCTTACACACTGGTGCAGAGGATAAAGCTTCGTGGTGAAGCAGTCTAGGGTGAAGGAAACTTGATTCACATGAAGGAAATACATATAGGTTACTGAAGGAAAATCTGCATTTGCAAATCCTTTTTTCTGATTATATCTGACATACACAGCAGGAAAGGGTATATGTAGCAATGCCTTGAAATCTTTTCCATACCGAGTCTTCAGCTTGTAGACAGCTCTTCTTTCTACTGCATTTTCTATTCCTTTTATATGCCTCCCAGATGTTAAATTATTTTTTGGGTTTTTGTTGATTATCACAGAATCTATACATAGTAATTATACTGAGTACCACTGTAGGACTTTTCACAGAGGGGTATGAACAAAGGTACTACCATGAAATTATTGAAAAACTATTTTGAAGAGAAAATAGATAATACTACAGAAATAGAGACATTTTTTAAATATTTGAAAGCAAAATTGCTTGCTTTAAAAGAAGCTTTAAATTGCATGGTTGGAAGAAGTTGTAAAAGATTGTCTCTGGTTAATAGCAACATTTGGTATTATAATCAAAAAGAAGAACACTTATGAAAAGCATAATATATTTGCATATAAACTACCTTTTTAACATTTTTCTTTTACGGCAGGAAAATTGTAGAGAAAAATGTATGCAATTGATTTAACTTGATATTCAAAAGTACTTTATATCCTACATATTTTTTATGACTTTTTTAAGTTACAAGTCATCATTTCTTTCTTTACGTTTAATGGCAAGTTATAATTTTACATTAAACTAAACAGCCATAGTAAATAAACAAGTAACATGAAAAATTATAATGGATCATCATGCAGTTCCTAGTTAGACTAGATCTTAAGGAATATGTTCTTCAGTACAAGGGTGTAGAAACTCTGCCATATATTGCCTGGAGAAGCTGTAGATACCCCTCCTCGGAGGTGTTCAAGGCCAAGTTAGACAAGGCCTTGAGCAACTAAGCCTAGTTGAGAGATGCCCCTGCCCATGGCAGGGAGTTTGGAGTAAGTGATCTCTAAGGTCTCTTCTAAGCTAAGCCATTCTATGTTTCCTATAAAAGACCATGAATAACCTTTTGAAACAGAAGTCTTGTGCGTAAAACAGTCTTTGAAGCCCAAAATTGTGGTTCAGTCATTCAAAGTGCAGAAGAAACCTTGAAATGCAAGAAAAAATACTGAAGTGTAAGACTCTCTCCACTGCTTTTGCTGTTCAAAGAGCATTCTGCAAATCCTAAACTTATATCAGACTAATAATGGGGAGCTTTGAAATGGATAAATAGAAGAATGAAAGTGGAATGGAAAAGGATTTTTAAATAAAAAGAGGAAGTGATGGCAGAGATGTGAGGTTTGCAGAATGGTGACGGGGCTGCAAAGGGAAAATTGTGAGACAAGACAATATGCTTGGTGCTACTGCTGGGGCATGTTGATTTTGTAAATGAGATGTACCTTAAAGCTGGCTTGATTAGGCACAGAGAAAGGAGATGAGGAGAAAGGGAAAAGGAGAGTAGAGAGAAAACACTGTACTAGAACAGCTAGCTTTTCTGAAGTTGAAATAGTCATGTGTACTGCACACACCAGCTAAATTAATTTACAGCCACTATTGCTTTACAGTGCTCTCTTGATTTAAGCTTATTTAATCTCTGTTAGTGAGAGGTAGGACACTTCATGACACTGCAAATACAGAAATAGGCAACAATAGATCATGCATGCACTTCCTCCACTAGAAGCCAACATTAAACCCTGCAAATACACTGCATACAGTCCCCGACCCTACAAATAATATTAATTGTATATTTTATATGTTCATGTATATTTTAAAATGTTCCTGAGGAAAAGAGTTTGGTTTAATAAAACAGAAGCATGAAAATCCCGATAAGTATATACACTATAAGAATCATATACCTCTTAAAGTAAACACTACAGAAAAAACGAGACTATGTACCTGTATAAAGCTGCATTTGAAATCAGTTTGACTGTAAGTGAACCAATAAACATCACTACTGAATTATCAACATGGTTAGAATTTAGTTCTTACTTGTCTACCACTTGGAGTAAATGAAAAAACAAAGTTAGTAGAAGATCATCCTAATGTTATTTGTACTAAGACATACTTTTGTGCAGCTTATTTTGAGATTTAGATCCACTTCACAATTTTAAGAAAATATCTGAAAAAAAAAAATTAAGTCATTTTGGTTTTAAGAGTGGTATGTTCTGATGATAAATCATATATCTGAGATTAATATTCACATTTAATTACTGTGTCTACTCTCATGGTTAGTTGCCCAGATGGCAACTCAGCCCCACTGGGGCTGTGGACAAGAGAAGTGGAAGCTGCAAAAGTGAGAAAGCTTGTGGATCCAAATAGTTTAATAAACAAAGCAAAAGCCATGTGAGCAAGCAACACAAAACAAGGAACTCGGGCACCACTTCCTACGGGCAGGCAGGTGTTCAGCCATCTCCAGGACAGCAGGGCTCCATCACACTTAACAATGACTTGGGAAGACAAAATGCCGTAAATCCAAATAACACCTCCTCTTTTCTTCTTCCCCGCTTCAGCTTTGTATGCTGAGCATGACATCATACAGTACAGAATACCCCTTTGGTCAGTTGGGTTCAGCTGTCTCAGCTGTGTTGCCTCTACTTCTTCTGCACCCACAGCCTACTCAGTGGTGGGATGGGTGTGAGAAGCTAAGAGGTCTTGATTTTGCATAAGCACTGCTCAGCAAGAATTAAAATATCTCTAAATTATCAACATTTCCCGAAGAAATTCAAAACATACCACTATACTAGCTACTCTATCTCAGCCAAAACCAGCACACTACTAATTAATCTCCCCATCTTTCAGTTGATAGGGTATTATATGAGAGATGTTACCACAGCCTCTAAATGCTATCCTAATTCTGTTGAGAGTTCTTCCTTCAATTGTGGCTGTAGGAATCAGCATGCAGGAAATGGAGGACTGGCTTGGAAGCACACGTAACAAGGAACTGGACTTTAAAATGCCTGCTGACACTGAGGGACTGTGCATGGAGTGAACGGGCTCCATGTTTCCACAAGCAGGAAGAACTGCTGGAATTCTCTTTCCTTTGAAGAGCTGGAGATAGTAGTTTGGCCCAGTTATGTAAGAACATGTGATTAATCTCTGTCTCTTTTTGTGTGTTGGGGGGGGTTATGTGGGGTGAATTAAATGCATCTTGTTTTTTCCACAAATCAAGTTAGTTTTGGTTTTTGCCTGCAATTTATAAGTGGTTTATGAACCCTCCTTGTTTCGCTTTTGTTTTTACCCAATTAACATTTATTAACTAAATTAACTGGTTAATTTCATCTCAGAATAAACCCTTGACAGTCCACTGACCACTGCTGGAGAAACCTGGACGCTGTGTTTATTGTGGTCTGAGAGCCATGGAAATAAAACCTTGTCTGAAAAAACTAGTAATTTAACAGGACGCTAGAAGAACAACCCTAGATACCAGTATAGGTTGGGGACTGACCAGTTGAAGAGCAGTGTAGGAGAAAGGGACCTGAGGCTCCTGGTGGACAGCAGGATGACCATGAGCCAGCAATGTGCCCCTGTGGCCAAGAGGGCCAACAGCATCCTGGGGTGGATCAGAAAGGGGGTGGTTAGCAGATCGAGAGAGGTTCTTCTCCCCCTCTACTCTGCACTAGTGAGACCACATCTGGAGTATTGTG
>JAOXOE010000001.1:69986146-69998813 GCA_028565055.1 Phoeniculus purpureus
TACTTTCATCTTAAAGCCTGTGTTGCAGGTGCTTAGAACATCTAGAAAACAATATGGATGTGTTCCTGTGTGACTTGTGATCCTGCTGTGGCAGGGGGATTGGACTAGATGATCTTTTGAGATCCCTTTCAATCCCTAATGATTCTATGATTCTATTAAATATTTATTTGCCATGACTACCATTTCCTTCTTATCATTAAGAGACTTGTTAAATAAGCCAAGCTGGTTTATAGCTTGAGCTGGATTACAAAAAGCCCACTGGTTTTAGTGGTAGTGAGTCATAGAAATGTATCACATCAATGTTATTCTGTCCACTCCTGAACTACCAAAGCAAAAATTTGTTTACCCTCTTTTGACATCAGATGTCAATAGCTTTCCTGTTCAGTTCACACAAAACTGACACTAGGAATTCTTGAACTGTAAAGCAACCAGTCGTATTTAAGACATTTGTCACAGAATCTATGAAAGCCAAAAATTTATCCAACAATGTTAATAATAGAATAGGTGTAAACTTTTATCAAACTTGGAAATAAACCATTTGTGTGTAAGAGTGGCTTTTTTTTTTTAAGTTCACAGCTATACTATCACTGGCTAGTACCTATGGCACAAGGGGCAGTTAAGAAATTAAGGAGGTGGCTGTAAAAGGATGCTGCCATGTCTTTCCTTCTGAGAGGCAGTCTAGTTTCAGGACCAGTAACTAAATCTATTTGAGCCACTATACATTTTTATCATAAGATCTGAGCTACTGCTTATGGGCAACCCATATATAGGCTCAAAGAAGATGGGATGACAATTTCTCACAAGGGAGGCACAACAAAACTTACTAATGATAATCTTTATTTTGTGGAACGCCATTTCTTAATTAACAGTTTTGTCACCTTGAAACTACTGCCTGGGCCACCTCTCACCTTCTTTCTGTGAGTAAAAAAGGCATTTAAGACAACCTTGTGGAGCAGAATCAACAATTAAGAACATTGAATTTCATGAAGGAAGCCAAATTTTTTATCTAATAAAAGAGCCACACCTGAAGGAATAGGGTCCAGAAAAAGACTTGTGATTGAGAAGGAAAAGGTGCCAGAATAACCGTAGAGAAAATGAAAACAATGAAGAACAAAATACAGTACTAGAGAAAACAAAGGAGTTATGGGACCTCACTTTGTACTTGCTCCACCTAAGCAAGTGCATGTACAATATACCATGACCATGGCATCAGTACAGGGGATCTAGCTATAACTGAAGCCCAACATAGCACAATTTCCAAGAGCAGCTTGTCCTTAATGTGTTCTTGATTAAAGTTCAATCTGTGCTTCTTCAACACACACACCGACACACTAATGGCATTTGCTTTAACAGCCATGCTGGGAGCAGTACGCATGTTAGGGTGGATGTGTGAGGGTGCACAGACGTGCTTCCCTGCTATCTCAGAGCTGGAGGGGTTTTCATTAGATTCAAACAGCAGCTGACTCTCCAGGGAACCTCCTGCTCTTATTTGATAAGGGATGCTCTTTTATCACACATGAAACTGCATGCAGTGATCATACAGGCAGTGTGCATAGCTGCCAACCAGAGGAAAGCTGTTTTTCTGGAGCATATTACAGCAGTGCATTTCTACTATGGTTGAAGATTGGCTCAGAAATGGCCAGTTATGAAAATCACAGGAGCTGGAACTTCTACTGATGTGCAGAAAAAGCGTTCATTTAATATAATTGCTTTAGAGGTTGGAATATCATGTTACTTTTCAGAGTATGAAACCGATGGTGAATCACTGTAGACAGGATGCCTGAGGTACTGGGCCTTGCAAGTCTAACAAAGTTGACTCTCTTACTTTCAAAGAATTTAGTTACTTATTCACTGACATTATCACGAACAACTCAGCTAAGTCTACATATTAATGGTCTAAGCTATACCTCGCCAATGGAATTTTACTTTTAAGAAAAAAAAACCCAATGTTTTTATCGTTAAGGGCAAACCTTTTTCAAGCTAACTGACATCTCAGAACTTCAAAGCACTCAGTCAGTCTTCAAAAATCTTACAAACATGAATGTTCATGGCTTGGTGAGCTACTTCAGTACTGGTTGAATAGGTCATCCAGAAACATCTGGCATGCTAAACTGTCAATAGTCTATATTATTTCTCACTAGAGAAAAAAGAATCTCTACAGCTTTTTTATTTTTGATAATATGTCCTCTATATTCTCAGCTATGTTCATGTCTGAAAGCACTACAGTTAACATGCACTGAAAAACTGGAATGCTTTTTTCTCTTGTGCTTAGAAAATACAGATAGATCAAGGCTGTGTACACACTCCAGATTTAACAGCATCAGATACATTTCCTGCAAATTACCTGCCAGTGGCTAAGTGAAATAGACTACTGGGGTTTGGTTGTATTTACAATATCTTAGATAATGTTAAAGCATCTTCTCTTATCGACTGTAATTACATTTATAATATTTAAAAAATTGTATCATGAGAATTGATTAAGAGACTTTTCAATCCATATTTTTGTCAACTTCTGAGATTTGTAACAACTACTGAGGATATTTCTGCTTTGGTTTGAGGGTTTTTTTCCTCTTGAGCAAAGAATTTTTTTTCTTCCCCTCCTTTAATCAACTGTAGCTCACAGACACGAGGCACCTTTTTGAAATGAGATGTTTACCTTTTTCATTTGTATGTCTACATTTCTCCCTCTATTAACCAATGTTTTTTATTAACAATATTAACTTCCAGGTGCATCTGAAAACCAACAATAAATTAAACCCAACAAAATCACCCTCTGTCCTCTCTCCTCACACCTCTTCCTTTCAAATTAAGATGCAATAGACAAGCCTTTTTCACTCAATGGTAGTATCTGGATCACAGAGAAGTGTTTTAGTTCTTACTTTTAACAGTGAGGTACATGGACTTGCTGACGTCTGCTCCCACATCATTGCTGACCTTGCAGAGGTAGTATCCACTGTCTTCTTCCAGCACATGTTTAATCAGCAGGGAGCCATTTGTGAGAAGCTGGATACGACCGTTCAATGCGATTGGCTGGAACTGAGGAACCCCGGCACCTAAAGCATGAAAATAGGTTAATTAGGAAGGAAAGAAACTCCTGTTTTTAAAAAATAAGGTAGAAACTATAGCTTCCTGCACTTAGAGGCACAATTTAATTAAAATATTAACGGTGTCTGACATAATCAGAAAAAATGGAATGGTTCTTTGCCAAAACTGAATTCATTCAAGGGAAAGGAAAAAGGCTTTTGGAGTACATAGTAGCAATAATTTGCTCATGTTAAAGGTAAAGAGGTAAAAGGAACTTGAAGCAGGAGTGGGAGAACCAGAAGGGAGGAAAGAGAAAATGAAGATTTTCCAGACCATTCATGGGGAAAAAGGCACATTTGTTGTACATTTAGAGGCTGATAAATTATTGACAGTTACAGCTGAATGGTTATACAAGTGCACACACCAAATGAATTTCTTATGACTAAGAAGGATATTTGTTGTAGTAAACATGGCATAGTCTAAGAACCTCTAGGACCTTGTTTATGAAACTGTGGGTAACTTGAAAAACCACCATCAGTGACTGTGTTGCTTGTTTCCTCCTACAGTTGACTGACTGATGACACATAAACTCTCTGCTCTGCCGTGTTTGTAGCCAGTTTTATTTGCACTGTTAGAAAAAAAGAGACCAACAACAAAAATATAAAGAAAGAAGTTACAAAAATTTCAGACCACTAATTAGGCATGAGGTGCCATGCGTGGTAGTAATTGGTAAAATTGGAAGGTCCATAATAAGACAGGAAAACAAAGATCTCTTTATCACCTTTGTGTTTAAGAAAGTATCTACTTTTCTTTGGAAATAAGATTGATGAGTGTTTTAAGGAATAGGGAATAGGATCCTGCCATTTTGTTAGCATGCCATAGTGTCCAAAGGCCCACCCCAGGTTCAGCATGAAGGACTCTCTAGGGGTACATTAAGGTGTCGTTCTTGTAACAAATTTGCAACCTACACTGGCAGCAGGGGATGGGATTTTTCAGGGAAATCATAAGGTAGTCTTCTTATGGAATTCTCTTGTACCACTTTCTGTGTGCGAAGTTAGTATCTGTCAGAATTAATTACTATACGCAGTTGGCTGAATCAGCCCAGGGGGAAATACTACGAATAAATATTATGGGGAATGATTTAGTATAAAATAGCAAGCTACAACAACCTAGGAATACAACACCTAGAATATTAAAAAAATCCTTCAGACTCAAAATCCTTCTACTCTTAGAACAGTTTGCTTTGGGGACTTATATTTACATCAAAGGTCTGGTGGCTGACATTGTGGCCTCAGAAATATTTAAGCGATAAAGTTTTCACAAAAATCAGTTGCAGTTGTTGACTTTTCAACTATTTTAGTCACACACATATCCCACTTCCTTCTCTGTTTCTTTCTAATTCAATATATTTTTTAATCGTAATTTAATTGGAAGGCACATTTATCCTTTACTAACTCAACTGTATGAATGAATCTGCCTGAGGACTACATGCTCATAAAGCACAGAACCACAAACTGGTTGTTGTTAGAAGTGCCCTTAGGAGGTCATGTTTTCCAACCTTTGTGCTCAACCACCTAAAGCTGGTTGCCCAGAATCATGTTCTGGCAGCTTTTGGGTATCTCTGAAAATGAGACTCAACGGTCTCCTTGGAGCAACCTGTGCCACACTGCCCAGTCACCTTCACAGTACAAAAGTGGTTTACTTTTTCATCTGTTTACTCGGATGGAACACTCCTGTGTTTCAGTGTCTGTCCATTGCCTCTAAGTCTGAAGGAATTAAACCAACAGATGCTTTCTGATTATGGGGTGTCTATATTACTCAGAGAAAATATATTTCAGAGAAAGCAGGTCCATTTCCACTACCAGTCTATTCTGATGAACAAAAAATGAAACCTCTTTTTCCATTTTTCACTGACACAAAAATGACACATTAACTTACCTGCAGGTGTACAGATGCTCTTTGTGCTCTATTGTGGTACCTGTAGATGAGCTGTGATCTGACTGCTTTAATACTGCTAGCCTTACCTCAATAATTATTTCAGAATTTGACACAGTCATTATATAATGTGTCTGTTCAAAGGAAGGTATATTATATATCCTACAGCCTTGGACAGCCCAATAGTCTGGGTATTGAAATGGTAGTCATCCATTAGCAAAATAGATATTTTTGTAAAAAAAAAACCCTGACCTTCTCATCTATAGCCAAAAAATGAAACAACAGTTTGATGGCTTTGCCTACATTACATATCTACTAAAACTGTCTCTGATTTAAAAACTTGTTGCTAATAGAGATCCTTAAAAAAGGTTACTTGATAGTATTGTCAAATCACTACCCCTTTCTCTTTTACTAGAATGGGCTGCTTATCTATTCAGTTAATTACAACTCAACTAGCTTGGCTGCATCCTTCAGCAAACACAGAAAAACTGAATGACTTCTTAGTGGCGTACGTTCATAATTAAAAACTCGTGTATCACTGAGGTTAATGCAATTTGGAACTCTGCACATTTCTTGCCACAAACCATCTCTCTTCCCTCACTTTTTTCTTCAAATATAATTTGGAATTAGATCCTAATGTTACCCAAAATGAACTAGAGCATTTCATAAAGAATTTTTTCCTCAGACACATCTAATTTTGTGTGCTGTGCTCTGATCTATGCCCAGCCCACCTGCCTTCTCCTTTCTCCCGCACACTACCGTCTAGTTAAGCTTTTAGATCGGGAGGGGAACTCTCTCACACTCTAAGGCATTTTGTTTTGCCCTAGTGCGGTTCTGTTTTCGCGAGGGGGAGGAGGGCCGCGGAGGTTTGGGTGCGCGGTTGCCAGGTGAGCGCCGGCAGGGTTCCGATCTCCAAGCGCCCGGTGCAGGCCCGACCGGCCCGCGCCATTTTCCCTCCCTTCCCTCTCCTCCGGCGCGGACGTGGAAGGAGCCGGGTGCGAGCGCCTGTTGCTGCCGCCCCGTGCCGAGCCCCCCCTAGTGACTGGAGGCCAGAATTACACCAAATTGCCTTTTGTACATAGCTCTTCCCTTACACCATCTCCCTAAATTTTCTCTTTCCTCTACCGTGAAGGTTTTTCTGTTGTTGGGGTATTTTTTCCCTCCTTTTAAATTTATTTTGTTTCGGGTAAAATTACAATTTTTATTGTAATTTTCAAATTTGTTTATATTCCCTTCCTGTATTGGTGAGAGGGGACTCTAACAGTCTGTTCTGGAAGGTTCCGCCTATAACCCTCAAACCAGCACATTTCGTTTTTCAAAGAGTTAACACATTTAGGCTGAATAAAGTGTTCAAAGAGTTTGTTTTCTTGCTGAAACCTACCAGAAGACAACTGGCCAGAAGACACAATCTAGCAGAAAGCCCGCTTTAATTAAAAAGCAGTAAATTTCCTTGGTTATTGAGGGTCAAGTGGGGCCAGTTTTAATGTTGTGTTACATGAGAAGAAAATGTTGAAGCATTATGCAAAGCACATACTGAATTACTGCTTACACTAGCTCTATCTGACCTTTCTTTTTTGCTGGAAAGCTATGATTGGCCATGTTATGAGTTTTGAAGGAGTAAAAAAATCAGCTAAATACTGCTAAGTGAACCTTCTTCTGAGGTTGTTTCAATTACAGCAGTATCTCTTTTCTCTCAGGTGTCCCACCGAAGCCATAGCTAACACAGGCACACATTCACAATTTCAGGATGTCGCAGACAACAAGAGCACTGGAAGGGGCTGCCCAGGGAGGATGTGAAGTTGTCTTCTCTGGAAACGTTTTAAACCCACCTGGATATGTTCCTGTGTGACTTGTTCTAGGTGACCCTGCTGTGGCAGGGGGATTGGACTAGATGGTTGACCTTTCAAGGTCCCTTCCAGTCCCTAATGTTCTATGATTCTGTGATCTAGCTCAGCCTTATGTCTGTGACAATGGCCAGCACTATGTGATTAAGGAAATGACACTAGAACACCACAAACATAGCTGATACTTCCATTATTGCACCCAGTTGGACTCTGACAAAGTGGAGGTTAGGCCAGTAACTTATAGGTGTGTAAACTATTACTAAACCAGAATTAATCTGTCCCCAGTGATCATTAGAAGAATCCTACCTTTTGAGTACTTCCAGACAATGGTTGGAACAGGATAACCCTCGGCAGAGCAGTTGAGAATTACAGCTTTTCCATAGATCCCATCCTGGTCACTGGGCTGAACCACAAACCGAGGGGGCACTGGAGGAGAAAGAAGAGAAGGCATGAAAATGAGTACAACCTACCAGGTAACTCACAATGTCAGACCAGTCAGAAAAGGAGGCATAAAACTTCATAGTGGAAAGCAAAAAGTAAAACCATTGTTTTTGATGTCCAGTGACATAGTAAAGATGGTTCTACATTATGACTTATCTTCTATGTACCATATATTCCAGGCTGGGCACAACAAAAGCACTGGACAATGTAGGATACAAAAATAAGGTGATAAAAATCTTACTGTAGGAGACATTATAAAATGGGGTAACAGATCAATCAGACTGTTGTAATCAGAAGATAAATGCTTTTTAATAAAGGCACAGGTTTGAGAGACTTCTGAGAACAATTTCAGGTTTGTTTGTTTTTTTTAATAAGAGTAAACTAGTAAGATCTAGAAAAATAATTAAATTATGTAGTGTAAATAGTCTTTAAAAATAATGCTTTGTATAGCAATAAAATGACTTCATACTAAAATGAGTCTACTAGGGCTTTTCTTTCCAAACAGCCATAGAAAGGCTGAACAAAATTTGCTTGCATCATGTTGGAGTCTTATTGGAATAGACTTACATTTGTCAATGCACACATGTTATTAGACTTATTCTAAGGCAGCATAAAACCACTGCATTAAATCTTACAATCATAGGCAAGTGCTTATGTCCAGGAAAAGCTCATCATGTTCCAAAGACAGACAGACAGTGAAAATAACTAGTGACAATGCTAGACCCACACTGCTGTGTTTGGAACATGGCTAAAAGAAATGGAACTAACTGGGGCAGAGGCAAGAGACACCTTTGTACTAGGAGACATATATTTACCGCCATCAAAAATTTCAGATTCAGAAATGGCTGCCACAGTGACAAACATACATCATGTGTTAGGCTAACTCATGACTGGTAATCATCAAACAGGAAATCCCAGCAACAGCAGCCCTGGGCAATCACCCACCTTGTTCTACTTATCTCCTCACAGAAGACATTTGCTTTAGTAGCTCTTTTCTCATTGCTCTGTATTCATTTTATTGCCAAATATAAAAAAAGTCCAAATTACTTATTTTCCAAAGCAAGTGAAAAGTACAGTTAAACAAATTGTACAATTACACAAATAAATTTGATTTTATGTGACACAGAATGGGGGCATCAGCTTGTTTCAGTGCAGTGACTGTAAGCACATTTTTATTCACAGCTTCTGAAAAATCATTTACGAGCTGCTTATCCATAAAGAGGGTAGACCAAAAAGAACCTCAAACCCACAAAATAACCTCAATTGTATCAGACTTACAAGACGCAATGACTGACAACTAGTGGCCTCTTCTCTCACTGATAAGGATGAAGAGTACAATGCCTTTCAAAGTCTCTCTTACCATGCAAAACTTTTGCAACTTACTTGTTTTAGTCCCTTTCCTTTTGAATAAAATCTTCACATACTTCATGTGCTATGGATGACACTAACAAGAAATAATTTATTACATTGAATGGCTAGGCATATGCAGAAAGTTTTGGAAAAGTTAAGCAAGTTTGCCTAGTGTGAAATAAAGGCTGTCAGCCTTTAAAGTAATTTTTGCATTAAAGTGATCTGTTAAAATAAATTTTTTGTCTAATCTCTTTGGGAATATATGGCGAAAAGTGGATGAATGACGAGAGTAAATGCTGTTTGAGCATTTCTGTGGAAATACATCCTTCCACATCTTAATGTACTTGTGTAGATATTCTTGATGTGTTAATGCCTTTAATGCTGACAGGCTCTGAACAGGGATTTTAATACTGATTTAATTGTATTTTGGGTATATGTAAGTATTTGCTCAGATATTCTTTGTATCCTGATTTTTAATCACTATTTTCAATACAGAATGATATCAGAATGGGAACTGTGGAAATTAAGTTTTGCCATATAAGCTCCAGAACCGGGTGTATGATTTGGTGTGGTTTCCTTGTACTGCTCCATAACCAAAGCATATTTCAATCTTACTTGGCAAAAATTCTGCCCACATCCAGCAACAGAAAGAATACCTGTTCTTTCTACTCAGTCAGGCACTGGCCTTCCTTTAGGACTACTTATAAAAAAGACAACTGCTGTTCCGGTTTGGAAGACGTGAATCATTGACGGACTTGAGACTGACAACAGAAATCAGAACAGATGCTACAGTAAAACAGAATTACACATTAAAGGACACTCCATTTACAATCATAATACATTGTGTATTGCTGTGTAGGCAAAACAGGAAAGAATTTTCTTCTTATAGGAATTATTAAAAAGCAAATAGGGTAGGCCTTTACATTTTTCTTCTTCACTGATCATTTCATTCTCAATGTTATTTAAAATTAATAACTTGCTCCATGCTATGTGCTCCTGTATTTTAGAAGACAATTCAGTTAACTACTTGATCTAGATTTTTGATCCTTGGCTTTAGAGTATAAAGCTTTTTCATTATCTATCAGGAATTCATTACCCCATAAAAAATTTGCTTAATAAGAATTTAAAAAAGTTAATTTTTCTGATATACTTATGTAGAGTCAATGAAGAAAAGCAAGCAATTAGTTCTCCTCCTCTCTCTTCAGTTGTAAAGGCGTGGGCCTCCTCTGCCTCTTTAGAACATGCTATGCTATGAAATAGCTCATGAATATGATTGAACAGTTCTCCTTTTATTATCACCCTTGTTTCAGCAGCACAGTCCCTTGAGCCTGTAATGGAGGACATTTAAAATTGCTTTAACGGTGAGTTTCTGTTAAATTCTCGTTTAATGCAGCCCACAGATCTGTAATGAGAAATGAGCTGTTTTTTAGTGTAAGAGCAATAAATTAACAGATGCAAACTCTTTAATGGCTAAACTCAAAAGGACTAAAAAAATTTGTATTCAGTCAATATTATGACTAGCAGTCTCACACTCTGACAAAGGGAAAACAAAGGATGAGAGCAATCAGAACAGGATATTGAAGAAAAAAATCAATGGCATTCCAAAGGAAGGAAAATGCTTTTATTATCTCCATTCGTGAAATAATCCTGATAAATGATAAAAGTGAGTTGGTACCCTTAGTAGTATGCAGTTTACTGGTATCATCACTTCTCACGATGATGGGCTTTACAAGCTACTAACAAAAGCTAATTTATGAATGCCTGCCAAAATTCCCTGTTTTAATTTGCATTATGTAAAGCCAGGCATCCTTTCTGACTGTGCGTTGTGCCAGAGAACGGATGACAAACTCACACACTCCTCTTTGCTCTTCAAGTCAATGCAAGTGCTTCTGGCTCCCAAGTTCAGTGATTAGTACATCACACTGGAGAGCAATTCTGCAGGCTCCTAACATGAGCTCCTCTGGTGGGCTACTGGAGTGAGTTAAGAAATAATCTATGGCACTGGCCCAGAATACAATGCTTCATTTTTACATGGAATATTTGTACTTTATATTTCGATCGTACTGTCAAAATGATGGAAGAAATTTAATCAGCCAAAGCAACCATTGATGTATTAATGAATGAGATCATTAAACACTGTACTTTAGCAAAGATGAACAGTTATTAAATTTGGGCATTGGACCTAAGGGGTCAATTTAGCTGGTTTAGTGAAACCATTTGCTATGCAGTTCAGGAAAAAAAGATGTACTTTCGCAAAATGAGACAGTGCCTAGTGGGTTGTGTTGATCGGGTTTGTCTAATGAGAACATTAGATAGAAAGTGAACCTTCAAAGCAATCTTCAAAGATGCAGTGTAAACAGCAGCAAAGAAAGTAAATGAGTTTTGACACCAGCTGCGGCCATAAATCTTCTCCCTTTGCTTTTCTGTCACAAACTGCATTTACTGCATCATACCAGCACCACCACCACCAAACATCAGAAAGCGGATATTCACTTCGTATCTCAAAGACTCAAGGCTCAGGGATTCCTCATTGGGTGCCTATCTGTCTAATTATATATGAATACACATTCACATTTACTGCACTAAATGCATTAAGAAGGGATATTTGTTATTTAAAGAATTATCTCAACTTTAACTTATGATGTGTACATGAACAACAATTGTATAATCATGATTTATGCACCCACTACTATCTTTGAATTCTCTTTTCTGGCAGAATCAGAAACATTTTGAACTCATAATACATTTATGAGCTTTTTCTATTTTATTACCAGTTACAATCTTTTCCATTGCTTTTTATTTCATAATTATTTCATTTCCATTTTGGGAAACTACAGAAATGAGTTAAACATGATAAAGGATATACAGATTGTTAAACACTCTTTAGAAGACAGTGCTAATGAGTAAAGCCTTAATTAATTCCTCATGATGGTAAAAATGGTTGACAGAGAAAATGTTTTCCTAATTTCTGTGGATAGTTTCATGACAGGATCCTATTATTTCCCTTTTCTTACAACATAGCTAGTGAACCAAGAGCATAAAAAGAAGTAAAATAATAACAATTGTTGATGTATTTTAAGAGGAACAAATGGACAGAATCTGGTGAACCACAGGATTTTGAGTATTCTTTCACTTATATGGCATCTATGAATGAAAAGATGAGAAGGGATCAGAAACCTTTGAGAAGAAACAGCAGGAAAGCAAGTCTTTACCTAATATATATAGGTCAGGTTGGATGCAAACAGGTAGAGACCAATGGTGACCCTCTCACTGTCTTATGAACTTTGTGGTATAAGACAGGTGAAGAGCAGTATGAGAGAATAAGGTCAGTCTAGGGTTTTGGCATAAAATTCAGGTCAGACATCTTACTATATTTTTCCCTTTCCTTCTGAGTGACAACTATTACCCCAGATGAATATGCAAAACTGATTAAGACATTACCATCTAAATTAACAGAGAGAGATAAGAGGGGAGAGCAAGCGAGAGAGGCTCAAAGGAAGCTGCTGCAGAGGACTATCTGAGCAGAAAGATAATCAAGTGGGGAGGAAAAAAAAAGTGGCTTTCACAACCTTCTAAAAAGCTGCAGGTATCATGCCAACAAGTTTATCTGTCAGGTGTATATATACACAAAAGTTGTCATCCCACCACTGGGGCACAGCTCTCATGAGGAGGGTTCAATTACAGCAGTAGCACACAAAGGGAAGGAACATAAAGGTTTTGGTGTCAGTGGTGTGAGAGGAGGCCACCAAGAGCTCTTCACCTACAGAAGAAGGGACAACTAATTTATACCAAAAAAAGCAAGAGGAGGCAGACCTGACCACAGACTAAACATCAGGCCGGCCAGGAGCATTCTAGAAAATGAATTTCCCACTGACGGCAGGAGGCAGGGAAACTGTGGTTCAGGCAAGGAACTGGATGATCCTGTGGTCCCTTCCAGCGCTGACTGATTCTATGATTCTACAGTGACTTAAGGTGGAGAAGGTACTTTCACCTTAAAGCCTGTGTTGCAGGTACTTAGAACTTCTAGAAAACAATATGGATGTGTTCCTGTGTGACTTGGTCTAGGTGATCCT
>JAOXOE010000001.1:69998913-70012095 GCA_028565055.1 Phoeniculus purpureus
TCTAGGTGATCCTGCTGTGGCAGGGGGATTGGACGAGATGATCTTTCGAGGTCCCTTCCAATCCCTAATGATTCTATAAGTTAGGGGAAGGCAGAACTTGCCTTGATCATTGGGACACAGAGCAGAAATCCCTACATGTGGGGTCACTTGAGCCGTTATAGCTTCAAGGTGCTAGAAAAAGGGTAGACAGTGTTTGCAGAAAGTCAGTTTTCAGTGGTACGACCTAGATTGCCCTACCATCACTGTTTTGGTGAAGTGCCTATGGGAATCTGTACAGAGTTGCTACAATGGTTCATTCCTTTCCCTTCAAGAACTGTATATAACTGCAAATCAAGTACAACCTCAGCTGTTGTCACTAGATGCAGCATTTCTTCAAATGACAGTCATAGCCAGTGGACTTTCTGTTGTGATGGAACATTGTCAAACTTTCCTTCTCCAGCAAAAGATAAGGTTAGGAAAAATCTCCTTTTGTTAGAATGATGAATAGGGTTAAAAGTTAACAGAAAAGCTTAGGAAAAGAATGATTAAATGCATGTAGTTAGTTAGACTACTTCACTTAAGAGTTACCGGATAGATGGGAAAAGTAATAGACATCTGTGCTGAATAATATTTAAAAAAGGTTGAAAGCAGTGACATTAAAAACTACAACCTTAAGGTGATATATCAAAACCAGTGAAAAAGCAATAAACATATTCAACACCGAATATTTTTAATACTAGCATAAACAAACGTAAGCATACACGTTTGATAAGTGAAAAATTAGAGATTCATCCGTTTAGGATAGTCCTTGGACGATGGGAAGACTTGACATGAAAGGATGGGCCATGTAGAAGATTTTGTTTTAAATGAGATTTTGAGGGGGAAAACAATCCTGGAAAAGTCTCTAGGTGGTTTGGAGATACAGATTCATCATGGTATACTTACAAAAGGGAGTCTCATGGATGTACATGCAGAAATAACTAGTGTTACTTGCAATATTACAGGATGTGGAAGGACATAGAATCACAGAATTTTTAGGTTGGAGGACATCTTTATGATCACTGAGTCCAACCATTAACCTGACTATACCAAGACCACTGCTAAACCATGTCCCTGAGCTCCATATCAACACCACTATTAAATATGTTCAGGCAGTTTGAACAACTTCCTGGGCAGCTTGTTCCACCTCCTATTCAGATGAAACAGCCTCAACTCTCTCATCCACTCCTAATAAGGCTTGTTTTTCATAGCCTTCCCCAACCTTGTTGCCCTTCTTTGGACACGCACCAGCACCTCAGTATCTTTCTTGTACTGAACACGGTACACTCAAGGTGTGACCTCACCAGTGATGAGTACAGGAGGACAATCCTTCTCCCTGCTCCCACTGGCCACACTATTTCTGATACAATCCAGGATGCCATTGGCCTTCTTGGCCACATGAACACTTTTCTGGCTCATATTTAGCTGACGATTAATACCACAGGTCGTTCTCTGTTAAACAGCTTTCTACCCACTCTCTCTCAAACCTGTAATATTGCATTGGGGTGTTATGACCCAAGTGCAGGACCTGGCACTGGCCTTGTAGAAGTTAATAAAATTGGCTTTCACCTATCAGTCCAACCTGTTCAGATCTCTCTCTACAGCCTCTCTAGCCTCAAGCAGATCAACTTTGTGTCATCTGCAAAATTACTGAGGGTGCACTCAATCCTTTTGCTTAAATCATCAAGAAAGATGATGAAGAGGCAAGAGTACAACACTCTTCTTTTTTCTTTAAATTAAATTTAAAACATTTTGAAAGCTTCCAGAAAGAAAAGAAGGCAATTTGTTTATGTTGAAGTTTTTGCAGAGGAAATGTGAAAATATATCACAATGCATAATCTCTACGTAACTTGGCTAAGGTGTGACCAGAAAGTGAAAAATGTTGAAGGCAGGGTGACTCTCTAAAAGGCATCTTCTACATAAAATGTTTCCTTACTGAAACTATATTTCCACCTGTTTCAAGGCAAGACATTGTGACGTCAGCATGATCAAATGAATCATGCAAATCACATATTAAATAAAAATACAGAAAAGAATGACATAAAAGGTGAGAATTTTTCCCTGTGGAATTACCATCAGTGCTTTGCTTTTTTATTGATGTAATATTATATCAGAGACAGATCTAATTAAAAAAATGGGAATAATCAAAGAATTCCAGAGAGGAATTTGATACCATTTCAAAGTCTTTAGCCCAATGAACAAGCTTATGCCTCACAACATTTTTCAGAAAGCCACTCTTGTGGGTCCCCCATCCACCCTTTGCACTCCAGGGTTTCTGATTAATTTCAAGACTCTAAGATAGAAAAGGCATGTTGTTTTCTGTGCTTTGATGCTCTCTGTGCTCTCTTATGAAGAAAGGGATTACCATATTTCCCTCTTTTTTATACTTTCCATCAAACAGATGTTATTACAAAATACTGATTAATTCTGCTTAATTGGTGCCCTTCAAACTAATTACATCTACTTACCTCTAACAATTAATTGGCTCTGGTGTTCCACAGCTGCTGCATCATTTCTAGCTATACAGGTATAATTCCCATTGTGCATCAGAGAAAGATTAGAAATCCTTAAGGAGCTGGTAAAATCGATGTTGTCAATCGTCACCCCAAGGCTAGCTGGGATCGGCCGGCCATCCTTCTGCCAGGTGATTGTGATGGGCAAATCCCCAGACACCACTACGCAGGGAATGAAGACCCGCTGCCCAATGGAGAACCGTGGGAACTCAAAAGGCTGAATAAAAGGTGGAACTGAAACAAAAGAGGAAAGAGGAGCTATTTCAGTTATGGCCTCGTTTCTGAAAATGACATTATGGAAGGGACGTGCAGAGCTGAATGTGTAAAATAATTTTTCAAATGGACATTTGACAACCATTGACCAATGTTCATCTTAAAAAAAGTCTCTTGCAATACCTATTTGGTTTTTTCTTCTTGACTACCCAATGCATAAGCAGAGATCACAAGCAGTGAATCTCTGGCTTCTAGAGACACCAGTTACCACTGGCAGATTTCCTGCAAGAGTATTGAGCACTTCTTCAAGAAAACACACAACCAGCTTGTGACACTCCGGGTTTTTCTATAGCGACACTGCCTGGACAATCCACAATCCAGTGGCTTTCAAAGTCCAGTGCAAGTGCCTTGCTTAGGGTCAAGGAATACATTTTCGAGAGGCTCTAGCTTTGCTTCTAGGACATGATGAAAGAAAGTATAAGCTTCTCTAACTGCTCCTGGCAATTACTTTGTAGCGTTTCATGTCATAATTGTCAGTAAGACCAGGCAGAGATAAGAAGTGAAAGGCAGAGACAGTTCTTGTAGGGCAGAAAATGCAGTTAAAACTTATTTCTAAACAGAGGGGTGGTAGAAGTCATATACACTCAAGATGGCGTTTAGTTTTTGCTAAACATACTTTGCTTGGTTAATAGTTTTTTTCTTGGCTGAACCAAAAAACAGGAGCAAATTCTCTTTTTTCTATCATAGGAAAGAATTCTACCCCTTGAACATTTTGTTTTCACATACTTTTAATAAAATCCAAGTAAACAGTGAGTTGGATTCAATAAACAAAGCAAGAATTAATGGATGTGCCTTATTTTTTCCAAGTTGCAGGCATCATTATTTCTTAACAATTTGGTAAATTGAAACTCAAATACCTACCAAGAAGATGGAACTGAAATCTTCTCCCCTTCTCAGGGGAGTACTTTGTCAGCCAGGGCATTGATCAAAGATAGGTTTCTATCAATCACTCCTGAAAAGACCATAAAACCAACTTTGCAAGCAGTACTCAATTGCTCATTTATCAAAAGAGAAGGTTACTAGAGGTTATGTACCTTAGATATAGGAGTGCATTTTCCTATTCTTGCCTGAGATATTACTGACATACACTCTGTAGTACATCTGAACATCTTTAACAGAAAGATTGAAGGATACTCACAGCAGAACATTTATACTGTTGTACATTAGCTATCTTCAGAAGAAAATAAAGTTGGTCCTTTATCCAATTGTCTACCTTTTGTTTGTTCACCCTTTAGCAAATCAAGATTTAGTTTGTGTCTAAGGAAGGGATACCAAGCCCCACAAAGGGCTAAGGCTTTGTTCAAAACCTGTTGAAATGCACACACAAGAGGTTGCTACAAACCAGATATTAAATCCACTGTTTCCAGCATAGCCGTCACGCTGTTTGATGAGGAACAGTTATGACTGTACGCAGGTGCCATAGAGAGGTAACATCAGGCACTGGGCAACACAGCTCTTCCTTACAGGTTTTCCCTGACTTCTTCCCAGAGCAGCTTGCTGTCTGCGGTTGTGAGAAGTGCTGCTGCAATCAATTTTTCTCACACGCCGTCACGCCTTTTCCTGACTGTCAGCTCTCAAATTGCTAAAACCTGTCATCTTGTGTTTTGAAAATCTGGTAGATCAAGCATACAGGAAAAAAAAAAAGAAACTCGGTACAAATTACTACATTTACTTAAACTTTGAGTGGTGGAAATTAACTGCTTTTTCACTTGGGGACCTAGTGTCACAATGTGAGGCAAAATATCTGCCTGCCTCTTCTAATTACCTTGGCACAGCTAATGAATTCATGTGAGATATTTCAGATTCTTTGTACATCAGCAGTAAAATGCCAGCTTTCTATTAGTGTTTATTGACAAGGGGTTTATGATGTGTGGAAGTGAGAAATTTTTAGAATGAGACTGTCAAAAGGTTTTGATATAACCTTTTCTTTTAATGAGAGCAAGTATCTGCTAAATGCCAAGTATCGCTCGTAGTGTATTGGCCAGCACATTTCTGCCCAAACCCTTCTCTTAGTCTCAAGCACCATTACTGAAAGATATGCTAAAATTCATAACAGGGTTGCAGATTGCTTCTATACTTTCTGCTGAGTGTGTAACAAATTTGAACCAATCTTTCATGGGCAAAATTATATCAAACGTTAGACAACATAGTGCTCAAGGATTATTGTGCCCATCTTTGCTCTCCATCTTTCTGATGGAGTAAGATCATTAGGTCACGAGGAAGTATTTTTTCAGAAAATATCTATTTGCAAGGCTGAATATACCAGCTCTAAAATTCAAGTAGCAGCCTGCAGAGCATTTCAGATATTGACTAAAATATTTATAGACAGCACATTTTCCCTCTGCTTAGGTTTTTAAGGCACAGAGGAAGCCAACATTTATTTCTGCTTCATAAAATACAATATATATTCAACCCACAGCAGCCTCAGTCCTGACAAGGACCTTATTTTAAAAACCAGTGTGTAATTTAAAATCAGCATTTAAAAAAAGTAAATGGTCTACTGATAACTTTGAAGTATTGAAGAATGTTTTTACAGCTATAGCATTTACCAGTTTGGGCTGACAAAGACAGTTCCTGTTGAACCTAACATAGCAGATAAATTTTCTTCCTGCATTTGGAGAAAGAGACAGTCACAAATACCACATACATACTAAAAAACTTGCAGAATAAAGCATGCTCAAAGTCAGGCAAATAATTTAAGTATAAAAGTCGCTCATGGTCTCTATCTCTGCAGTAAAAACTTGATATATTTATTCTCAACATAAGAAAATATGGAGCTTGATTAACTAGCATGTCAGTTAAGTTTTTTATTTGCAAACTGAAGCTGTATCATTGCCAAACAATGCTAAGAAAAATTAAGAGGGATGGTATACTACTTGGAGAGAGAAAAGTTACAGTAGGATAGATGTATTTAAAATGTGTTTAAAACACTTTCAGGTGTGTTGAAGCATTTTGCTTCTTTATATGCAGCTGCAGTTTAATCATACTTCAGATCTATCTGAATTTTTGTTAAATTATGCTATTTTATGTATAAGGTATTATGTGCTCACCATATGTGTGTGTGTGCATGTGTTCATGGAAGGCGTGTTTCTTCCTCTACCCTCAACAAGCAAGAGAATGAAAATCTGCTTTGTGCAATGAAGTGCAGTGTCTTGAGAGTGTTTTATTGATGAGTGCTTGAATTAAGTGTCTACTTAAGACGAGGAGCATGGGCCAGCCTCATTAGTGCTAATACTGAAAGATTTAAATTATGGTTTTGTGACCTAGCAAGGTCTTCTGTACCTCTGGGAGATTACTGCAAAGGAGGGCAAGGATGGCTTTCGTGCTGCTCTCCGTTAACAGAGGAACATCCGTAATTTCTTGGCCTTAATTCCATGTGGGAAGAAACTACAGAGGTGATTCTAAACACTAAAATGGAGTATCCTGCAGATAACCTTACTCCTGCAGCAGCCTTGTGAACATGGTGTTTCTCTCCTGTGGCTCTGTACAGTAAAATGAAGTTTATCACTATTAGGAAGCCATGAGTGGCACCCAATGGATTTTTTTGCAATAACGATTATGCAAGAGCTGTGCCCAAAGTATAAAATACCTTTGGTAATGTACACTTGCAACACAGGTCCATTGGCTGATGCAAAGTAATAATCAACAAATTACATAGCCTCTTAAGGCAGCTCGTGACTCTAGATTTCATGCACTGGGAATGCAAAAGCCCAAACTGGTTTGTCTTTGCACAAACCCTAACCACAGTCTTGTGATTTGTAAGTTTTCTTAGCTATGTATTGCTTCTCCTAAACAGTTCCGTATCTTGCAAGTGATGGTCTGAGTAATTGCACACAGTTGCTGAAGCAATGGATATTTTGCCTTTGTTGTATGTTTCGAGCCTTGTCAGTAGAGCATGTCATTCACTGAATTACCTGTTAATGGCATTTACTGAGCCAAGCCTCATCCCCTGTTCCCTTGTTGTGCATTAAGTATTCTATCTTGAAAGGAGGGGATATCACTATGTTCTTCAGGCATTACTGTATGCATTGGAAAACAAAAAAAGATGAAGAAAACTAATCCCTGTAATGCCTTTGCTGTTGCAAAACCTTTTCTTCTACTTACAGGTTAATTCATTACCAGAATGAGCCCTATACTCAAACATCTTCAAAATCTTACCACAACAGGTTATTTTATCAGGAACTGTCATGGAGCATGGCAGAGGAAATGCTGTATTGTCCCACATGAGCTTAGGAAAGAAACTTCACGGTATGTCTTAGCACCCCCTCCACTCCTCTGCAATGCAACTCTGCCAACTTGCAAGCTCCTTTACATTCTTCTGGGAGCATCTCCAAAAGACCACAGGATATAGAATGTTCTGTAGAAGTCAAGAGTGCTTTTATGTCCCAGCTATCTACCGCACCACCTCGTTTCTGGTCTGTGAGGAGAAAAGTACATGTCTTTATCATATGAAGAATCCTGCAAAATGAGGATAGGTCAAGTACCCTGTCATTGTTTTAAAAGAGAAAATATTCTCAATTTGAAAAGAGAGACTCTGCAAGAGTATATGAATGCAATAAGCAGTTACTCTTATTGCTGGAGGGCCACCTGATTAAAAGCCTTGTGTATGCTAGGTATCCAGAAGTGCTTAGCAGTTATTCTTACTATACTTCTGGAACCTGTTTCAGAGCTATTCTTGTTTACTCCTATGTAATCTAAAGTGAACTTTCTCCTCAGCTAAGTCTGTGAAAAGTTGAAACCAACTGCATCACTAGAGCTGAATATTATGGATTTAAATGAGGAAAGGCTTTAATAGAATGATTTCTGTTTCTTAGTAGTTTGACTGGTTTCAAACCAGTTTCCTTTTCACCTGTATCCCAGAATTGTGGATAAGCAGCTGATTTTATATTTCTTTAAGTTTAAGTTTATATTTCTTTAAGTTTAAGTTTCTGCAGAGTCGATAGTGTCTTTTTTCCCCCCCCATGCCTTGTATTATTATAAACATTGATTTGAAATCTAGTGTACTCTAGACCTGCTCTATCATGTGCATGCAATCTTGTTTTCTATATGTACTTACATGCACACTGCTAATAGCTCACGCTAAGCAGTAAAGTGCTCAATATTTTCTGACCCATTTTAATAAACATATAAGCATTTCAAATATAATTGACAAATTACAAAAGAGAGCAAGAACATTCTTTCTTCCAAAACCGAATAAAGCTACACTATAAGAGAGAGAAGATGACCAGCTTTTGATAAACCAAATCATTATATGAAGATACTCTTGGACTCCTTAGCTGAGACTCTTACTCGAGTATTAAGGCTCACTTAATATTGCTTACATAACTCTGCTATACAGAAACCCATCTATACACCAACTTAAATTCTGTTTGAAAGCTACAAGTCTCCACAAAACCAGCGAGTTTTATTTTAGATTTAAGTGAAAAATTTTATACTCGTACACACTACTTCCTCACAGTGATGACTTTAATGTACAAATTTGGATGATAATTTTCTACAGTGCCAGAAGTGAAGTCTTCTGAAGTACTTCTGCAAGTTATATGGTGGTGTTCTGACACGGAAAATGTCACTATCAAAGCACATGTTCCTTTAAATCAGACTACTGCCACCATGTCCTCCCCATAGCAAGACCCCACACCTTTTCTGTAGCCTGAGGATGACTGTTTAGTAGATTTTCAAAAGATCTTGTTTTGTACAACTAGAATTTCTTATCCATGCCTGCCACAGGACCCTTGCTTAATTCCTACATTTGACAACTTCAGTTGCAAATTTCTTCTTGAAGAACTTGCAACAAATTTGGATGGATCAGAAAACATACTGCATAGGAGAGTGAAAAAAAGCAGAAAGTGATATAGTGAAAGAATTTTCTGAAGGATGTCAATGCCAGAAGTTTTTTCTGAGTCAAATTATTGTCAAGGTTCAGTCAGTAGGACAGATAAGAAGTTTTATCTTAGATATGTGCATGAAGCTCAGTTCATATTTACCGTGATTTATGTCAAAGGCTGAAGCATAAACAGATTAACAGTTTGTTGATGATAATATGCACCATGATCCCAAAAACCCTTAAAAAATTTCTCCTGATGCTCTTTCCCTTTTGTGTCTGAATATTTTTCACTATCTGAACAAGTCCTCCCGGAATTAATCTGCAACACAAATCCGCCAGTAACATCTTATGTATTAGAAAAAGCTAGTTACTTTCCAGGAAAATGAAGATAATCTTTTCAAATAGTTGCAACATGATGTTATTTAGAAACAGCTCCTCTTTGGTTTGATTGTTTTCTAAACAGAAACAGGCTAGGACAGTTCTTTAACACAGTTCATAACAGGTGAAGTGCTGTCACTTTGGTGTGAGGCAAAGAGGTTTCTAAATCAATGAGATACATGAGCTCTACAAGATCAGAAACAGTCTTTTTGAACACTGCACTTTTTATTTTAATGATGATGCTCCCTTCCCTCTCAGGGGTTCCTTTTTTCAATTAATTTCTGTTGTAGAAGTATGAATAGCAGCAGGCTGTTTACATGAGAAGTGTGTCCCATGAGACTGATGACAAGAAAATCATCGCTTACTGCTCATGGCTTTTACTGAAGCTGATAAAATTATTACTATAAATTATGTAACAAAAAATGAGATAATGACTTACTCTTGGTTTTAAAATGCTTTGAGATCTGCTAAACACTATGGAAGAGATGCTGCTGTTATTATTATATAATCTTGCCGGTTGAAGGGTGGTTTTCAATAGTAATATGAAACTCACAGATGAGTGAGTAATATAATCTTCTCCTTTGTTTGCCAGCACTTCTCATTGTAAGAGTATTTTCATTTGCTGGCAGTTTGACTGTTGTTTGGAACATATTTTTCCAGGCCAGGTGTCTGCCGCTGGCTAAATCATTTAATCTGAAAAGTTTCAGCTACAACTGTTTGTCCATTTCCAGGAATATGAAGGGAGAATGGAAAAACATAAGACAGAGACATTGTGTATACATACTGATCCTAACATAAACGCAAAAAAGAGGCGCTGTGAAAATCCACCTGCCCTGTGGTTAACAGCATGATTTTAAAGTTCAGCAGGTGACGGCACTAGCATCAGATATTCCTGCTGTCCCTATGAAAAGTCTTTAAAAGTGTGCCCAGATTTTGCAGTCTGAGTAAAACCATGTAAATAAATAGACAAATTCCCCACAGCTTTCACATAATGTGAAGTCATTTTCCAGTGGTTAACAACTAAGAGCACCGAGGTCCGAGCAGCACTGAATGCATTCTAGCACTAGGTTCAGTGGTTGAGTCAATTCCAGTCATGTGGGGTAGGTGTGGTCTGGCAAGATGTCAGAAATCAAGGTAGATGGATTTTGCTCTTTAGTGCTCATACTGGTGCCCATGCTGGGCCCACGAAGTGTGTAAAGTGTAAAATGCAGAAAGAAAAAAGATGTGGAGTCCAAGTAACAAGAGTGGGAAATAAGCCTGCATTACTGGGCACATATAGGTAGCAGCAGCAAGTGACAGAGCAGCAGCTCAAAATTGTGTCCAGGATAACAAAAGGGAATTACAGAAATTGATTCAGCGATGGTGGTGGAAAGTCAAAAGTTGAGAGCAGTCTTGTGGGGTGGAATTGCAGATGTGATGGGATACGTAAAGTAGAGTTGGGAAACTAGCTGGGGTTGTGAGACTGGGACAAAGAAACAGCAGAGCAAGTACAGCATTGACAGAGAAACAAAATGTATGTGAAGGGGAGATGCACTAGGATCCAGTGGACATAGAGAAAATGAAGACTGACAGATGACTGAAACTAGATGCTATGAGGAAAGCTCTCAGGGGGAAAGATAGTATTGAATCATGACAATAAGACATCAAGGAAATAAGGACTGAGATGGGAAAGAGATGGATTGTGAAGTGGCTGCGGAATAGAGTCTAGTTGGAGGCCTGTATCTAGTGGAATCCCCCAAGGGTCAGTACTGGGACTAGTACCATTTAATCTATTCATTAATGACTTGGGTGAGGGATTAGAGTGCACTATCAGCAAGTTTGCTGATAACACAAAGTTGTATTTTTCTCAGAATATGTGGTGGCATTTGGGACACAGTTTCTAGTTTGTGTGCACTAACTTGCTTGACATTTTCTTTTCTGTACATAGTTAAAGAGTTAATAAACCCTTTTCCAGTTCCCCTAAGCTGTCCATTGTCTGGCAAATTTATCCAAGACCTTATCGAGACCTAACTGCTTTGTTTTCCTTTTCCCTTATCTTAAATTAATTAATCTTAAATCTTAATTTCATGTGGTCTTGAACCCATCACATGAACCCATTGACAAATCACTAAAGCTGGGAGAAATCCAGTGTAAGAAACTAGTGCTGCTAAAAATAACTCTGCTCTTGGCAGTCTTGGAAGTCTTATGTCAGTGATTACTTCCGGGGATGTCAGTAACCTCTGTTGCAACTTTGTAGCAGAGGGAGAAGAGAAGGTTCAGTTGACTTTTAAACAAACAAACAAGCAGATACATTGCATTTAGCCCATGCCAAAGCAAAACCTATTGAAAACGTATTATTACAGTTGCAAAGGCAAGTTGTCAACAGGTATAAAATACCAGAAATTATTTAAGTACAGTCATAATCTCCCCACCACCACATACACCCTGCTAGGCTTGGCATGCACTACAGGGTGGGTAGTTTTCATGGCTTTTTGTCAAAACTCAGAACTGGCCAATTCATTTGTCTAAATATAAGAAGAATAATGCCAAGATGGCTTGGGTTCCAAAAAAGCTCTGTTAGGCAAAGTTCCAAAATGTCTGTGTCTGCCAAGCAGAAACCTGTGTATTTTCCGCTAGCTTATACACACAGCTCCCAGCATCCAGCCTAAGGGACTGATAGCTTCTAAGATCCAGATTTTGGGAAAGACAAGGGACAATGTGCAGAGGGTGGCATGACGCATTTCTGTGGGACAGTTATTTGCAGGTCTCTCAGGTGGCTATGCAGATAAGTGCAACAGTCATTCCTAAAAAAGCAGGACAACCGATCTCATGTGGTGTCTAATTGATTCTTATGATCAGCTATGCTGATCATAGGGATGCTGCTTTTAGCAAGTTCTCATTCAAGACACAATGAGAATGCTTCATACATCGGAGGGGTTTAGAAACTGAGTGATAAATGTGCCGGCGGGCTGCAGACAAGCAAGACCAGTTATGCTCAGATAAATGCTGCCCTGTAGGAACAAATTCTTCATTCACCTTTGCCACAGATCTCTGAGATAATGCTAATTAAATTACTCCTATCTTTCCCAGGTGGTTGTTAGGCTGGGTGATGTGACTGATCTGAAAAAGGGAAAAACAACTCTCAGGAGCAACTTCATTTCAAGGGGAGCAGAGCTTTGAACATACAAATGCTGTATAAGAGCAGGCAAACTAGAAAAATCATGCTGTAGGCTTCTGAAGTTGAAATACAAAAAATTTGGGGACACTTTTAAGTTCAATCTGTGCCTCAGTTGCCATTTGCCAAAGCTCCTGATTACCCAGGTGGGTTTTGAAAATTAAAGGATTGTTCCTGAAACAATGTTTCTGAAACTTTGATACCACAGAGACCATCATCTCAGAAGCTCATGAGGAAGCTGATAATTGTGTCTTCAGAACAAAACATGGAGGAAACAAAACACTGACTAACAGCTCATTAAGTATCACCTATTCTAAACCAGTCGTCTGAAGGGTGATTTGAAGTCATCTAGTTTGTAGCAGAAATGAGAGCAAAACAAGGACCCATGAAATTGAAGATGGGAAATAATTCCCCATGTTTCATTGCAGAAAGAGGAAGTGTACAGGTGATATGAGAAGCTGGATTATAAATAAGGATATTTGGGTGCTGATATTAACTCCCTTTACAAAGTCACACTCAGAGTACTTTTAAACTCTAGCATGAAAGCTGAGTCATATTTTGTATTTCTTGGAATCAAATCTGAGCCCCTGAAAACTCATCATATTAATTTTGAAATATATATAAAATGAGAAGGCAACACAAACATTAATATCCTAAAGCAAAGGCCCCTTTTGACTCCACTAACATGTTAGATAAAATCTCTATGTAGTTACAAAAGGAAACAATACATGGCCATCTAAAAAACACAGTGGCAATGTTGACTTCCAGTTACAATAGTAGAACCTTGGGAATTGTTCAGGTCTGACACACATAGCTCACCTTTGACATTTGGGCTTAACATATGAGCACCAGGCTATCAAAGTTATGGTGTCCTGTCAAGGCTGGGGTATGGTGGAGGCTACTTAGAGCCAGCTTTGCAGGACACTCTGCAGCCAACTTTGGCAACTGGTGGCCTTCTATGAACAGGTCACAACATTAATGGATGAGGGGCGAGCGGCTGATGTCATTTACCTGGACCTGAG
>JAOXOE010000001.1:70012195-70031533 GCA_028565055.1 Phoeniculus purpureus
ATGCGTTCCTGTGCAACTTGGTCTAGGTGATCCTGCTGTGGCAGGGGGATTGGACTAGATGATCTTTCGAGGTCCCTCCCAATCCCTAATGATTCTCTGATTCTGTAACTCCAGATCAATAGCTATGAGCCAGGCTGACATGATTGCTTTGCGTGTGCCATGGATCACTTTTCACACTGAAACTGCCTGATGCATATGCCTTATAGAGCACACGCAGGATGGGGCTGTACTATCAGTGTAGCAGCAGCTCTGTCCACCAGCACTCTTCAAATGTGCTACAAGTATATGCAAGTTATTCTGAGCATATTCACTCACTGTCTGTGATTTCTGACCAGTCAATGTCCCTGGCAGCTGAACATCCAGAAGTACAGTAGAACACCTTAAAGGAAGTAAAATAATTGAAAAAAAGGCTACAGTTCAATCAAAATTGATGTAGCTGATAGTCTGCTTTCTGGAGGAGGGACTGTCAGATCTGGAATTGTAAGCTAATAGAAAAAACCTAGTATTGCATCTGAGGTACCAGCTAGGGTTCTGACTAGTGGCTTGTAATGCCTACAGTACAAGAGCCTGCACTGCAGTGATACAGTGCTAGATTTTCTTTTGTCTGGCTATATTCATTTTGACAGTAATTTAAAGAATGGTATCATTTAAGAGGTAGCATTCTCCACTTGATTTACCATAGTGACCAGTTAGTGCAGCAGCACCACAACTACTAATTTGGTATTCAGGTCCCAAACTGCATCAACAGACCTGATACACTACTGTAAGGCTAATCAAAGTACCACATACAAGAAAAGAAGTGGTAACATGACTTTGTATGTCACAGCGTGTGAGCGGTGCCCCTGATGATCTCAGGTGTGTCATGCCTTTCTGAGTCCAAATTAATAGTGGCTTAAGTCTAATCCTTTAACCTCTTGAAATAATTAGCAATTACATCACTTCAGACTGAAAGCAAGGAAGGGCTAAACAACCAGAACAGAAAGAAGATAAAAGATTAGATGTCTGTAACAAAGTTGTTTTACCTCCTGTTCCCTGTATCTTACCAGAGAATAGACAAATTAATTAACATTTCTTCCTTCCTCTACTCTTCCCCCACAAAAATACCCAGGAAAAGTTTTTAAGAACTTCAGGAACAGTGAAATTACACTTCAATTCTTTCTACAGGTTCACATGAATTGTGCTATTTAGTGGCCCCATTGCTCAAAACTAGGTGCTACTGCAATCAGGTTTTCTGTCTTTTATGCCCTCATGAATAGGTCTGAGCATTACCGATATCAGAATAGTAAGAACACAATGCTAAAAAATTCCTATTCTCATCTATTGCTGAAGACTTTCAAGGCCATCTGAACATCCTTGTTTGGGACTATGTAAACAGATTCTAAGCAGCTTATTAGAATTTCAAGTCATGCTTATTTACAGTGCTACCTTTCTGAGCATAAAGAACATAGAAAAGCACATTGAATAATAGGAAATCATGGTTAATGCTTTTAGTTGCTCTCTTTACTTATTAGCAGAAGCACATTAAAATTCTCATCTTGTTTTTTAAAAGCTGAAAAGTCACTGGATAGTGGAAATGTGAACTTTGTTGTCCTGCAAAGAAACAGTCATCAGTGAAACTTCACCACAACAGCTAAGTCAGTAGATTAATGGTTTGTGACCGAATGCTGCTCACAGAAGGCTTACTTCTGCAAGGCTTCCACTTAGAAATCAATAAGTTGCTAGTTGAATGAAAGAGGGTTAAAGTCAAGAGAGACCTGGATACAGTGACTGATGTATGTCATCATTAAAAATAAACACAAATCAGGTTTAACCTTAAATGCTTATTACCTAACCAGCCAGGACAATCCTATGTGCACAGATCTGTGTTCCTATAAAAAACATGGCCATTATCTTGGCTCTAGTTTTCTGAGTTGACCTCACCTTTCACTGTGACATGCACACTCTGGCTGGTGGACAGCTGGGGCTGAACAAGGACGTTGCATGTGTATTCACCCTCGTCTACTTCTTTCTGCACATCAGAAAGCTTCAGCGTGCCGTTGTTCTCAAAAGCCACTTGGCGATGGTTAAATGGTAGCAGGTTAGAGTTCTTGTACCACTTGATGGAGTAGTATGGGTAGCCGATCACACGGCAGTGGATGTAGGTGTCCCGTCCAGCTATTGCTGTGATGTTCTTCATTGGTCGAATGCTTGCTGGCCCTAGAAAGGTAGAAAGAAATTCTTGAAAACAATTTAGAGGCACGTTCACTTGAGAAAACATGCATATAAGTTTCACATATATACAAACTTGAACAACGTTTACAGACGTGGCTTGCACAACACTTCTTATCGTTTGACAGTTTTCCCTTCTGAGAGGTACTTAAACAGTTTCACTAATCTTCACATGCTCTAGTTTTTCCTCACCCTGCAGCATACTTACTAATCATGGAGGGGTATATATTTGCATTATCCAACACTTGCCTGATAAAACCTTGCTGCTTTAGAAATCAAAGGCTGAGGATGATATA
Organism: Phoeniculus purpureus; assembly: GCA_028565055.1. NCBI lineage: Eukaryota > Metazoa > Chordata > Aves > Bucerotiformes > Phoeniculidae > Phoeniculus > Phoeniculus purpureus. Next base: position 70,014,700 of record JAOXOE010000001.1, read on the forward strand.
ATTGATGTGAAATACTAAAACTGATACAAAGCTAGAATTCTGTCACGCACAAGAATACCGGCAAAATTAGCTTCTTTTTTTTAACTTATATAAATTATAATACCATGAGGATGGGAATTATGCCATGTAAAACTACAAATGCAAGTTGAATTACTGTATAAATGAAAAAATTACAATGGATGTTGGACAAGTAAAAGAGAAAAGGGAGAAAAAACAACCCCATGCATGATAGGACTAGCAACTAAACTGTAAACTAATAGAGATGAGTATAGGAAAAATAGACTAGAACACAAGCCAAAGGGTTCTTCCAACACTTAACCATACCATACACTTTCTAGATGGGGTTGAAGAGGTAATGTGGGAAAAGCGAGAGGGGAATAAAAGGAGAGGAAAAATAGTAAATTTTTTTGGCATTCCAAGACTTATTTCATCACATGCAATAATCTTCTTCTCCGCTACAATGAGTTATGTGTGTTTTTTTGAGGAGCTGATTTGACAAGCACCTCTTACGTTTATTCGAGCCTGGTATGGGACGACTCCAGCAGAGTTGTTTGCAGTACAGCGATAAACTCCACCATCTCGGACCTGAGTGTTAGAGATATTCAGGTAACTGACAACGTTGCCTTCGGAGGTGATAATCTGGCTGATACGATGACTGCCATCCTTCACAATGGGATCTTCATCTAGTGTCCAAGTGATTGTAGGCAGAGGAGTCCCCTTAACATTGCACATGAGGGAGACTGGCTCTCCTGGACTGACCACTTTCTCACTGAAGGCAGAAATGATTTTGGGAGTTCCATCTGCCAAGGAAAAAAAAGCAGATGAGTGGTACTTACATACTATAAAGCTTGTTCCCTCTATCCTGGAGCCTATCAGATGAGCCAATATTTTTTTTAGAAGTGGGAAACAGATTTTGGTGGTAGAGTACTTTAAGGTTCTTTCGCTTACTGTGGGTATCTTTTCTGCCCTCTGGGAAACCTGGTACTGACCCTATTGAAGGAAAAGCACTGAAATAGATTAACCATGGCTATGCAGAGCTGTATGAACTGCCAGGTTTTTGCAGAGAAGTGTTAAAATTGTACACAGCTCAACACAAAAGACATATAGCAAAAATTCAACACATTTGTATTTTTTCTTCTGGTAGATGTCAGCTACTTGGGAAGCTATGGATGCAGGCTGTTGGCAGGAGCCAGACAGAACTTGCACAAACTAATTTCCCACAGCTGTGCCAATGTAGTTTAGTCGTGACCCACAATAGCCCGTTTACAAAAGTATTAAATTAAGCTTTTCAGAATACAGATTGCCAGTAACAGCAGTGATGCCAATTTCTTTCTGTTGTCCTTTTGTGCTAAAGATAAATATTGCTCTGTAATTAGAGCATTCAAATGTGATCTATGTCATAATTTACACAGCCTTTACCAAGCAAATGAATAAAGAGAATTGATCGAGATAGAAACTTTGAGATTGTAAGTAGGGAGCATGACTAGACCCTCCGAACCTAAACCGTTCAGTGATACTGTGATTAGATAACCACTTATCCAGAGTTGAGGGGGTTAACATTTAGAAGTGCTGACATTCTGCTATTAGGAAGTTCTTCCTGAGATCATGCCATGTATGTTTGTTCTGCTTTGTAAAATCATGCTTTTGAAGCTCTATCTAGAAGGAATTCAAGAGTAATTGGGAGCAAAAGGCTGCACACCAAGAGTAGTATGCAGAATACTGGAAGCAATCCAGTCTGAATTTTGGGTAACAGTGCTGCAGGCTACAGTCTGGTTTTAAGGAGCCAAGTGGCTGGCAAGCTAACTGACATCAGTGTTCCCAGAGTATTTGTATCTGCACACATGCACTCTGCTATGTATTACCTGTACATTTTGGAGGCTTGAACTATGATTACTCCCCTAGAAATCACAATTTTTGCACTGTAATTCCAGCACAAGATCATGCAGAGTACTGAGGGAATCAGCATGACTCCCCACTAAACAGAATTAAAACAGGAACATAAAATGTCTTGCTTGCCACATAGTAGAAACTGTAAGATACTGCTGCTCTCAGGATGCTGAAATGCCTTATAAAATGGTCCTCCAGGTATGCTATTATTTGATTTCATAATTTGCTCCTCTGCTCCACTCTCCTTTTCATTTCTGTCCTGTTGGTTATGTGACAGAGTTCGGCTTTATTTATTTATTTTCATCTCTGACTTCTATTCCGTTGCTGTGTATTAGATACTGCCGCTTGTCAGAAGACAACAGTAACAATGAAAAAAAGCTTTTTATCCTGAAAGAAAGCTGACACAAGACTAATAAATCTGTGAGTGTGCACACTATGTACCTCCACTACCTCTCTTCTACTTTTTCTTTTTTTTTTAAATTCAAGTGGCAGGCTTTTTTTGGAGATGAAAGCAGACATTATTTTCCCAGTAAGACCTGAGTGTCTTTGAAATCTTTCCTGCTGTTGCTGTCTGATAACCTGCACTCTCTCAACATCATGATAGATTATCAATATGCTCTTTAGGCTGTCTTAGTCATGGGAGATGGTTGCCAAGGTAACTCAGACCAGGCAGGTAATCTCTTCTTTTTCTATAAAGACTCTAAAAATAGTGTCCATGTGACATCTGCACTACAGCCTCATTAGTGAGTTACTCTGTACAAATTGATAATTTTCCTCTCTTGGTTATCATGTAGAACATTGGGTCAGTTAGTTAAAATGATCTGCAAGCCTTCAGCCAATATCCTTAACCAGGAAAACGATGTTCAGAAGGTATTTGGAGTGTCTCTGCTCTTGTATCAAATATATTCACTCTAATAGTTTTTGCTCAGTGTGAAGCACAATAAACTCAATGACAGTTTGTGAGTACCCTGTTCTGTTTAGGGTCCACTGTCCCTCACTATACAACAATGGCACCAAAGACAATCTATATTGTTGTGGAGACCAGAACTGCTAAACATGTAGTGACTACTAACCTTCTAGTATCACCTGAACATAGTCTTGAGCAGACATTTTGTCCTTGCGCACAAAGCACTGGTAAGCTCCTCCATCGCTCTTGGCCATGCCATCCATAATAAGATTCTCCCGATTGATGCCAGTGATCCGGACATTGTTTCCTGGGTTGATGATTTCACCATTACGATACCAGGAGAGCTCCTGGTCCTCGGTTCCTGTCACACTGCAGGACAAGGACACTTGACTACCAACACTGCTTTTTACTTTCCGTGGACTAATGGTGGCTTTTAGTGGTTCTGAAGATTCAAAAGAACAAGAGACAGATAAAGTGAAGTAGAAATCATTAAGTATACACTAAGTATACATTTGCATTTATGTGTAAGTAAAAAATAAAGCTGCAATTAAGGAGAACAATAAAAATGACAGCCATACCTTTCCTAAAATATACAATCAATCAGTGATGGGGTTTGCTTTAAGCAAAAATTTTTGCCACCAGCATCAATGACACTAAATATATTTCTACAGGAATAACTTATTTAACACATTATATAAGACCATGACTTGGTGAAGAGTAGGAGCAGGTCTACTGAGTAACATCATTGGTGGTGATGGCCTGCTAATGGCATTATATGAGCTTTGGGAGGTAGGATGTTAATTCAAATTAGTTTAGCGTGGACCCTTGAACTGGTGTCATTTGGTGTATTTCTGAAGCTTAGCTTCTGGTTTAATTTCCTTCAGAAGGAACCCAGTTTAGGTATTCTAAAAATCACTCCCTGATGTGGACAAGTACAGCAAATGCCAATGACCAGGAAAGGAGCTTTTAATGGTGAAAGATCCGTGCTAAAAATGTAACATAGGTACACCCAAAGATGTCACCAGATCTGCCTACATGGAAGAGTATTTTTGTGTGGGCTCACTAGATTTTCTATTTCAACATGAGGCAACTACAATACTTTCAAATCAGCCTTAAGAAACAATACAATATAGGTAATGCAAGTACTATATCGTAAAATAAAGAGGGTGAAGACTATTGAAGAAAAGTAACTAATAAACACAAGGAAAACAACTTTTATCCTGTCACCTAACAGTTATCAGCATTACTGACCACAGATCTCATGGTTTGTAAACATTGCTTTCACTTTATAAAGATAAGGGACTATTATCACTGCTGATACAAACTCTGATACTAAATATGCACTGTCCTATTTATTTTTTCACTAGTTTGCATGCTTGCATACTTACACATGTATACACATGCTTATATATGAAAATATATTCAGCTAAGTCGTTCACTTTACTGAACTTTTCATCACACATAGATTGTAATTTTTAGCGGAACTAAAATTGGGAACAAACGCCTGGAAAATGTCGCATGGTTCAATGGTCTTAATCATTCTATGTCATGGACATGTATGTGAACACACTTTTCCTCTACAGTGGTCCAAAGCAACAGTTAATCTCTGTTTGCATACATGTTATGAGTCACTGAGTACCTGTGTTTCCTATCCAAAACCCACAAAAGATCAAAACTGCCAATAACCCATTAAAGAAAACAGACACACCACCACCATCTCAGAACCGTGATGATAATAGAAGGAAGTGAACATCTTCCTCCACTGCAAAGGAGGATAAAACTGCTTTGTCCAGCTACTGCCTCCTGCCAACTTGATCCAGAAGATATCCACTGGCTGCTTGAACAGTGAGTCAGTAAGCCAAACACATCAGCAGGCTCAGGATACTTTTGGTATCGTTCACAATTTGATTGCATCATGTCTCTTAAAGTCTTTGTTTTGTATCATACAAGGCAGACTGAATCCAGCCAATTTTTAAGAATACATTTAGAAGCAAACCTCTTATAGTTCATTAAATAAGTGCTCTCTGTTTTTGATTTTATTTTGGCCAAATATAGTATGTGTAATTATTCATTTTTATGGCCTGAACTGTTCACAGCCTTCTCCCTTTTCAGTTTGCTAGACATGCTGCATAACTGGAGACACTAGTTCACAAAGCGTTATTTCTATTCCAGGACATTTATTATAACAGTAGAAGAATAACACTTTTTCCAACATAGCGCTTCTGAATAATAGTTATCTTTGTAGAGTTTGTAAAACATTCACAATATTCACACATGAATACTCAACTGAGAAGAGGTATGAGTATTCAATATTACTGAACAGCATGAGTCATGGAAACGAGAGCTTGGCAGCTTTTTTCATGAGAACATTTGCAATGTCTTTTCAATCATCCAAATCAAGCTTCTAAATTACATATCCTTCAGGTGATAAGTTGTATAACTACATTAGAAATCGTATCTGTTGGCACTTCTGACCACTTAGTTGTCCAACAAAGTTGTTTCTGCAGTCTACTTTCTTTTGTTCCACAAGAAGTTTAAGAATTCCTAAGATAAAGTAACAAAGCAGAAGAAACAGCAAGGTACAACAACATCTCTGATGCAAACACCCAGGAAAGAAGTAGCCTGAGCTCCTCACTCAGTCCAGGACTTACGTTTTACGTATAGTCGCCCTATCATCTCAGCAGTCCCATAGTTGTTCCACACCTCGCAGACGTAGTTGCCTGAGTCTGAGGGACGTGTATTCTCAATCACTAGACCAATAACTGTCTGCTGAAATCTGTTGTCAGGCTCCCAGGGAATGTTGTCCTTCAACCAACGATACTTTGGTGTGGGGTGCCCTGATGCTTTGCAAGGCAGCTCCACTTGCTGTCCTGCCATGGCTTTACGGTGGTCAAACCCATCTAGAATAGATGGAGCTGAATTTGCTGGATCTGAAAGAGCAAACAGCAGTTTTCAACGGGAGCATTAAAACCCTTTCAACTGTTAAGCAATATGCCAATATTTTTTCTGCCACATTTTTCAATTCACTGACTCAGTGGTTTATGTACTATGGTTTGCTACTGCAGCCACAGCCACCAGGCTATAATATCTCAATAGTGGTGGCTTGGATCCAGCAGCATGTACTACTGAAGCATCTCATGACTACTTGGAAATCTCACTGGATTTTTTTCCAGGTGGCAACCACTTTTCTGGTCAACTTTAATGTGCCCTATCAAAGAAATAGAGAGCAAAAAATATGTTGCCTTAACAATTATTACTGTTATCCCTGCACTGCTCAGCTAGAATGAAGCCAACTCATTCTCCATGCTTCTTGGTGGTCTGAAGACTTTGAAATAAAGGAGTTATTTATTCACTTGTCAGGGGAGAAATGGGAGAAGACACAGGATTTTCTATCTGCTGTCTAACTGACAGATGAGCCTTTTCTTCTCTGGAAAAAAAAAAGTGACAAGACCAATTCACAGCTTAATAGTCCAGCTTTCTGTGCTCAACCTACTGAGAAAAACAGCTCTCAGGCTGATACACTTGTGTAAGCACCTGGGCTGTGTTGGAGGTTCACATAACACACTAGAAATAGCACTCTGATTTCAGCTTTTTACGTTTGGAAACTTTCTGAGGAATAGGCTAATGCGATCTACAGTTTTGTCCAGCATTGCAGCATGATGGAAGCCCATCCTTGAGCTACTGCAACATAAACGCTGAGCAACAAATCAAAGAAGCCAAGGCTACTGTCTCAAAGAATAACTGTGTATGCTGATCAATTCCTTTCATATGACACACTTAACTCCTCTCTATATATACCATCTGCATAGTAGTTGCCAGTGTGTAGGTTTGATGGTAGCCATTTTGACTTCTGCAATAGGTCTATGACTTAGCTAGCTCAGGTACTGCTCACAGCGTAGCTGCAGCAGTTTCCAGTTAGGATCTGGAGAGATTAAATGAGCAGTTCATGCTGAATTCAAGCTACTGAAGAGGTAGTTTGGTCACTGCCTGAGCTAGTTAGTTGAAAACTAGCTCTTCTATGATTCATGAACTGCAGCCACACTCTGGAGGGTACAATTGAGAGGCAAAAGACACAGGCACTATGTGAGTTATATTATCAATTCTGAAATTATAATTGTGATGGAATAAGAAATGGGCTAAGAAAATTTTATGCAAGTGTCTAGATAGAACCCTAAATGCCAAGTTCAATAAAAGATGACTACAGATGTTTTTCTGTTCTCTAGGTGCCAGCAAAAACTCGACTCACTGAAGGCAAATCCGCTTTCAGTTTGTAATAGCTTACAGTTGGTCTTATTAGAAACATGTCAGCCAGTAGTTAAACAAATTATTTTGCATATATCAGTAGCCTCAAGGTCCATATTTGGCTTCAAGTGGGGTTATATTTTTGAGCTTGCCATGCTGTTTATGCCTGGCTTACTATAAGCACAATCTGCCAAGATGCTATCGGGAAGGCCAATGTCAATTTGACTAATTGATTACACTTGCCTCTTTGGTCATCAGGCCATAGATTTTCAGTTCATAGATTCTTTTTTTGCAATGAGTTAACTCAGTAAAAAAACTAAGTAAGCAAGAAATTACAGATCTGGTTCTTAGAAAGGTCACATCTACACGAAATCAATTTATTCAATTGAAAGTAATAACTAAATAATCAAGAAGTAGAACTGACTTTTAAAGTTACTGTCTGTGCACTGTTTCTACTCAAAACTCAACAGCAGTTTGATATAGTCTCCATACACTTTTAACTTCAAAAGGCTTTGTGAGGAATATATGTGGTCCCATTTGTGAATCTTTAAGTAGAAAAATACAAAGTACCACATGGACTTTGAAACAGGATGGGGTTCACTAGGGAAGAAATTAAAACGGTGGTAAAGAATAGTTATGGATAGTAACTACCACACTAGTTTGTTGCAGAGGACCGCAGATGCTTTGATGCTGGGCTCAGGCAAAGTTTGAGATCACCTTGGACAAGTTGATGGTGACAGCAAAGCAGCCACTTCTCTCTGTTCCCATGCCTCAGCAGAAGCCTGGGAGGCAAGGCAGGTTGTACCCAGGAGCTGGGTTGCTGTGGTAGCCGATGCCACATGCAGCACAAGCTTCTACTGCTTCTAGCATTTCTCACCCTTGAAGAAGAGCATGACTGTCCCAGGGTCACTTTGCTCCACTTTTCCCCTTTGCTACACTTTTTCCCTTCTCAAACTCAGTCTTGGTAGGAGGAATCCAGGCTGGAGTCCCATCCACACAAGAGCTAAACTGGGATTCGCCTACATACTTGAGAAGACTTGAGCTGGTTCTTACAGGGGAGGCATCTAAAATATATTCAGGGATACACAAAATATTATCCCAGAGACATAATTTCTCACAGTCTGTACTTGCACATTCAAACAGATAATAAAAACATCTCTTTGGGATATCCCTGGAACAGTCTTCTATCTGGAGATCCTACATTGTACATATTTTAGCTAAGGGGACAAAAAAGCAGTAGAAAACCAAGCTAAGAGTTCATTTGCAATCACCTGCAATGAGGCAAACAGCAAGGTAACAAGATCCAACTCTAATACATGGTATGGACCCTTGAGTGATAATTTTACTAGGCTTTAACAGTCAGCCACAAATTACTTTTAGCAAGAGTGATGGTGGACGAACGAAGGGAAAAATACTGTTCTAAAATAAACTACTTTGAATTTTCTTTGGTGTATAGACCAAGAAACTCCTTATGTTTTCAAAGACAGAAGAATTTTGTGGAGGGCAAGGGATAAAAAAGGTTAGAATTTGGGGAGCTGGGATTCATGACTAATCAAAATTATTTTTGGAAAATTACACTATAATGGGCATTAGAGGAATATTCTGTAACATAATAATGGCTTTGGTTTTAATTTAAAGCCTACATTATCTAAGGAGGATGTTCTTTCTTTAAATGAAATTTGGAGCTTTGCTTTGGTCATAGGCATACTAACTACTCACATGTGTATTTGCTATTACAGGCTCATTGCCTTTCTCACTCGTTCAAACAATAAAGAAGCTTCTCATGTTGAAAACGTTGCTAAGAGACTACGATCAATATCCAAATTATTTCATCTCCAAATAAGGAAAGAACATTTATGCATGTAAAAGGTAAGCAAAAACGCAGGTCTCATGCAAGCAGTTCTTTCACAACTATGTTCATGAGCTCTCTGATCTCAGTTCTTAAAAGTCTTACTATTTTAAAATACAAATTCCAGTAAAGAAAAGAGGAAATATTAGAGAACTACTAAGAGACAAACTCTGCCAATAATAGCTGCAACTAGTGAGGTAGACTAACAGAACTGGAAATCATAGCCTGCGATAGCTCTAATAGAGACTAATTAAACCAACTGAATTTTAAAAGCCAGATAGATCACTCAGGCAAAATTTCATATTTTGATTTGGTCTGTAGAGGAAAACAGAAATGGGAACCGTAGACAGAGCCCATCTTATAGGGTGCTTGTCCTGAACTACAACCAAGGCAAAGCTTTCATTTTTTCCCTTTTGTTCAGTGAAATAACCAGAAGTTTTCCTGTGGTAACCAAGATACAAGCCTAATTTTATTACCACTGGCTCAGTCTTAGCATGATTTCATACGGAAGCAGACCATATTATGGAGACAGCTAGAACGATAGGACCCTGCCTATGCTTATAAGGCCAAAACAGGCAGACTACTGTGTAGGAAATTTACTTCTTCATCTGTCTGGGAAAAGCAGAGGGAAGAGTTTTACCCACAGGGAACACATAGCAAAGAAAAAACTCCTGGATCTGACTGGTAAGTCATTCTAACCTGAACAATCACCTTTTGTTTTTAATTATTGGTTGGTATATTTAGGTACAAAGTTGTGTGTTTGGAGGGCTCTAGAATTTTCAGCAATGACCATTTTGGAGGAGGGTAGGAGGTATGTTACTAATATAAACCATTGTCCACCTCTGACTCCCTTAGGGCTCTCAGGGGAAGGAGACCCGACAAATAGAACAACAGAAGAATGACCCTGCTGACAGATTGCAGAGATCACTATACCCTGATTGAGTTTTTTAGGGTCAGGATATTTAGTGCAAAGGAGAAAAAGCTCAGTGGGGCTTTCAGTGGTGCGCCTGTCTTCTGTAAGGCAAGGATGCAGGGACAAAGAACAGAGAGTCTGGGATACAGTCTTAGCTATTTCCACAGATAGGGGACTACAGTTGCAAAGGTGGGTTGTAGTTACAGGCACACAGCAAATGCAGGAGAGGAAGGGGAGATGGCGAAGAGCTAATCCAATACAGAGATGTTTGAGAGCAAGATCCAAACTCAGGCCTGGGATCTACTTCCCTTTCCCACCTCACCCACAACAGGCAGCTCCTCTCTCACTGAGACAAAATGGTGAGAGAATGGGGTTGGAGCAGCACCATACTGACAGCCTTAAATATTTAGCCTTGGGGAGGGGAACTCAACAGTCCATCACATACACAACAATCAGGAGATGATTAAAAGTTACCAGGAAAAGTTAAAAATACCCCATCTACTTTCTTATTTTCCTACCAGCTGCACAAGGCCATTTGCCACCAGCTAACCCTCCTGCCTGCCTGCAGCATCCTGGGTGGAATGGGACAGATCCCTTCCGGCTGGAGATGCCTCATGGACGCAGGGGAACATACTGTTTCTCCAGAAATGGAGTGTGATGAATGAAAAGGAAGGCTGAAACATGCCTCAGCTAACCTGAGACTCCTTCAGTGAAAACATCTGAGTTAAATGTGCTGTGCTCCTGATATGGTTATCAGATAGAAAGAGGCAGCATTGGGCAGTTAATTTCACCCTGCAGTGGACAGCTGAAGTAGTTCAGATGCACGTTCCTCTCTTTTGGTTTCAAAGGGAAGTTAAAATGAGGGGATAATTTCACTGCACAAGTCTAATTTTAATGGGATGAATCTCATCCACAGTAATTTTAAAAGTATCCTAAACCTGCTAAAAATCACTGCACTAAATGCCAGTGCACCCTAGAGTCACCCTGGAAATACCTAATAGGAGACAGAGAACAGTAAAAAGGATTTCAGAATGGGACATTGTATTTTGCAGCAGCAGCTCAGGCTGACCATTGCTAGCTTTCATTTGATAAGCAACTTGGTTTTTAGTGCATACAGGCACAAGAACATCCCTTGCCAGTTTAGCACAGCAGAGAGAGACATGTACAGTACTCAATTTAACATGATATATATAAAAGAACACCTGATACGAAAAGTCTTGCACTGTTGCTTTGTCGTGTTTCTCCAGTGTATCTGTGCCTTGTGATACATCGGTAGTTGTACAGTCCATCTTCATTCTGTACGTCTAAAATATACAAGGCTCCCGTGGATGTGATGTGAAATCTAGATCCTGAAAGACACAAGAATTTGAAGGGTTTAGAAGATCTGCAGGCTGTTACTGAGTTCTGCTTGCTTACACTGAGGGGCAGATGACACAGGGTGGAGAATCCTGCAAGTTATTTTGCCAGAGACTAGAAGATGGTAATAATAATTTGACTAAGTATTTATTGCAAATTAATATAAAGATATTAATTCATGAAAACATGAAGAAAGAAATGTGCCATGGTCTATATTAACATCAAAAAATGCTATAACCAAGAGGCATCTTAAATAAAATACAGGATAACGATCCAATGCAGGTTTTAACCCAATTCAGTATTGTAGAGTGATACAATGGCAATTCAGCAGTGGAGATGTTTGTGTTAGGAAGATCATCTGGGATGGCATGCATAATTATGCAATATTAGCCAAGATGACTTTTGTTGTCCAGGTACACCAGAAAATTGAGGAGAATATTAAAATTCATAAAAAGTAAAACTAATTTTTATTTTTTTAAATTCCACACAGAAAGGTTAGTTTCAGGAAGAAGGTTAAGTTCAGCAAAGCAACTACCCACTAAAAGAGAACAAGATCAACATAACTGTGGTCAGCATTTCTCCCAGTGTGCCTTCCAATTAAAAATAATAACTTGAAGTTCTCTTCAAGTAAGTGTTATTTATCTATTATTAACTCTAGAATATGTGGAAAACATCACATGGAGTTTTGATTATTTGACACCTGCACAAATCCCTTGGTTCTGTTGTAATATAGGTTTGCAGGAGAGTGGCTAGAAAACAACTGGCCAACAGAAAGAGATCTGGGGCTATTGACTGATAATTACTTAAATAAGAGCCAGCAGTGTACTCAGGTGGCCATGAATGACAATCGTATCCTGGCTTGTATTGGAACAGTGTAACCAGGAGGAGTAGGGAAGTGATTGTCACTGGTGAGGCCACACCTTGAGTACTGCCTTCAATTTTGGATACCACAAGAAAAGACATTGAGGTGCTAGAGCGGGTCCAAAGAAGGGCAACAAGGTCAGTGAAGAACAAGCCTTCTAAGAACCAGCTGAGAGAGCTGGGGCTATTTATTCTGAAGAGGTGGAGAAAACTTATTGCTGTCTTCAAGTACCTGAGAAGAGATAGTAAAGAACTGGGTGTGTTGGTCACTTTCCACAAGTAACAAGTGATAAGAAGAAATGACCTTGAATTGCATCAGAGAAGGTTCAGGAAAAACCTCTTTGTGGAAAGGGTCATCAGACACTGGAACAGGCTGCCCAGGGAGGTGGTTGAATCACCACCTCTGGATGTGTTTAAAAGTTGCGTAGATATGGAGCTTAGGGACACATTTTAGCTTGGTACAGTTAGGTTAATGGTTGAACTCAATGGTCTTAAAGGTCTTTTCTAAACCAAAGGATTCTCTGATTCTGTGAAATGCATGTTCTAGATGCCAGGACAAAAAAAAATTGTACTAACTTTAAAGATTTTCCCATACTACAAAAAATGGAAGCGATGTGGTTAGAATACATTACAAACTCGAGCCTCACCTGTATACCCTTTCATTTAAAAATGCTGCAGTCTGAGCTCTGTATACCTTTCTAAAACTTATTCACTGGAGAAAATGTTGGTATCTTTTCTGTTTTATGCCTGCTATTTTTTCTCTCTCTTGCAATATACATACCTGCACCTGTGTATTATAAAATATATCTGGCTTGAGACTACACAAAGACGTAATCCATTATCAACTACTATCCAGTAATGCGTAGTAAGAAATCTTTCCTTTTCTTCAGAGCTTCAGTGGAGCAATGACTTTTGAATAATTAAGGATAGATGGGGTGCTTGCTCACAAAGGCAAAGCAATCCAGCAAAGACAGGAAACTGTATCGTTACAGAGGTCAATATCTTTTAAACCACAATCTAAAAAAATGGGAAGATTTTTTTAACAACCATTTAATGTCACAGGAGGGGGTTGACCTTTAGAGTAGAAAATATTGAATAAAGCAACATCATCCCACCTCTCCAATCCTTGTATGCATACTGACTTACATAGTAGCCACACTGGTGAGTTACATTGGCCCACCCTGTTCTAAAAGTCAAGGCACAAGCACAGAAGTAGTTTGGTCACAGCTTTGGAAAAACATAAACCACACTGCACATCTTATTCTGGTAACTTGTTTGTTAAAATTGTGCCACTAATAGGAATATGTTAGCGAAATAAATCTCTAGAATAGAGCCACAGAAGGTATTTAGCTACTTGCTCACAGAAGATACCGAGCACTCTCCTAAAACAAGAGCAACTGTGTATTCCAGCCTCAGGGGGTTTACGGGCTAGGGAGGCTCCTTCTTCCACAAAGGTGTTACTGACTTTGTATACCTTTGAAAACTTGTTTGCTTGCATATAGAAGGCTTGTAGTTCAAAACAAATGACTTATGAACAAAGGTACTACTCAGTGTTCCATGAAAACTACCCAGATAGGTAGTATTTCACTTTCATAGCCAGGTATTTGAAATATGGCATTGAAAATGTTGCATGAAAAAAGAAAAGCTATGTTGCATCTTATTTTTAATATGTTAGTAGTAATGCTTTGAGGAAATGATACAGACAGTCAATAATACGTTAAATTAATTAAATATGTTTAACCTAGCTTCTCAATTACTAAGAATCTATTTATTTTCCAGTAACAAAATAGCTTGGCTTGATCAAACATGTTAACAGGGTTTTCTGCAAATACCAAGCAGCTAACAGCTACCTACTAGCAACCAGAAAATAGTCTGCAATTGCACAGGCAATCACCTAGACAACCCCCTTAACAATCACAAGATTGTTCTTTACCTGCCATCAGTCACAGAACCCAGCTTCAAAGCCACAGCCAAAGGAATCCCATCACCTCTTAGAGAGGCAGGATCATAATGATTCACACCTAAGAAGAATTTTCCTGCCAGCCAGAGAATACCTTAATTTTTTGGGCTGATTCTCACACTGTGATTCCTAGATGTACTGTAATGTCCTTTGCTGAGTATTTCTTCCTCTTCCTTTCACAATCCCTAATCACTCAGACAGAAATACTTGTCCCGTTTCATCCTACCTCCTCAACATCTGTACACTTTAACAAGGTTTACCTTTACCCCTAATTCTAGGTTAGAAGGATATTTAGAATTTTGGTGTGAATACCATGGGTTGGCTTCTGTGCCACAAGCAGATTCTGCACTAATGAAATATTCATAAAGCAAATTTCCCTTTGGCAAGAAATATGTTACAAAGACTACAGGTAATTAAAGGATGATTGTCTCCTGTAGTGTGTAGGTACCTTAAAATGATATCTTCAGGAAATGGGAATATTGTCTGTAAGAATTTTACTTGTGGTTAATAGTGAGTATGCAGCAAGGGAAATCTCTTCTTTCTTCTGTTTCCAGCTGTGTGAGCATTAACTAGCTCTGTATTTCAAACAGCACAACCAGATCTGATGTGTGCTTACCTACAGCAATGCCACTTGTCTGGCAGGAGTGCCAGGCTGTTGAACCAGCACTGCATACACCATAAAGACTTGTCCTCTGCAGCCCCATCAAGTCTTAGATGAGACTTTTCAAGGCAATAAGTAACTCTCTTACCAATCTATGCAAGAGTACATGTTGGTGGAGACACTGCTCAGCTGCTATCACATCACAGGGCCAGCAACACATAAAAAAGTGCTAACATGATGGTTGTGACCATTTTGGTCTCTCCTGTAACTGCACATGCTATGCATTTGTGTCAAGCAATTGGAACTAAAACTGCTGAGAAACAGAAACGTGTCACTAGTACAGTTTCTGCATTACATATGTCTTTTTCTGAGATCCCATTTCACCTTTGCTAAACATACCTAATTTCATTTCCACGAAATTCACGCTGTTGGAGACTGCTACTGTGCACATTTAAGATGATAAAAATATGGCCAAAGTTTTAAAATAGTGAGGCCATTAGAAAAACAGAATTTTAAGATTCTCCACACAGTTTTGAGATATGCCATTATTAATAACTAAATTTGTCTCCTTAGGAGAAGCACAAAGCAATAGTCAGAAAAATTAGGTTAGAAGATCAAATTCAGAGCTTCTTTTAAAACTGTTGAAAGCTCACTTCTTTGGTATTTGTACCCTGTATGGGTTATTGCCTCTAATACTTGCTACAGAATCAAAACTGAGGAAAACGTGGAGTGGCTACTGCCACACTGAAGAATGTGCATAGGCTCGTGTGCTATTTCCATATCCCACGGTACTGATATTTGCAAGTGAAGCCTTCCCCCCTCAGTCTCTGGAAGCGAGGTTCCTCAAATGCAGTCAATATACGTCTGGGTCAATGAGAGTGAGTGCACTTATTAAAATCTGCTGCTTAATAAAAGAGGATTGTGAAAGCTGTGTGAAACCAAGATGTTTTTCAGTGTTATCTTGCTATGTTTTCTGGAGAATTTATGAACATACCAGAGCTATCTAACACTGCTTAGATTACCTTCCTGTTGGAAATTACTCAAGCAATAGTATAATAAAACCTTCACTTAAAGCATTATCTGCAGATTTTTGCCTCACCCTCCTCACAGATAACAGAAAGTAAGTAGTCATTGCCACACACAGATGTTATCCCACAGTATACGTTTCTCACCAAAACACATTGTGTATAATTGCAGGGCTAGAGCTTTTCCTTTTCCTCTGCTCTTCCTAATATATTTTGCATACTTATGTAATGCTTTAATAACCAGCCCTTCCTTCTACTGTAAAAACGCAAGACAGAAAAGATGATAGAAAAATAAAAGGGAAAATGCATGTAATTTCTGTCATCTTCTAAATGGAGAGCATTTTCATTAAAACCGACAGGCTGTCAGCTGTGACAAAGCCAAAGTGTTGAGCGTTCTGCCTTCTGTACTTCAAAAAGTGTTTAGAAATGCTCCCGGACGGGGATCGACAAGCTCTTATTGCTATGTAGATCTAGAAGTGCTTTCTTCTTGAGGCACACTTAATTTAATTGCTCTTGCTTTGCTGTAACAAAGTCTAATTTTTTTTCCTCACCTACTTAATATGACAAATGAGGATTTTTTTAAATGGAACATCCTTTCAGATAAACTAAAGCTTTTTGTTTGTTTGGCTGTTAGCAGGCTTCAAGGGAGGAAGGCAGAGAAACCTCCTTCACAACAATTAAAAGAACACTGTCAAAATATAGCTCATAATTCCCATTTATTATTCCTCCTCAGTAGTTTTTGTATTAATGCCTTGCAAACTTGATTATAACAGTTTTGCCTTCAGGTTTTCAGAGATGTTGAAACTGTACATATTTTTTGGCTTTCAGTAATTCAAATACTTTGAAAACCTGGTCCAATATCTGTTGCATGTATTTCATTCAAAGTGTTGAAAGCATGTTAGGATCCCTTCTTACCTTTGTCCTAGTGAAGTGGCTAAGCATAGTAACATACAACTATTTAATACTTACATATTTTACAGAGAAGCTTACTGAGGTAGGTGCACTTAAGTCAGTAGAAAACCAGGGAATGGAACCAATAATACTTTCTCTAGCAGCTGACCTAGTATTAGTACATAACTTCGCATCACTGTGAGACTGAATAAAAATATAACGAACCAAGGACTAGAAAGACCTTAGAGTCATTTATTCTCAGCTTTCACAGAATCACAGACTCATCATGGCTGGAAAGGACCTCCAGGGTCATCGAGTCCAACCTTTATCCTATTATCTAAC
>JAOXOE010000001.1:70031633-70044831 GCA_028565055.1 Phoeniculus purpureus
GACTCCCAGCAGGACATCTACCTTGTTGGCCCTCCTCAAGTTAACCCATAAACATTCAACTGACCCATCACACTTATGAACTTTAATGCATTCAAAACACTCTCTAACACAGAGAGCCACCCCACCACCCTTTCTATCCTGCCTGTTCTTCTTGTAGAGCTTATACCCATCCATTGCAGCAATCCACTCATGAGAGTCATATTTGAAAGTTAAGCTATAGCTTTTTTAAAGGACATTAGTCATGATTAAAAATTTTTTCTAAGCAGAGAGCATATAATACCCCAGGGTAAATTACTGCAGCCGTTAATTATTCTCACTTTTGAAAGAGAGTGCATTGTTTGTGGTCTATCTGGCTTGACCCCAGCTATTGGATATTATTGTACTTTCACTATGGATTTCCTCTTGCAGTCAGAAATCTGCTCATTTGAATACTTACAGAACATTAGGAAATTACCTGTTAAACCATCTTTCTCCCTAATTAGTTATACAGACTGAACTTCCTAAATCATTTACTTTGAATTATTTATAACTTGAAATATTCTTTATTTTGCCTAATACCTTAACAACTCTTTGAAGTTCTTTTACAAGTTTGCATCATGCACATAACTTCAGTAATGGTTCTGGTAAAAGTGAATGCAAAATATCACCACCATACAATTTTTCCTTCCACCTAAGAACTACAGTATGCTCTCTTGAATGCTAAACTTGTTTCAGCTATTGAATGAAAACTGTCATCTCCTTTTCAGGACTTAGATAATGGTTTACCTTCATTCTGTAGATGCAACCTGTTGTCTGTCTTGACTTAGAATTGGTAATATGAAAAACTACATATTCAAAACTGACCTCTTTATCACATTCTGATGGTTTGAGGATTAAAAGCGGAACCCTCCAAAACAGATTGTTGGATTTCCTTCCCACCAATACAAGAACGGAATATAAACAAATTTGAAAACCAGAATAAATTGTAAAATTCAAAATCGTAAAAAATCAAATAAATGTAAGAGAAAGAAAAACAATAACAACAGAAAAACCTTCACAATAAAGAAAAGGGAAATGTAGGGAGATGGTGTAAAGGAAGAACCATGTACAAAAGGCAATTGGCTGTAGTTCCAGCCTCAATCATTAGGGGGTGCTCATCACAGGGTGGCAGCAACGGGCACTCGCACTCAGCTGTTTCCACATCCGCGCTGCACCGGAAGAGAAGGAAGGAAGGGAAAATTGCACAGGCTGGTTGCGTGCCTTTAGCCCGTATGTGCCCAGCCATCGGTGATTGGGACCCAGTTGGCGCTCCACTCTGCCAGCTGCTCAATGAACCCCCCTGCAACCCTCTTCCCCCCTCACGATAAACAGAGCCACACTTTGAACTGGTTGAAGGCAAAAGGGAAATCTCCTCCCGATCTACCACCAACAGTTGATAAGAGCTAAATTAGCACAACAGAGAGAGTAAAGGATATCTCGCAGGAGAAGACATGCAGACTAGGGACCAGGATCAGAGCGGGGGCTGGTTGTCCTATCTCCTCCACGGCTGGATGGGAACTCCTTGTAGCCACCCTCCCTGCTTCCAGATTGTACCTCTGCTAATAGAGTTTCCCCCAGTACCCTACCCCACGTTTTCTGTTCCCACTATGGGGCACAGAGGGGAGTGGTTTACGAGACACATGATTTTTTTTGGGTTCTAAAACCTAACCCATCACATATCAATCCAACCTCTCCACACAACTCACCAAGATATAGTAATCATTTGCCATTGCACCACTATTTGTTGGTATTTGACACATGGTGGCAATGTGCATTTCCCTAACTAGGTTTCATTAATTGGTTGAAACGTTAAATGTGTGTCTTCCGTCTTCCACTTACGAAGCCACTTAATTTGAAGATACACATTTCAAAGCAGTAAGACCTTGAAGAGAACAAATAGGGAAGATGGAGAAGAAACAGGGCCATACCTAGACTTGACCAACTTGAACTCAGGGCCTGAAATCATATGACATCTAGAAACATACCCGTCATTTTACTATCTGCTGACTAGTGCCCTAAATAACCTAGTGACTTCATTAAAGCTGAGCTACATTAGCAAATCATGTGCTCATTTCTCTAAGTGAGAAGAGGTCACATTAACAATTATGAGATTGCTTTTATGTAAGGTTTTTAATGCTTTCCATTAGACTGTATAATATCAGAGATTAAAATAAAATTTTACTGGTCTGAGTAGTAAGTTAAAGTAATTCTGTTTAGATTTCATATGTGGAACTGTTCCCATGTATAATTCATAAGAAAATGTGAACACTTTCCTGCCGAATTAGTACACAATGTTCTTATATGAAGTGTAACAATAATTATTGCAACGTAACAATAGTAATTCTTTTATCATGCCCTTTCCCCCCAGCACGATGGTAGTCTTTAAATAGGGGTAATGTTATCCTCAAGCTGGTTTAAAAAAATCATATTTGATTTTCACTTTGTTGGAACCACATCTGATGGCATTATGCTTTTGCAGTCTAAATTGGGCTGATAGAAATTAAGAGAACAGATGGCTGTTCTAATCATGTGCCAAGTGATAATACAGAACAAATAAAATTTTATCAGCTGTACTTGTCACCTCCGCTGGGTATAGAACTGTTTCTACTAAGCAAGTTTCTAGCATGACCACTGCATGCAAGGGGAGAAATCGAAGTGGAGTGTAAGCTGTAATTCAGTTTTATAGCAGTGCTACAACATCATTCTCAAAGCAAAACAATCTGCTGCTCTGGGCATGGAAAATGCACTAGAAACAGGCCTGTTTCTACTGTGTCCTGAAGTCAGAGTCCTTCAAATGCTTTTAATACACAAACCAAGGATTAGACGAAGCAAAGAGAGGCATACAGGGAAAGAGGTAGGTAAGGAAGGATTTAACTTTTCAAAGCACCACTCACATAATGCACTCATCCTACATCAGACACCTGTGGTGCTGCTCACAGTAGGTGGTGGAGATGGTCAAAACAAACTGTGCTCCTCTGCACAGCACAACTTCTCCCCACCCCACACTGTAGGCAATGTAGCCAAGATCACAGGCCCTGCTAGCAGACCTTGCAGAGGATAAAGCTGAATTTTTTAGCTCCTCGTATTTCCTCAGCTCTGGAGCCTACAAATTGCACCACTGCAGTTTGTTTCCCACTGCCCTTCTCCCTGTCTGGGATACAACCTGAAGCTGACCTGCAGGACAACAAGGGCAGGAGGGAAGACACAATGCTGCCCTGCAGCCCAAAGACAATGAAATTCCGTAATCAGTTACAACACTTCCATGTGTTGCCACCTCCACCCTTCAGACACATCTGTATTTTGGTAACCAGAGAGACTACCAAGAGCTTGATTCAGTTTCTGGGAGAAAAAAAAAAAAATAGTGGCAAATCTTCCGAACACCACCATAGTATGATGCTATTCACAAGGCCTTTGCTGTTCCTATTTTGTCTTGACTCGAGGAAATAAATAAGCAAAAAGGCCATAGGAATTTGCTGTCTGAGGCAAAGGAGGCTGCTGCCAAATTTGATCTACTGTTCCGGACTCCTCAAATCTCACAATGATGATCTCTGTCAAAAGACAGTGCTTTTTTGCCCAAAGGTTTCTTCATTTCCACAGCATCTTGAGTTTTCCCTTTTCCTTCTGTTGTGATTTTTATTGTGGGGTTGGGTTTTTTTGGGGGGAGGGGGTATTTATTTTTGTTTGTTGGGTTTTTTCTAGAATTAAATTTGAGGATTTATTTTAAGATCTATCAGCCTCACATGAGGTATTTTTCTATTTTATGTAGGTACATAATCTGTTTTGATTTCAATAAAAAAAAATCATTAAGGTTGCCTCTCCATAAAGAGTTTAGGATATTTAGAAACAATTCCAATCCTATAGCTGGACATGGCTCCTGGTTAACCAATGTAGAACTAGTAAGACAAAAGTAAGATTTTTTTGCTTTACCTCCCTTACCTCCTCTACCTCATTCAGGTCCCTCCCCAAGACACATTGATTTTGGTGGCATCTTAGTCTTAATCAGGGTATACGAGTAAATCGCTTACTGATCAGCCACTCTGTGCCTCAGCTGGTGGAGGTCAGAGCTGCTTTAAGTGTGGGATGTCCAACTCAACCATTATCACCATTCCAGGAGAGGGAAGGAACAAGGTCATGAAATATTTTCCACTTGATCCTTAAAACTAGAAAAGCTTAAATATTAAAGTAGTAATCATAGAATTATTGTTTTTTTGCACTCATATATCTAAAGAGTATAAGGGGGCAGCTATGTATTTCTGCATCTATCCAAAGTAAATGGTTTCAGTCAAATCTATACACTGCGCTGCTTACTTCTCCATTTCAAAATGGTTTACTGTCTGTTATGACTTACTTTTATAACTTACTTCACACATTTTATAACTACCTTTGTTTCGACTTATAACCTGAGATTTTGCCGTAGGTACAGGTTAACGGCTTCTCTCAGTGTTCCACATGCTATATTATTATTATGCTAAGATAACAAACTTGTCCTGAATTAGATTAATATGAGACAAAGAGATAAAGAAACAAAGAGAAAGAAAAAAGAGCAAAAGCAAAAATTTTTAAAAGGTAAAAAGAAAAAAAATGAAAAAAGGTCAAAAGAAATAGAAAGGCAGGAAGGGGAGGGAAATGAATGTTCAGTTTTTGCTTTATAAATTGAGTGCAGGGAGGTGATCTGCTGAGTCAGTTACAGCATTGACATAGGAATAAGAGTTGTGGTACAGTGTTGGATTCAAATCCAAACAAGATGAGGCCTGAATACAATGCTTAAAAATCAAACAGGTCCTGGAAGCTGGTGGTATCTGTATTCATGGGTCTTACTACTTTAAATTCAGTTATAATGTGAGATCCTTTGTGTTTCTGCAATCACAGAATAAGGAAAGACATACAAATTTGAGTGCTATTGTATGTGCAGTGCTATCGTTTTCTGGATAAGTTTGTATAGACTGATAATGGCCATTCTGAAAACCAGACTGTTAGACAAATTACACGAATTAGAACTCTCTGTGTTTCTGAGACCACAAAATGTATTTCATGCCAATTGTCCATACTAACTCCACTCAGATTATGTGTGCACTGCTCACATTTTATACAGGAAGAATAAATGTGCTTTTTTTTTTTTTAAAAAAAAGCAGAAATAGATGCAATATTTGTGTTTTTGTTTGCACAAAATGGATTATGTCAATTTTTCCTACTTTATGGTTGGATAGTATAAACATGACTGACCACACAGTGTTTATATTTAATTGTTCTTTTTAATCCTTTATGAATATATTAAGTGTGAGCTCTACCTGCTGTTAACTGTCAGTCCTCTAGGATGTTAAATAAGACTGCCATAATCTTTAGTACCACAGTATTAGATTGAGTCTTTGCACATGTTGCTGCCTTCCTTGTTCCAGCTAGAAAGCAAGCAGATAATTTAAAATCACTAGCTAGTTTTAGGGGCTCTGATTAAGGAGGATTCGACTTTGCCCATGATATATGGAGCTGTCTGGAGGATTAAAATTTCCTCTCAGGCTGCTGCTGGTGCATCCCAAGTAAATAAATAGCCTGGAGCTGGCCAGTGGCTTAGCACAGATAAACTTATGCTTTATGCTTTACAACATCGAGGAACATAACCCGTCTCTCCTTCTGTCTGCATGCAAATTTAAACACAAGCTTGTTAAGTAAATGGAAAACCTCCATCTCCTCTGGCCTGAACAGCAGTTGGTTTATGTCACCGTCATCAAACGTGTACCTTAGTAGCTTATAGCTTCAAAGTCATTGTATATGCAGAATACCTAGTGATATAAACAATAAGATTAGAACAAATCACTACTTCACACACACAGAATTGCAAGTGCCATCGGTAGCAGAATTATTTTAACTACAAATAATCAATAATGTACCACATTAATTAGAGCAGCTACAGCTCTGTGTCCCCACGTGTTTAACCACATTTATTCTCCAGGTAACTATGAAGGTAATGAAGCATCCCAACCTGAAGGAACAGTTTTATGAGAAATTTAGAATAGTACCTGCTGCCCTTCATGAAAAAAATGCATTCAAAGATTCACAAGACATCTTTATAATTTTTATTTAAGGGATATGCTGTAACTAACCGACAAATCCTCATACGGTACATTCTGGTGTAGTATTTTCATCTAATGACTTATTTTGAGAATACATTTATTTTCCCTGGTCAATTTGAAAAAGTAAATCTATGTTATCTAATAGAAGACACTTAAAATATCTGCTGTGGGAGGAAGTAGCTCCACAAGGAATTCTGCCTAAATAATTTCTCCTGGAGATACTTGGCAAGTCCCCCTGTGAGAGTGTCTAGGGTCCATGTAATAATTTTTTAAAGGGAGGAAAAAAGCAACGGATTATGAAAATTCTAATAGTTTTGGAAAAGTCATGTTTATGAAATCACTTTTCAACAGCTCTTTAAAAACAAAAGTATTTTCTTTAATCTCCCTTACTGCTAGATGCACACTACTTTACCTTTACAAACTTGATCTCTCACATAACAGTGATTTCCACTCTGAATGTACCCTGCTGTGGAATATGATGGGAACCTACTTTGCTCTCTGGTTTATCCTTCCAGTCAACACAGAGCTCCATTTCATACATTTTGTGTTTTTCACTTCTTTTAGCTCTGACTACCCCTTATATACTCACCATTAAAAAAAATAGTCTCCTGACAAGCTAGTCCTATCTTGTACAACTCAAGACACATTTTCTTCAGCATACAATATAGAACATTCACTGGATTCCTACAAAGCGTAGCATCAATACAGTTGATGTAGCAGTGTTTTAATCAGAAGAGAACAGAAGTATGTAACAACTGCACTATACTGTATAATGAAACACAAGAATGCTTGTGGACCCTGATCCAATGAAATTACCCCATAGAAGAATATGAGAAAAATAGCAGCTAAGTATTAAACAGGTTCAACCTAAAGAACCTGAAGGTGAACAAGACCATGGGACTGGATTGGATTCACCCAGGGCTCCTGAAAGAGCCGTCAGATAAAGTTGCAGAGCCACTGTCTATCATATTTGAAGAGCCGTGGCACTCTAGTGAAGTTCCCACTGACTGGAAAAGGAGAAACATAACCTCATTTTCAAAAATGGAAGACAAGAAGACCCAGGGAACTACAGGCCAACCAGTCTCACTTCTATGCCTGGCAAGATCATGGACCAGATCCTCCTGAAGGCTCTGCTTATGCAAGCAGATAATAAAGGGGTGATTGGTGGCAGCCAACACAGCTTCACTAAGGGCAAGTCTTGCCTGCCAAAAGGCCTTTTTATGACAGGGCCTTTTATGTTGGTGAACAACAACATCTACCTGGACCCGTGCAAAGCACTCAACACCATCCCACATGATATTCTGATCTCTAAACTGGAACAATACAGATTCGATGGATGGACCACTATTTGCATAAAGAGCTGGTTGGATGGTTGCACCCAAAAAATTGAGATCAGTGGCTCAATGTCTACATGGGGAGGTGTGACGACTGCTGTTCCTCAAGGGCTGGTACTAGGACCAGTGTTACTTAACATCTTTGTCAGCAACCCAGACAGTGGAATTGAATGCACCCTCAATCAGTTTGCCGATGACACCAGACTGAGTGATGAAATCAACGCACTGGAGAGAACAGAGGCCATCCAGAGAGACCTTGACAGGCTTGAGAAGTGGGCTCATACAAACTGCATGAAGTTCAACAAGGTCAAATGCAAGGTTCTACACCTGAATCGAGGCAATCCATGCATGACTTGGAGGAGAAAGGATTGAGGACAGCCCTGAGGAGAAGGATTTGGGGGTGGTTGTGGACCAGAAATTTAACAGGAGCCGTCAGTGTGCACTTGCAACCCAGAAAGTCAGCTGTGTCCTGAGCAGCATCAAAAGAAACATTGACAGTTAGTTGAGGGAGGTGATTCTCCCCCTCTACTCAGCGCTTGTGAGACCCCATCTGGACTACCGTGTCCAGATCTGGAGTCCTCACCGTAAGAATGACGTAGAGCTCCTGGAAAGTGACCAGAGGAGAGCCATGATCAAATCATCAGAGGGAGGGAGCACCTTCCCTATGAGGACAGGCTGAGCAAGAAGGGGTTGTTCAGCCTGGAGAAGAGGAGGCTCCCTGGTGACCTTAAGGCATCTTTCCAATACCTGATGGGAGCCTACAAGAAAGCTGAGATAGGGCTCTTTACATGGGTGTGTAGTGAGAGGACAAGAGGAAAGCGTTACAAACTAGAGGAGGGGAAATTTAGGTTGCACATCAGGAAAAAATTATTTCCTGTGAGGGTGGTGAGATGTTGGGACAGGTTGCCCAGGGAAGCTGTGGCTGCCCAGTCCCTGGCAGTGTTGAAGGCCAGGTTGGATGGGGTCCTGAGTAACCTGATCTAGTGAAGGTGTTCCTGCCTATGCAGAGGGGTTGGAACTAGGTATCTTTAAGGTCCCTTCCAACCCTAGCCGTTCTATGAGTCTATGATTATACGAGGTAAGTCACATGTATAATCGAATTTGCTTCGCTTTAATATTAAATTGAAATAACTGCAAGCAAATCTTGAGAATGATGACTTTAAAGCTCGTCCAGGTATCAGGAACAATATATACATATGCCCAAATACATTCTTCGGGTAACTTTTATCATTTGCCTATTTTTATCTGATTGGAAAATTAAGGCACTGTAGAGCTGCTTGATTTTCCCAACCTTATCATGCATATTTATGGCATATTTGGGAACCCAGTCCTGATCTTTGAGTATAAAAGCATTCTTCCTCACTCCTTGTTTTACATGCTATGTCTGAAGACCAGCCAAATACAATTTGACCCTTCATGTACATATGCAACAAGGACAGTTTAAATATGCAAAGATCTGTGTACAAGCTAAATATTATTACTATTCCACTATTTCTACTGCCAGTGTTTGCAAGGATGCAGGACTTGTTTTCTTTGTACTGTTGCTCATCTTGTATGAAGGCCTCAGAATAATTTATTCTGAAAATACAGCCTTTGGGCAGATTAATGTTGAAGGCAACTCTGTGCTAAAAATTCTTCTGTTTTTTCCTGATTGATCTTTTCCTACACACAAAGATACAATTAGTTCTACAAATGATGAAAAACCACTCTTTTGTTAACCCTTACAGCCCTGGTTTAGGATTACATAGCGGCATCCACCAAAACACAAGAGCCACTATAGTGTATTTCCTCGTATCTTTTGAATAATGAATGTTAAGAAAACAGAGGTGTTTTGGAACAAATCTGCTGCAGCCTAAACTTATATTTGAAGAAGAATAACATTAGATTTAAGAGAACTCAACCAAAATTAAAATGTCAAAGCATCACCTGTGTCCTATGCAGCCTTCCTGAGCAGTCATTCCCTCTGTATCTCCACAGGCCGGTAAAGTACGTATTGGGTCACAGAGTGACCTTGCTAGTCAGCATCATATGACATTACCACAGATTGCCTTTACCATACTAACAACATTCATACATGAAGAGCTACATAATTGACATCTCTTTCATTCCCAGGAAATCAAAGCAGCATAAAGTTGACTACACAGGTACAAATGTCCACTGTATGCAGGATGTACAGAGTCTGAAGTGTGTACTTTGCAGAGGTGATTGGTGTAGAACAGCTGTTGTAGTGTAGACAGTGTAAGTCAAATCCAACCGTGACTTCCTGCACAACTGTAGATGTGGATCATTGGCCTACTACAAGCATCGAATTTGTCTTTAAGGGATTAACATATGGGGGTAAACCACAACTTTAAGTAGGGGGCATTATGAAACCTATGAACCATATGTGCATCTCTTTTAAGCCATCAGAATGTGGTGTAAAAGGGATTTAAAACCATGTAGCAGTGGTCTGTCATTCTTACTTGTGCGTGACAATACGACAATTGCTTGAAAAGAGATGTGACTTTGTACACACTGCTTTAAATGCACAAGTTCTATAAATACTCCTTTTTTTTTTGGACAAATTCATCCAAAGATATTCACACAATTTGCTTCTATACACTTCTTTTTCCTGAGAAAACATAGTGAAACACAGGGACTCAGCATTTTATGTGAGCATTCAAAAAAATGTTAGTATCCCTTAAATAAACACATTTAAAGATAATTATCTTTTGAAACTAGGCAGTGAAAAGTAATGGGGGAAAAAAGCTCTTCACTAAACTATTTTTCTTCTCTTTTCTTAGTATTAAACTTTAATTTTGGTGTACTCTTTTACGTAGCAAATGGCTTAGGCACATGAAGAGCCACAAATTAAGCTTATGAAAAGAAAATTAATATAGAAAAATCTGACAGCTGTATGGCAGCATTTATTCTAAGCAAATTCTGCACTGGTTCAGTCTCTTGAGCAACCATTATTTGGGTCAGCTTTATTGCTTTCATAGTTTACAGTCTTTATCTCCCAGGAGAAATCCAGTTTTTCTTCACTCCAATCCTCTTAGGCACAATCCCAAGAGTTTGCATCTCTGACCCTAGGATTTGCATTCTATACCATGTCCACAGTCAAGGCACACTATCTCCCTCCATAAGCAGTTTCATTAAAAAAAGAGGAACATATATGCAATCCCTGTAAATTGAGCCTTGTTGACTTTTTGGTCTTTCTGGAGCAAAAGCAGCATTGTACAAAGCACGGCACATTGCAGCACAAAGAGCACAGAAGACAGGAGAAAAAGAAATAAATAATATCCAGAAGATCCCAAAGTCAATATACCATGTTTCATTTCTTTTTCTTTTTGACAGTAGCATTGGCCCTAGAGTCTAGTAAGGAGCAGTTCGATAATAATGATCTAAGGCTGGTCTTGAAGAGAGACCCAGCAGCTGACAGCTCTTCTGTTCAAATTGACAGGAGCACAAAGAAAGGCTTGAATAATTAATTGCAAATGGTTGGATGTGATCTGATTGTGTGACCAACCTGTTACATTGACTGGCTTTGACCTAATCTTTCAACATGAGACATTAAAGCTGAAACTCTTCTACACTTTTTCCCCTGTTACCTTGCTGGTTATTCTTCTGTGGCATTGTGTGCAGACTATACCCATGAGATAGTTACTGAAGGAGAGATTCGATTTCCCTTGGGTGTCTAGGACACTGCATGACAAGGCTGCCTAGTCTTTAAAGAAAGAACTTTTAAATTCTACTGTACAGATGCATGGAGAAAGCTTGGGCATGAGGAAAGACAGTGTCATTACAAAAGGTAACAGCTATTCACTAATTTCCCATTTAAACACCTGAACATTCAGAGGCAAGCTATGGGATTGATCAATGCCATTTCAAACATAATCTACATTTAGCTTTTCTAGAGACATAATATTTTAAAGTGCATGACTTCAACATAACATTGACTTTTAGCTCAAATACTGGGTTTCTTTCTGCATTAGCAACAGAGACTTGTTCAGTGATGAATAAGAAATATTTTCTTACGTCCTTTATTTGTACAAAATTCCAAGATTTATTGTGTGTGGGAAGGCTGAATAACTGAAGAATTCAGTTTGTTTGATAGCTTATCTTCTGAACCACAAACACTGGTCAAATGAAAGACATTATCAACATTTAGGATAGTCCTGGTAGTCTCACTTTATTCTAGTCCCAGCTTAACATTGCAGCTTAACATATAGTGAATACTGTTGAAATAGTTTCCAGCGCTTAATTATTAAAAAGTGCTGTCTCTTTTAAAATTTTACTTATGGTTATGGTACATAATTGCTCTTAAAGAACAATGTTTTAAAGAAGAAATTAGAATACAAAATCATACCTTTAATAAGGTTAGAAAATTTTAAATTACCTTAATTCTGCCTCACATTTAAAATAATATTCTGTGGAGAGGCACCTGTTTCATATTAAAGCATATGTGGTTGTTTCTTACCAGACTCTGTGGTACATATTATAGGGTGGACCCGATTATCTCTGAGGTCTTTTCAGCCTCAATAATTCTGCGATTCCTGAGAAAAAGTATTTTCCAAATCTTTCCAGTGAAATATTTTCTTAGACTATAACCTCAGTTAAATATTTATACATTTATCTCTAGTTTTATGTAAGTATCCCATATGTGTATGTGTGCACATGCATGTCCTCATGTGGGTGATAAATAATAGAAGGTCTCTCTTTATGATAAATTATAAATGAGATGTATAATATATGAACTAAAGTTAACAACAGGAAAAATAATTTACACACAAGAAGCTGGGGGGCAAAATTCAGTGAAGTCTTAGTACCTGCCAGAGAGAGGTAGCAAAAAGCTAAAATTATAGTTCAGAAAAAGAGATCTGTAAGTGCGAAGATTTCTCTGATCTGTTTAAGAAAACACCTTCTATCAAAGCAACTGTGAAAAGAAACATATTAAAAAAGGAAATCTCACTTTAATAAAACAACGTCGAAAATTTGGCAGGGCTCAGGGAAGAGCTCCAAGAATGACTGAAGAGTGGTAAGCCCAGTTGTATAGCAATAGCCGTAAAAGCCAAAGACTTCAGCATACGAGAAAGTTGCTTAAAAAGAGATATGACAACAGCCTAAAGGATGAGAGGGAATATTTTTAAATTAATAAGAAATTCATAACACCACACCCTGTCAAAATTTGAAATTAAATTTCAACTAGAGAGAAGATGCAAAATTTAAGCAATAGAGTATTCACAAAGAATACCAGAGTTTTTGCAGAAATCAAGATGTGTGTATAGACACTCTACAGTCAATTCCAGGCAAAAACAGTGGAAGTCAAAACCAGTTTAGAAGATTTTTTAGAAAAAGGCCAGAACATTTATCTTTCCTATGAGAATTGGCAGATGGATAGGAATTCTGTACCTTACTGTGGCAGAATTAGAGTGAATTCAAACTTTGTCCACATCACCTCTCTCTGAGCAGCCCCTTCCCTTTACTCCTGTGCCTAGCAGGCACCTGGGGGTCACATGATTTTGGTGGGCTTCCTTCCTGAGTGTGAAACCAGCTAATAACTTGAAGACACTTACCTTTGGTTTCCAGTTTGAATTAATCAAAATTTTATAATGGAATTGGCTCTCTGCATATTGCTGCATGCATCTGTCCCATTCTGGACTACAAAACCTTCGAGTAAAGAAATTCCTAGAACACATGAGCAACCATTTCTCTAATGGTTGATGACACAAAGCTGGGGGCAGATGTGGCTGGGTTGGAGGGCAGAAGGGCTCTGCAGCGGGACCTCGACCGCCTGGA
>JAOXOE010000001.1:70044931-70063991 GCA_028565055.1 Phoeniculus purpureus
TCCATTGTCTGGCAAATTTATCTGAGATCTCACTGAGACCTGACTGCTTTGGTTTCCTTTCCCCTTAAAACCTGGGAACAAAGCAGTTTCTTAGTTTCAACCTGTTACAGACATACAGGTAGGCAGGGAGCCCAGTGAAGTCTTCTCAGGCCCCTTGTCTGTGCAACTAGAGGAAAAGGACTGAGGGGAGAACTTGTGAATATTAAGCAACTTTGTCGTGATAAGTTTCTCAGAAATAGACTGTATTTCAGTCTGTATTTTCTCAACGTGTCTTTTAAAGCTGAATTAGTATTAGCCTTGTGGCTTGTCTGGGGTTGGTCTCGTGAGATTATGCTATCTGACCATAAGGAAAAGATTTTTTACTTGAATGGTGACAGAGCACTGGAACAGACTTCCCAGAAGGGTTGTGGTGTCTCTTTCTTTGGATGTGCCCAAAACCTGCCTGGACATGATCCTGTGCAACCTGCTCTAGGTAAACCTGCTCTGGCAGATGGGTTGGACTAGATGATCTCCAGAACTGATCATCTACTGAATCACTCAGGTGATTCCAACACGTAACATTCTGTGGTTTTCTGACCTGTATCTGCTCCTGTGGCTGGTGCTCAGCCTGTAGATGAAGTGAAATGCTGCTGCAAATGCTCTTGCACAGCCCCCACAGGCTCCTGCATATGTCTATGTGGCCTACCCATGGATTGCTGTCCTGTGAGAGAAGGAGGAGGTACTTCCATGAGTGGTTGCCCTCCAGAGGTACCTAGCCTTGGATGGTGGAAAGGGAAGTTGAACATACAGCTCCAGTCTGGCCATCTTTCTGAGGGGCATCGGTGCCTCACTCTGAGCTGGCCAGAGGACAGGCTGAGACGCCCAGCTGATGCAGAACTTCACAAGGCTGTGTTTCCTAACTGCACAGAATGCTGTCCACCTTGCTCTCCAGTGTGGTAAAGGAGGCAGCTTCTGGGGCTCTCATAACTAAGGCTTGGTGTCCTTTGAAAAAGGTGACTTTTTCTTTCTTAGGCCTCAGTGAAGTCCACA
Source organism: Phoeniculus purpureus (assembly GCA_028565055.1). Classification (NCBI taxonomy): domain Eukaryota; kingdom Metazoa; phylum Chordata; class Aves; order Bucerotiformes; family Phoeniculidae; genus Phoeniculus; species Phoeniculus purpureus. Next base: position 70,045,961 of record JAOXOE010000001.1, read on the forward strand.
GTTACTGTGTACAGCCCCTGAATGTTTGTTTTATTGGTTCACCTAAACCAACCTCAATTCATCTGTATTTTGTTGCTGCAATACTTTGAGGGTGACTGCTCCTACTCAAAACAGTGCAGAGCCATTTCCCTGCCTGGCTCTTGGACTCTCGTGGAGAACCATGAGTTAGGGCTGTGTGCCCTGATGACAGGATTTGCAATAATAATATGATACTCCTCCTGGAAGACTTTAATTAAACACTTCTGAAACCACTTTGAAGACTAGCTTGTCAGGAGGTTGAACTGATAGCACTGCTAATGAAACGAAACAACTTTCTGTTTTTCCTGGTCTGGGCGCTTGAAAAGAGGCATGAGTTGCTTGGCTCTGGTGAAAAGAAAGGCTTGAAGGTGGTCTGGTCTAAGCTGAGGGAGGCCTCTGAGACGTATGCAGTGCAGAGTATCAAGAGGCATCTTCACCTGCATTGGCACCTACTGCTTATATTGGGTTGCTCTACTCTTTCCCTGAAGGCATTTTGAGAGGTCAAACATGGGAGCTTCCCTGTAGTCTCTTCCATTCCTTGCTGTTGCTAGAGGGCAAGAACTTGTGCCAAATGACAAAAAGGTATTTTAATTGCTTAGCTTGTTTAATATTCATGGTTACGTATCCACCAAATCCTTCAGCTGCTGTAAAGTGGAAATGCTATAAAGCAAAAGGTCAATTTTCTGCTTCTCTCTGAAGTATGAAGCAGGGTTGTAATGCACAACGCTGTCTTCTGAGCGATGCACAAAGCCTAAAATGTAGCTCTTCTATCTGTCCATCTCCAAATGTGTTTTGTTTTTCATTCCAGGTGCATAAATCTCTACCCCTTGAGGTTCTTCAGCAGATGGATGCTGGTCTGATTAGAGTGTTGATAATGGGTATTATTAGTGGGAGCACAGTGGTAAGTTTCAATTTACTGATTGCAGAAGATGTGGATATCTACTACATCATCACCAGCTTTCGTGATGCCTTTGAACACAGCTCCTGTTTCATAGTTGACAAGAGCAGTCTCTCCATAAATGGTAAGGAGCACCCTATATCCCAATAGTTCTTCAGAACTCGAAAGATGATAAAGCCCATTATTAATCTGCATTTGTGTAGGGGTATGTATCTGTCTTACAGATGCATGAAAAGCCATTCCCTCTCTTTATATTACTCCCTCCATTAAGCTTTTCCAGAGAACATCAAAAGACAAAAAGTGAGGTACTTCTGATTCAGAAGAAAAAACCCCTCATTTTTTTTGTCTATAGCTGGCATTAATTTTAGAGGAAACAAGATATGGAGATGCTAGAAGCAGGAGTAACAAACTGAGCGTTTCACAAGCTACCGGTGCAAACAGGAGCCTGCACACAAAAACCCCATCTTTGCTTAAAATAATTTTGAAACACACTATGCTCTGTGCCAATCATTTTGCATGAGACAGAGACCCAAATAAACAAACAAATGACTATATTGATTCTTCTGCACTGGGTGGGAGTATGTGTTTTCCTCACAGTATTTCTGACTGTAGTACTCTATCATGAGAGCTACTATATTCATATTTAATATTTAATATTAGTATTAATGGTTTTTGAAAAGTTCTTTTAACAGTGGTGTTTTCTCATATTTGACAGTAAAATTAGGTAGGATTGTCAAATTCATTATTTATTTTCATTAGCAGTAGCAGAGGGGACAGAAGAGATAATGGAGAAGGTAACAGAACAAAACAGGTCCTGTTTGACATGGAGATTAAATGTTAGTATTTCAAACTACTTTTTTGCATGAGCCAATTCATCAAGCTTATTTCCTTAAATAATGTGATAGCTGACATGGAATGGGTGTCTAAGCTCCTAAATTCTTTAAGGCTTTTTCAGTCATTCATATTTGTTTTTGTAACCACAGTGATAAGCTACTCTTTGGCTGAAGTCACCAGGAGTGGTTAATGGACACCGAGCTCAGTTTTGTTTAACCAAGTTGTTTGGCATTGTGATGATGAGCTTTGAAGGAACTCAACTCTGAAGGAGCTCGGACTTTTCTTCTTCGTCTTAAATTTAAACCAGCAAGGTTTTAATTTGAGACATTTATGAAAAATGGGGTGTTCCAAAATGATAGATAGATAGATTGATGAGTAAGTTTTATATATTGCTTGGGAAATCAATGCTATTTTTATGTACAACCCATTAAAATTATTTAAGAGAGTTTTTGTGCAATGAGACACATCCTTGTGCTTCACTGCAACTGGAATTTGTTATCTTGGTGCTAGGTCAGTGGTGATGAATACATCGGTTGTTTCTGTCTAGCAAGGAGCCTGTGCTGGATGTTAAGTGTTTAATCTATGCATTGATCTCAACTTGTCCTTCTCCTTTTCCCCTGCTTGCTTTCTTCCTGAAAGCATTGGGGATTGCTGCCCACATATTTGTGCAACCCCGACTCTGTCTCTCAGGACACATGTGTGCAATCTGGGCCTGTTACGTGAAGCTTATCCTGCACTTCCCCCCAAATGGCTTTTCCAAGGCACTCAAGGTAACATTTGCTGGGTACAAAGTGGTCACGAATGGGACCAGACTTTTTAACAAGTTCTGTCCCTGTTTATACCTGAAGTCCAGAAGTATACAATCTCCTTACAACACTAGCAAACACAAATGAACACTTGCTGAGCAAGTTATAGGTACTGATCTAGTCCTCGAGGTGAGGCCTCACCAGTGCCCAGTACAGGGTGAACATTATGTTTGTAGTCCTGATGGACCAAGTCTCACACTTACTGAGTTCGTCTCACATTTAGTGTTCAGATTTGTTCCTTCTCTATATGTTTTCTCTTCCTCACTCAGCTTTTACTCTCCTATTTAGAATTTTAAGAGATAGTCTTGCTTCTCTTCAGGTCCACTCAAATATCATTCTCTACTCTATTTGAACTGCCAAGATGTTCCACCCTTTGGATTTTCCCACTTGCTTTTCCATGCTCCCTATCTTCCCAACAAAAACTCAATGCATTTTCACCCTTTCCTCTTGACTAGTGCCTGTTTGTTGAAACACACAGTCAAATTTGTGGTCCTTAAAGGAAATTAATTGTTGTTTCAGACTTTACACCGTCTTTGAGGATTTGCATGGATCGGGACACTTCAGAACAGAAATGCAATTGTTTATTCAAAACTCCCCAATACCAAAAAATTTTAGTGTCTCTGCCAGTGCTGATGTACTGATTGAAGTAGGGATCCAGAGAGCAGACAAGAAGCTCAAGGTGGTACTTACTGACTGTTGGGCAACTCCAGCTAATAATTCAGTGGATCCTCTCTCATTTACTTTTATCAGCAACAGGTACATACCTCCAGGGGTGCCAACTACTAGTGTTTATATTCTAAATGCCTTTTATGTGTGTTCTCATCACTCATATGCACAGTCCCTTATCATTTTAACTGCTGATGCTTTCTTTGAACAAGGAATGTAGGTATGAAAAGGAAATGTTTTCAAAGGGTAATGCAGTAAGTTTTTGAGTTTGGATGTCTTCCCCATAGCCTTGACCTGAAGAAATAGGTGATTTTGGCAGTAAGTACTGAAAGAACATTGAGAAGTGTGTACTTTGTGGTTTCTCTGTGGTTCAGATATTACCAAGAGATTATATAACCCTTATCCTTGGAGGTGCAGATGAACTGATTCCTATGTGTTGTGACTCTTACACAATGTTAATGTAGCCTCTGGTAAGTGAGGAGCTTTGTTTCTGCCTGGATTCCTGATCTCATTCTATGGTTGTATTCCTTGGGCTCAACCACCACCTTAAAATTCAGGATAGACCTTTCACTCAGTAACAAAACCTATTGGTTGTAATATGATGTTCCTTCAGTCTTTTGGTGAATCTATCTTTCTGTCACTTTCCTCCTTGTTTTCCAACTCTTAAGCCACTTCTATTTGATCACTATTAGATTATAGGAAGAATATAGCCCTCTATCACCCCTGCACTGTTGGAAAGATACTTCACAGGAGTCTGGCTGTGACTTTTTAAATGAACCTTACAACCTGAGTTATGTGTTATAACCAAAACATGCCTTCTATAGCTCAAGCTGCTATATACATGTGTTCTCTTCCTTTTCAGCTGCCCTATCCCAAATACTTATACCACGCTGCTAGAGAATGGGAATTCAAGCAAAGCACAATTTAGGATGAGAATTTTTTCTTTTGTCAACAATTCTGTGGTTTACTTACACTGCAAAATACGTACTTGTATGGAGACACCAGGAAGCACCTGCAGGACAGTAAGTGTTTTGCTCTAACATGCTTTTTCATTTCAACGTGCCATGTGGAGTCCTGCTGTGGAACTGAAGCAGTACTATTTCCAAACATGGTTTAAAAATAACATGTGAAGTTTTCTTTCTTTCTCTGCTAAGAGCAGAAGAGAAAGAACTACAACCATATGCAAGTGTCTGCTTTTCTTCCTGCTCCTTGTCCTCAGAGTTAAAAGCATGGAGCTTGGACAGAAATAAAAGTTGGGGAGCCGGAGAACTGAACCTTTTACCTCTGCACATTACCTGGCTAGAAGGCAATGAACAGAAGTCACAATAAAGAGATGCTGTTCAGAAATGTGTCAGCTCAAATGGAGATGTCACAAAAAAGCGAACACCCATATTGGCAGTGTTAGCAGGAAAGTCTGAGTAAATTGATTTGAAATGTTTTTCTAACCCTTTTTTAACCCTAGAGATTTGCTTCTCCAGGTGAGAGTTTACGTGCCAGGAAAGGATGCTCAGTGGCATTAAGTTTCTAGGGCTGTGACTCTAATAGGTTTTTTTATGGCTTTTTACAGCCCTATTGCCTTTTGAAGCAGTACAGCGAGCAATGTTCTGATAACAACTTCAGTTTCTAATTGGCTCTGTTTCAATTTCAAAGCACTGCTTTGTTTGTTTTTACGTCTAAGTAAGTGATACACACTGCTTCATCTCAAAATGTGTTGCTATCACAGAAATTAAAAAAAGTGGGTTTTGCTGGTGGGTTTTTTTCTTTTGTAGCAGACACACAGGAATTCTCATCTCCCTCTGCCAGCTTTCCTGAAGACTTTTCCATCAAGGATGTTTTCTTTAGCAGTTTGGTGTTCCTTCATTGTTCAACACTTTCCTCTAGCTCTAAATAACTCCTTTTAATCTCATTATCAAGAAAACAGTCTCTTCCTAGAAGAATTTAAATGGCTAGCAAAAGGTACTTGTTTCCTTTCTCCAAGTATAAAACTTCCTCTGGATTAAAGTAAAAAAAATACTGTCAGGAAACACAACTGACTGATGGAAAGATGGCTCCAGTCACAGCTGAATTTGCCTGTTACAAATCAATGCTTCAGCAATCCCCAGCCTATGCTCACCTGTGAAGAAGGGAGTGAGACAACTCCTTGACTTCACTGTGTGTCCTGTGCAGCTGAGGAGGGCCTTGTTGGTGGGTGAAAAACAGGGGACTAAGTGGGATGGGCAGGACAAGGACTGGATGGGCTGTTCTGGATGCTGTAAGGAATTAAAGAATTGCTTTGCTGTTAGAGCAGACTTTAGCTGTATGGATTAGAGTTTAGGGTTATGGTTGACTAAAGGACTTTGATGTGACTTACAGGGGTCTGTGAAGGGGTAATTCTGCTAGTCTGAGCTGAGATGTTATTGAGATTGACATCCATAGCAAACAGGGCACAGCAGAGTTAAGCAGTGAGGCTCTCTTCTTTCATGTATTCTATATTATTCATTTCTGTATCATTCATACAGATAAGGGATATATTGTTCTTTCTTCTGTGCAAAGTTTATTTCCTTTGAAAAATTCAGTATTTTAGATTGTTATTTAAGTGCTACATGGAGAAGACAAGTGCTAGGCACACCTGCAAAGGATAATTGCTCGTACAAAGAAGGAAAGGGGAGCTGCACAAAATGCAAGGAGCAAGGAGAATTGGAGTAAGACCAGAGTGTGTTATGGAAATAATGTGAAATGGCTGGGAAAGTTTCCAAGGTCTAGGATCTGATCCTCTGATCCACCTGCTACTCTGGAGAATAGCCACTTGCTTTAGGGCAGGTTTGCTTCAGCTCTTTGCCCACTAAATTGAGACATCTCCTATTATTTCTTCTTACCCAGTGTTTTTATTCTGTGGCTTTTGGCAGAAGGAAGTAAGGTAATCTAAAGTTTAGAATAGAAAAAAAATAGGCTGAGGAGAAGTGTAGTTAGAAATGAGTAAGAAACACCTCAAATACTTTTGGGGGAATGTGTCAGCTCCATGGCCATGTGGAACCAAAAACTCACATCAGGGACCGGCTATGTAAACATGTTCTCTAACGGATCCCCCTAGCTGGGGAAGGTATTTGAGCATAAATATTTTTCTGGGGGCTGACCCACCTGAAGACACTTGCTGGCAGTGGATTGTAGAGGTTTTTCAGTGTAATGGGGCTTGTAGCACGGGTGAGACATTTTTGTGTAGACAAAATAATAAGACATCCTCGCACTCTTTGCCTTCTTTTGCTGATTATAGTATGGTGTTGCAGATTCTCTGTTTTTATGTGCACTTCTATAAGAGCCACAGTGTCTTCTGTGTAACTTTAACATGTTGTGGTTCCCATGAGAGACCTTTTGAATCATAACATCTTGCAATGGTTTAGGTTGAAGGGGACCTAAGAGATCATCTAGTTCAACCCCTCTGCTAAAAGCAAGGACATCTCTCATCAGCCCAGGTTGCCCAGAGCCTCATCCAGCCTGGCCTCAAACATTTCCATGGAGATAGCATCCACAACTTGTCTGAGCAACCTGTTCCAGTGCCTCACCTCCCTCATAGTGAGGAATTTCTTCCTAAGATCCAATTTAAATCTGCCCTTCTTTAGTTTGAAACCAGTCCCCATTGTACTAACTAGAGTCCCTCATAAAAGCCCCGCTCCAGCTTTCCTGTAGGCCACTTTCAGGTACTAGAAGGCTGCTACAAGATTCCACCAGAGCCTTCTCTTCTCCAGGTGGAACAGCCCCAAATCCCTAAGCCTGTCTTCATAGGAGAGGTGCTCTAGACCTCTGATCATCCTTGTGGCCCTCCTCTGAACTCTGCAACAATTCCTTGTCCTTTTTGTATTGGGGATTCCAGGACTCCAGGTGAGGTCTCAGAACAGAGTAGAGCAGAAGAATCACCTCCCTTGGCCTACTGGTGACGGTTCTGATACGGACCAGGATACGAGTAGCTTCCTGGGCTGCACTCATGCATTGTCAGCTTATGTTGAGCCTCTTGTTTACTAACACTCCCAAGTCGTCGTCCTCAAGACTATTGTCAATCCATTTGCCTCTCAGGAAATACCCGTGCTTGTGATCACCCCAAACTAAATGTAGGACCTTGCACTTGGACTTGTTGAACCTCATGCAATTTGCACAGGCCAAGTTTTCAAGCCTGTCAAGGTCCCTCTGGATGACCTCTCTTCCTTTCAGCTTGTTGACCACACAACACAGCTTGGTGTCGTTGGCAAACTTGCTAAGGTTGCACTCAGTGCCACTGTCCACATCTCTGACAAAGATGTTAAACAGTACGAGGCCCGAAATAGACCCCTGAGGAAGTCCACATGTGACTGATCTCCATTTGAACAGCTACATGTTCAACTTTTTTGAGTGCCACCATCCAACCAATTCCTTATCCACTGATTAGGTTGCAGCTTAGAACAAGAAGGTGGCAAATGAACTGAATGGAGCTATGGAGGAAGCGTGCTCTGTATTCTGCAAATGCTGCTGACACAATGCTGAACGTTTCATGGGACAGGGCTTTCAAACTAGTAGTTCCCAGGTTAGTGGTTTACGCATCACTGGAGAGTTGTGTCTTGCTTCAAAATGACACACAGCTTGGCAGGGACTGAAAGCTGTCACTGCCTTTGCTGTGCCTGCCGCAGGCAGTAGAAACCTCCATACAAAAGTGTTTGCAAAGCCCTGACATAAAGAGATAATGAGATGTTTACTCTCCCATAAGGTGTCACTAAACAAGACAGAAAATTAATAAACAGAAAGAGATTGTGTGAAATATCTGCTCACAGCAGTGTTTTCCAGTATGACTAATTACAGATTTTATACTGGTGTTTCCCTAATGCCATTTCTTCTGAACTTCCGTTTGCTCATTGCAGTTAACAAAGCACAACACTCAGTCAAAAATCCCTAATGGATGAGAATAGCACTGGCCTTTCACGTACTCACAGAAGGCTTTGTATTTTTAATTAGCAAGCCATATTACTTACATGAGCTTTTAATTGATTGTTGTAGAGATGTCACGCTGTTCGATCCTTGAGGACTGGTGAAATGATCGCTACTCATAGAACACCCTGGGGACCCCTGTGTAAATCAACTGGTGAGTTATGAATACCTGCTTTCAGAAAGGGGACACAGAGTAACTGTAATTTTGAGATTGATTTTGTTTGACAAAAGAACATGAAAACCTGTGGTACAAGATTTTCTTTCCCTTCTTCATATTTTTCAAGGAGGAACCTGTTCTTACTGAGGCAGAATGGAAAAGCATGTGATCTCCTCGGTAGAGTGACTCAAATTGTCAAGGAAATGTAGAACGAAAGAGGAGAAGATGCTTCATGTAGTTATTTGCACAGCTAATTAAGTACAACAGCCACAAAATCTAACAGCTCCTACAATTGTAAAGTGTAAAAGCAGCTTGGATCTTATAGGCTGCAATCAGTTTTTCAAGTGTGTGCATTGCTGTCAGACTGTACTTGAGCTCTGAAGTCCAAAATCAGAGCAGATTACAGATGGTGCTGTTTCCTTAGACTGCCTGGTATTGATTTCTTTACTACCATGGGGGAAAGTGGCAGTGCAGAGCCAATACAGAGCACCTCCTTTAACCTGGTGGACTGCAACAGTGCAGGTTAATAGAGAACATCATCACTGTGTACAATCAAGGTGTAATTTGTTGGCATTGCCTCTTCTGTGTTTAGCCCAGTGATGTTTTCAAGGACATCTGTGGCCTCTAACTTTTCAGTCACTTGGCTACCCCTGCCATTTTCATTCATATCTTACCAGGCTAAGGCACTCACTGACATGCTTACACACATCAGTATCCAAGTTTTAACACACGGCTACTATCACTAGACAGAAATCACCCCCTTTCATCCTACCTGCTTTGTCAGTTACTCAGCACTCTGCTGGGCTGTTAGTGAGTTCAAGGAGGGAGATTTCATCCACTGCTGTGACAGTCACAATGTTCTTTTGGACCTATAAACTGGCTCTGACCTAGCATATTGTATTTTTCTTCCTTTATATACAAGTATTAGTCTGTTAGAATAGCACTTCAGTATTAAATTCAAAATCAGCTATTTTTTTAAAAGCTTAGCAATGAATACAGGTTTCACTTGCATCAGGTAGATCTCACTCCCTTTTTCACCGGAGATCCCAATGTGTTTGTAATTGTGGCTGTTTGACCCTGAGTGGGGGCCAGATGCCCACCAAAGCTGATGTATCCCTCCCCGCTTCTTAGATGGAGAGTCAGAAGTAGAGGCTAGTGGGTAAAGACATCAATAATTTAATAAAGCAAAAGCAAAAGCTGCATGCAGAAACAAAAGCAAATAATTTTCTACTTTCCACCAGCATATGGTGTTTATCTGACCTTCTAGGATGCAGGGCCCTGATGTGCATTACACTTGCTCCAGAGGACAAGTGCTATCAATGAACGGCTCCCTTACTTCTCTTCCCTTGCTTTTATATATAGGCTGATGCCATATGGTATGGAATATCCTTTTGATCAGTTTGGGTTGGCTGTGCCAGGTTATCACGCAGCTTACCAACAGTAAGAATGTTAGGAATGAAAAAAAAAACCCCACACCCCCGGGAGCTGTGTGAGCACTGCTCAGCAGTAGCCAAAACACTGATGTGTTAACAGCACCCTTCCAGCTACCACCACAAAACACAGCAACATGAGAGACGTCATGGGGAGAATCAGTTCCATCTCAGCTAAGCCAAATACATTAGTACTGGAAAACAGTCATTACACAGAAGAAACTCTGGTGCGGGGAGTGTTGTTGATTCTTAGCCAAAGATGACACTACCAGATGTTGTCTCCAACTTCTAGTTTGGATACTTGCTTCACATTCCAAGTGTGAGGCTAGACCTAGACAGTGATATGCATCTCAGTGTTGAAGGAAACAACATGAATTATGATGACAGATAAGCTGCTGCAGTGAAACATGGAAAACCTGTTCTGCCTATACTGCTTGGCCATAGCAAGGACCATTGATATGTGTCCTCGGGAAGGCCTGTTCTGTCAGTTCCTGGTTACAGGCTACCATTTCCACTGAGCATATTCTTTTTTGTTCCTTTGTTTCATGCTGAAATTCAGAAATAAGCAGAAATAGAGTATGCAACATTGCTTTGGTCTGTCTCGGAATGACACCCAGGATGTTGTGTAGCTTGGATACCACTATTGCATACCTTTATGGCAGCTGACTGTGCCCTTTGGCCAGAGATCTTGTTTATAATTGTAGGCATTAATATTTGCTAATGATCAGTGGAGATTAGGGAGACAGCTGGCAACAAGGGGTTTGACTCTTGCCCACGCATAGTCATTTAGTGCTCACAACCCATTGTGTCCCATTCTTTCTTTCCCCTGAAGGTCTAGGTGCTATTCCTATCTCTTGCAGGTCCTATGCCTTGCCTGCCAGACCTGTGCAGACATTACAGACACTATTGGGCTTCTCAGGTGGCACTAGATGCTCATTCTTAGGCTACAGAGTTGAGTCCGTGGTGATCATTTTGATGTGACTCACCTGCCTCCACTGAATGCCTCAGCCAGATCTCTGCTGACAAGCATGGGAGCTTGGAGACCCAGCACAGGTGGAGAATGTGTCCTTAAATACTTTACGCTTAAATAAGTGTTACATGTGAGATAAAAGCAAATCAAGTGTTTTGTAGTAATCAGAGATGAATGGGGGCAGGATTAAGAGAAGAGAACGCTTCACCTCTAGGGTCTTTCTTAAAGTAAATCAGCATCGCAAAAAGTTGTGAGCAAAGATCATGTAATACTTACTTTAACAGAAAATTGTAGAGTCAAATTTTGTATCTGTGAGGACTCTACACTTGTATGTAAAAAGACAAATTGGACTGTGTCTCACAGGCACTTCTGTGAGAATTAACCTCCTGAAAAGGCTCATTCACTTCTGTTCCACAGCTCTGTGCTTCAGCATGCATGTTGGCTGATTTATAAGTAAGTCCTGTTTTTTACCTCAGGAAGAGATTTAAGAATGTCAAAGCTTTTTCCTTTAACTGCCTGCTTTTTTAGTATTTGGTTTGAAGAGAGAGAAGAAGGCTGGACTGGGAGTTGGATACATCATCCTCATCACCTTTGCTGTGTTTGGCTTCGTGCTGGGAGTTGTGAGCCTTCTCATGTTCCAGTACCAACAAAAGATGGGAAGATACAACTTCAGAATCAAGTCTGACAACTTCAGCTACCAAGTGTTCTATGATTAGCAGTTTCCAGTTTACTAGGTAAGTAAGTGCTGAGTTATAATTAGATACTTTATTTAGCTGTTTATGTCTTCAAGGAATTGTTAAATATCTGTGGACGAGCACCCTCTGTTTAAGGGTAATCTGTTTTATTTGCTGTGTGTGAAGGTTATACAAGTAAGAACAAAATGCCTGCTATTCTTGCCTGTTTTCAACTGCTGCAGACCACGGAGGAAGGTTAGCCCTCTCCATCTTCACAACTTTGGTCTCAGAGTAAATGACATGACACGAATAACCATGTCCACAAAAATAATATAGCTCTAGTGTTTGAATCATGGATATGTGTATCAAAGGATATAAACTTTAACACCCTATAAATCTGCTTCAGCTTCAGAAGTTATCCCTTTCTGCAGAAGCTTGGGATTAAACAGTAGTTTTTTTTGGACAGAGTGCTTTTCAAGAAAATAGAGGGATATTAGTCATAAAGAACTAGAAGTACGGGGAGTGCATAAGCAGTGCTTGCAAGTGTCTGAAAAAACAGCTCTGAGACATGTTAACCACTACCACATGTTCTGCCTATGCAAACTGGGTATTTAATGCTTTTCCAGAACACCACAGGATTGAGCACTTGTTCTGTAAAGTGAGTATGTTCTAGCTGTTCTTCACCACCTGTCTGTTTGTCCTTTTAAGAGGAAGAGAGAGGTGAGAAAGCTGGCTGGCTGAAAAGAACCCATAAATTTGCTTCACAACTCAAGGATGTTTGCTTCGGGTCTGATTGAGTTCTGTTCCTGTGACATTGTTACCAGGGTTAGTCAGTAACGGCTTCGTGCATGACAATGCATCTGCCACTTACCACAGTAAATTCACTAGACTCATCTCGATGGCATCTGCTGATAATGTGGTTTGTTTTCCCAAGTGCAATAAAGTTTAATACATAGAACAGAGGAAGAACTGGGAAGACCACACCCAACTATCTGCTTGCAAAGTCTTCATTCACTATTAGCTCTATTTTCTTTAGTCTTACATTACGATGGGCAACACCTAGGAGATCCCTCTGGGGCAAGACTGCGCATTGGGAGCCCAAAAGGAAGGTACCCAGGACTCCTTGGTACAGCTCTAGCAGCTGTGCAGTTCTATCACTAATACAGGTCCCACCAGAAAGCCATAATTAAGCATTAAGGGCATATCTAGGTACATTAAATTTGAGCCTATATATAAAGTCTCTCCACACATTCATGGTTCTGCTCTTGTGAGCAGTCATGGGCAATTGCAATACTTGACAGTAATGGGAATTCTGAAGTTGTGCAATGAGATTGTAGCATAGAAGTTATTGTTAGGCTCATAATACTTATATATCATGTTGGAACCTCAGCTAATTCCTTATGTTCCTTTTAGATGCTGGAAATACTTAATCTCTCCTGTGTAGTTACTTTCTTTGGAAGATAACCTTTGTAAATCATTATTAGTTTGTTTTCTATTTTTTTTGTAGCTGGATCATATGTCATTGTATGGAGAACTGAAGCTTGTCTTTGCTCAGCTTCTGGCCTCCATTTCTCTTCACAGTTATGGTCATGACTTCTTGAAATGCTGACTCTTCCAAATTAGTCTTGCATATAAAGGCTTCTGTCCCTTCCTCTTTTATTTATTTATTTATTTATTACCAATCTGGCTTCCTCAGTCACAAGCACTACTTGGGACTGCAGCTCTAGGTTGAAGTTAATTTCGGCATATTTTCCCAAGGATAAAATAGAAGGCAAAAAGAGAAAGACTTAAGGGTTCTCTTTTAAAGACCCAAGCTAGACTAGACTTGGCTCTCCCACTGTGGCACATCTTAGCATCTCTTGTGCCATTACTATTAACGAGTGACATGTTTCTATAAATATTCTAGGAAGCAAATCAGCAAACCCTTAGAAAGACCTTTTCGGTTTGTAATTCACTGTTTACTTAAGGTGAGGCTGAAATGTTTGAGCTGCAATAATGTGGAAGACAGGTGTGTAACGCCTTAAGTCCACAGAAGCTGGAGAACAGTTACTGAATTTGCCACCAAATAAAGAGAAGGCATCATGAAACTGAGGCTTAACCTACTTGGACAGTTCTTCAGCACGAGTTTTGAGATTTCATTGTAAATTCTTTAATCAACAGGGATTTGGGGGGGGAAGGAAAAAAGTTGTTTTTACCACTGGCAACCCACGTTTTTCCAGAGAAGGCAATTTGTACCTGTGATTCAGCTTAATCAGACCACAATGATTGTGCAATCCAGCCACGGGATGTACTGCCCACCTGAGTTAGAGCACTTCAGTTGCAACAGACTAGTTATAAATATGAGCTGAATTTACCTGGCTGCGAGTCCCTACTCTTAGTGCAGCAGCAAAGGTTTAGTTCACACTTTCCATTTGCCATAACAGTCTGTTCAGCTGGATAAACTGCCACAAAAATCTTTTTCGAACAGTTAGCATCTCCTGCAGGGCTTTTCTGGGGTACCCTACTTCACTCTGCTGCCCCAAACCTCCTCTTCAGTGAGCATGTTAGAAGATGGAGAGTAAAGCAGTTGGGTGCCTTGTTCCCACCACCCCTCCTAACCAGTGACAAAGTCTTCTGTGTCTGGGTCATACCTAGTTCAGTAATTTACTATGAACAAGCTAATCTCTCTTTAAGTTCAGTGGATACCATTATAACTAACTTACTGGTCATTTACTTGAACTTACAATACTCTTGGTAACCATGGCATTTAGGTACTGATTTGCAGATACAGAATAGCATTAGAGAGCTGCTTTCTATCCCCTTAGCCAAATTTCTGTTAAGTAACAAGATCACTGGATAGAGGACTTTCTAATTTTGTGATAGGTCATACTGACTGATCTTAAAATTTATAGATACAGCTCTTAAAGGCATCAGTAACTTTCAGAATAATAATTTGCATTCTGCTTTGATTCAAGTGAATCTATAAGAAGTAAAAATCTTTGATTTGTTTTTTTCCCCTGATGAAATGTCTTTCATGAGATCCTGATATAGAAAAAAAGATCAGGTTTATATTCATTAGTGAAACTGCAAATTATCCTTGTAATCATATAGTCTGGTGAACATAATCATTAGCATTTCATCATAGGGGAGTCTTTTAGCTCCCTCACTGGAGTTAGTCTCTTACTAAGTTTTGCTCAGTTTGCTCTTGAATCTGTCACATGTTTGCCTTCTGCATACAGTGAAAGGATTAGCTGTATTACTATAAATCATAGAATCATAACGGATTTCTGTTCTGGAGTTGCCCTCATTTTGTTCTCTCAAGGAAGCACTGGCCCTAGGTAATTATTTCAGACAATGTATGAAAAACAGGTAGAAATGAAGATTTTGGTTTTGATCTCTTACATTGTTTCCTAAGAAACACTTTGGACCTGTCTAATGTCCCTGTTGTTTGCTGAAACCGTGATACTCCTCACACTTAATGCAAAACAATCCTTATTCCTTTCTCTTACGTTATAGTTGCCAAACTCTGGTCCAGTGCGGTTGCTGAGAGAAAGCTGAGATAACTGGAAAATTTCCTTGTTCATTAAGATGTAAAAAGGCTGACTTTTTAATGTCTGTATGGAAAGTTATCTTGAGGGCTACAGAAGGAAACGAACATATTTAACAGAAAGAACTAAACATATTTAACACAGTTGATCCGAAAACATGATGTTGGCTACAATCTGGTAGAAAGCCTGGATCACAAAGCTGCCTAATGGCTTCTTTGATTTTCTCCATAGCATCTACTCTGCCTTGAGGACTGTCCCGTAGGGATTGTGGCAAATCTACAGCCTAGTAATGCCCTCTCTGTAGAGGTTCTAGCTTTCCTCAGGATTGCTTCTCTTTGCTGTCTCCCGACCCTAGCAAGTCTGCTGCAGTCCATACTTCAGCCTTGAGTTTCCAGGAAATCTCTGCCTGTTTCTCCAACTTGTCTCCCTTTGGCCGTGTGGACAGCAGCCACTTTGTGCTAGAGACACTCCTGCATACATAGGCTGGATGTGACACTGTCTGGTAGAGGGTAACACAGGGGACTTGTAAATGCAGCACCTTTCATCATGCAGCAAATTCACCTGAAAGTGCTCTCTGTCTCTCCTGTCCTTCTTTCCCAAAACAGAGACTTTTCCTCTGAAATTTACAGAAAGATGAGTTCAGAGAGACTCTACACTAAAACCCATCACAACATGTATATAAAACAGTAATGAGGAAAAAGCCCAAACATTTGGAGGTAGCAAGGAAAAGAGCAGTTAAGAACCCAAACAATGAAGTTCAGAAGCTGTGTGGAACTGTCAGCAGTAAATCACTGATCTAGTGCTTGCAAATGGATCCAAATATTTCCACTCACACTATTCTCTTAAAATCAGCTGATGCTCAACCCTACCAATGCCTATGAAGGCTACAAAAATATTTGGATGATTAGGGTAAGCGTGTGTTGTTGCTAAGAAACTGGATTTATTGAAACAAAAACTTAAGGGATTAAAAATATAGTAGTTTTATCAACTTACTTTTGTTTGTGTTTGGGCGTGTGCTACACAAAATTCAACATGTTTAGGAATACTGCAATTACACAGTGCAGAGTGCTTGATTTGCTCCCACTTTCCCCACTTTTTGTCTCCTTATCTTTTCAGAGAAAGTGTGTTGTTTTTTCTATGCAATTTTCTGACATATGGAAGTATTTGATCACTTCTGGAAAGTTGCAAGTATTTGTAGGCTCAGGTGAATTCATAAACATTTATTCCCTGCTTTGCTATAGAAGTAACTGGTTTCAAACAAAAAGTGACATTTCTCTTGTATGATTTTTCCATTTAATGCCTTAAAGAACACAGCCTCTTGACGTTTGCATTTCTTGGATGGTCTGGTGCCTGGTTTTGCTACAGATAACTCTGAGGTGGATCAGAATGTAAGAACCAAGAGAACAGAAAATATGTCCCTGTTAGTTTATCGATGGTGCAGTGTCAAACACTCACCTTGCTACATGAGATGTTTTACTCTGTCCTTTTCTGGATGGAGCTTTTGGGAAAATACAAGGGAAAGATAGTAAAACTTGATAGAAGCATTGAGAAGCATCAGGGAACTCCAACTGTAGTGGTATTACACACACTGATTACGGATACGGATTACTGATATTTGGAAGTGGATAAAGTGCAGTGCTGTAGATTATGGGGTACAAGTGTTCTCAGTAGGCTGACACAAATCCGTCCCAAAGCATCAAGAAACCTTGCTCACTCTGGGATTGTGAAGGTGACTCTGAATTCCAAGATGAGACTGCCTTTCTGACAGAGACCTCTAGATAGAATTTTCATTTAGGTAAATTCTTTACAGTCAAGAATATCACTATACACTTGGGAAAGTGCTGGCAGCTAGTATTGCTATAACAATGCGGTTTCTTCATGGCTTATGTTCAGTAATACTTCAATTCTTCCTGAGATCCCCTCTGGAAATATCTGGCTTTGCCTCTTGTACTGCCTAGAGCTTTTATATGAAATGCCAGCCACAAACAGTGCTCCTTTTTGTTAGTTGCCTTTGGCATCTGGCAGCTGGAAAGGATGAAGGAAGTGCTTCACATCGGTACTTTGAACTAATATGGCTGTTACTAGTCCATGGAGATAGAAAGGATTTGTTTTCATTCTAGTGTCAACCTTGTGCGACTAATTACTGAGAGCTATATATAAATAACTTTCTTAAGCTTAGACTAGCACATTTAATTGTGCACTGGCTCATATGTGCTCAGTGAGAACATAGTGCTGCCCACTGTGTTACTCAGCAAAGAATGCAAAAGTCTGGCTTAAATGCAGCTTGAAGGTAATGCCAGCTTCTTACTGGAGTTTCTGCTGCATTTGACAGATGAGAGTGATCTGATAAAGGACAAAACGAGCCCTTAAATTATTTCTATGACTCTGGCTTATTTTTCATTTACTGAGGAACGTGCGTTAGTGACTGTCAGTTGACAAATTGTATTTGTGCTCTCAGCACACTTACTAGGTGGTTTTCTTCCTCAGTCCCCGTAAAGTTACAAACAGAAGCACCTTTCCTTTAGATCTTCCGCAGGGAGCAACAGAGACCCTGTTAACCTACACCTGACAGCATCAGCCACACTCTGCACGTTTGGTCACGCAGGTTTAGAGACGTGTGCGTGACCAGTTACACATAAATCTGTGATTACAGTTGCAGTAGTTAACAGCTTCATGGTGCCCTTAGAAGCCAGCCTTTCCTTACTAAGTAAGTAAAATTTCATGGAAGGTTTTACTGCATTTTTCCTGCAAATACAGCCTTGATTAATACACCCGACACAACTGGGTGAGTGAAATTCTTTGTACCCGTTTCCACTGTTTCTATGCTCTCTCCTGGGAACACGTGGTAATGCATTTAGCCTCTACTTTTGATGGGTAGGTGGAGAGCCAGAGCATGAGATGTGAAGATGTCGTCTTTTAAGCCAAGCTGGCAGCTAAGCTCTGCATGGCCTCTCGCTCACTCCCTCCCTCCCCTGCAGCACAGTGGGAAGGAGAATGGAGACTAAAGAAGGTAAAATCACAAGGGTTGAGATAAGGAATAATGTTTATAAATATGTGAAGAGTGGGTGTCAGGAGGATGGAGCCAGGCTCTTCTCAATGTCATCTAGTGATAGGACAAGGGG
>JAOXOE010000001.1:70064091-70082290 GCA_028565055.1 Phoeniculus purpureus
AGGGGAAAGCAGGAGGAAAAAAAAAACCCACCTCAGCGTTACGTCAGGAACAGCCGCCTTTGTGCGCGGGGAGCCCCGCGCGGCGCGGGCGACCCCCGGGACGGGCGCGAGACGCGGCCGCTACTCACCGTGTCCGCCGCGACCTTCCCCACGCCGGTGTCCCCCTCAGCGCCGCCTCTCACGGCTCGCCCGCGCGCGCTGCCACCGCCGCCGTGATTCCATCCATCTTGAATTTGACGTCATCCCACACCAGGGATGAGGTCATCGAAGGGAACGCTCGTCACGTGCGCAGTGCTCCGATTGGCCGGCGGGGGAGCGGGAGGGGAGGGAGGGCGAGGCGCCGGCGCGGCGGGATTGGCGTGGGTGAGGGGCATGGAGGAGGGCTGCGATCAGAGACGGTTTACAGGGGATCCCCCACACACGCCGTCCTACCCACCCCCTCCCCGCAGGTAGCGGTGGGGAGAGGATACCACACACGCGCTCGGGCATCTCCACGCCGCGTGGCGGGGCCAGCGGCAAAGGCCGGAGCGTCCCGGCGCATTCAGGGCTGCAGCATTCCCCTGCGCACGCCCTTGTCCCCCACCCGGAACGGCCCGGCGCACGCAGAAGGGAAACTGAGGCAGTGGCGGGGTGGGTGGAGGTGAAGCTCCGGGGAAAGAGGCACAGGGCGGGCTCCGATCCTGACTCCCACCGTGTCTCTGTCGTTGAAGCTTCACCGCCAGGGACGTGAGGGACGTGGAGAGACCAGTGGCCGGCGTGCTGTGTCCCCAGCCCCCGTAGCCGCGTACTGCCATCGCTGCGGGGCCGGTGGCACCGGTGGCAGCGGCAGTAAGATTCGGTTGGGCACCGCTGTGGTAACCAGCACCCACTCCCTCACTCCGAGTACCGCGGGTGGGGGGAAGCCTCTGCAGGCAAAATTAATCTACAGTCCACCTAAAATTAATCTGACAGTCATTACTTTTTCTTTCAAAATCCAGGTTTTGGTGTTTTTTTTTTTAATATTACTATTTTACATTCTAATACCTAGGGGTTCCAGCGCTGTTTGCAGAGAAGCTTAATTTTCTGGTGACACACATGTAGCATCCTCACAAGCTAGTTTTCCATTTGCCTCTCAGCAGGGAGACACATGGCCAGGTCCTGGTGGATTTTGGCTCAAACCCTTCATAACTAATGCACTTGTTCTCTTGATGTGATTTGAAAAGTCACTAAGGATGCTACCATTGATTTAGGCTTGCTTCTCATTGAAGCTGTCCACTTCGGATTAAATGCATGAAAGGGGCTTTGCTTGTCAAAAGTATTGAAGTATAAATTACAAGATTTCTCTTGTTTTCCTTGAAAGCTGATCTGACTCATTATCTTTTCATTAAGGACAGCTCAAATATCAGAGTTTAATGCCTAATCCATATGCATGTTTTCAGAGAGTTGCGCTTTTAGATATCCAAGTCACTTAGATATCTAAGTCAAAAATACTCTGAAGCAGCCACTAGAATCTGTAATGTGTTTTGTGCTGCATTTAAACCATTTTGCCAAAGGTCACAGGTGGGCTAAACCCCATATGAGAAAAACCCTTCACTGGGTCTGATTCCTCTCTCTAGATGTAAGTTAGTCATTGCTGGCTCTCTTGGGGTTTTTTTGCAACTTTACTAGGCTGCTTGTGAAAGGAGGGGGTATTTTCATTGGTGGACGTACACCACAGCCACGTCTCTGTTGACATGCCTGTAGCCATGTGATGAGCCGGCATGAAAACCACATAAGCTGCTTGGTTTCATCTGGGATAGTTCTTCAGTGTGGTTTGTTGGCGTGGGTATACAGACAACTGCTCTGGCACAGTAGGTCTTACTGTGGTAATGGGAGCAAACAACTTGGAAAGCAATTGGATGTGTTTGCATTAAACAGTTCATGTAGTGACACAGGCCATGCTGCCAGTGAAGCATTTGTGAAACTAACCTTCAGCTCGTAAATCTGGCAAGGCCCCAATAACTTCTCTCATATGTACTCCGCTATTTCTCAGACAAGCAGAAACAAGCTGGTGTCAGGTAGTTAGTGTTTTGTCCACACTTACCCTGTATCACAGATGGAGAATCTCCACGCTGGAATTACCCTGCTAAAAAGAAAGTGTTCTTTAAGGTGCACACGCACATGTGTGTAAGTGTGTCTGGCTCTGCAGGGTTTATGACAAGTATTTTTCACCAGTTTGTTCCCTGGTGAAGTACAGCCATTAGAATGGAGCCCAGGTAGTGACCTGTGTAACGTTGGAAACAGCAGTTTTTCTCTGTAGTTATTTCCTTAACAATTTGAGAAAATTTTGAGTGTAATTCTCAAAGATTTTGTAGTTTGCAGGAATGTATGACTCAATCTAACTGTGTTTCACAATTGGGTCTGATTGTCTTGATGTTACTAAAGTTGTAGTGATGCCTTAATTCCCTGAAAATAAGACGTTGATTAATTCTCATGAAGTGTAGGCACAGAATTGATGTCATAGAATTATTTGGGGTTTAAGTTGATTCTAAGTAGGTCAATTTTGTCAAGTATACCATTCACAATTATTTTAATACTTTCTTGTTCTTCAAGAACAGCGTGTTTATGAACATTTTTTTTCCCAAAGGATTCTAATTTTAAATGCTTTGATGGAGTGCTTAGCCTGATGTATTTTTTCTTCTATATGTGTGTGGTTGCAGCTGTTATTACCAGATGCTTGTTTGTTGAATGTAAGCTTTGTTTTCCGTTTAGAGTATCCTGTAGCTGCTTAGGTTAACTTCTGATTGTACATAGTAGCAAGTTGTTAAAACACTTGAAAGTTGTTAAAAACGGAACCCTTCCAGACCATAGAATGTGAAGGAAACAATTGTAAAAATACAGATGATTGTACATTGACTCTATGAAAAATTTTATCCTGTTTGCATGTGTGAAGATGAGAAGTCACTATTTTTTGTGATGTAATTATTGTACTGTAGGTCCAAGTTGTGCATTCTGAATAGTTTGTGTTTTTTAAATGTGAACATTTGTTAACATTGCAATATTAAAATACCTGGAATAGTCATATGCTGGAGCTAGGTTTTCTTTTTCTAGATCTATACTCTCAGCCGTTTTTGATTTACAGACCCCTAAAAATGTTCTAATAAAGGTTTGGACCTTCTGTGATTCATTTATAATTAATTACATCAGATTATTTTATTTTAGAGAGCTTCAGGAGTATCTCAGCTACCCTTGGGCATTCTTATATTAGCAGTTTGAGAAAGGGTTTTTGCAGAGAAGAGCTTGGTTTTGGGGAAAGGAAGGAGGACAATTAAAGCCAAAAGAACACAGCTCAGAATGAATCTCATTCTGTCCAGTTTGGCTTTATTTCATTTGGGGAAACATTGGCTAGGTATAGATGCTAGATTTTAAAATTTTTTCAGGTTTTCCTGCGGTCCATTCTGTGCTTTGAAGACTTTAAGAGTATGTGCTGCTGCTGCCATGTCCCCTTCTAGGCTGCATGGCTTTTCAAACCCTAAGCTTTTCCCCTGGCTGCTGTGCTAACAGAAGTGCAGTACCTGAAGCCCAGAGTGTTGTGTCTTTTGGCTTCCCACCGAAAGCTCTGGAGATACTATTGCCAAGGACGTATTGCAGAGGGAGAATTAATCTCCAAGAAACTGCTTCCTCTCTCAGTTTGTCTTGAAAATCTTATCAGTGGGGCACATGCTGATGCTGCAGGACATGCTATGGGTGTTACCATGTGTTGTAGGATACCAGCTTCTACCCCAGAACTTCAGAGAAGTCAATCACTGTTACTTGTGATCAGAAAAAACAGAATGAGCTGGTTCCTTTCAGCCACTGTTAAATGCAGCAAGTGCTTCTGGAAATGCTGGAGGTCTGGCTTCATTGATCTCCAACAGTGCCAAAACGCAGGTAACTTAGTAACTCTCCAAAATGCAGGCAGATAATGACAGCTGTGCATGGAAAAGAGTGCCTGGATTTTTTATTTATTTTTTTTCTAGTATCTTGGTATGAGACCTCCTGTAATAAATGCTGTCAGGTGAAAAGAAATCTTCCTTTTTCTAGTGAAAACCCATCACTTTTCACAAAGGTATGGACACTTACTGGTATTCAGAGAGACAGACAGGCAGTAAGCAAGAAGAATAGTGCAAAAAACTGCAGTTTCCATTCACAGAAAAAACTTCCTGAAAATACTAATTTCTTACCAGGAAATTTATGTAGAACTGCCTTAAGTTTCCGAGTGCAAATTCTTGAGCTTGTTTAGCTATCACCCCCCTTTCTTCTGCAAATAGCATAATCTAATTAATATTTTCTGCTCAGAATCCACGTGTCTAACACCTCAGGCAGTTTCAGATAAACTGCCAGACAACAACAAACTAGACAGTAATGTTACCCTAGAAAACTGCCAAGTAGTAGGAAAAACCTCATACCTACTTAAAAAGGTGATAATTCCACATATGGGACAGTAATTCAAATCCAACCAAGGTGCTATGACTGCTGGTTAAGGGAATAATGTGTCTTCATGAGCCTCTAGTCCTGAGTACTTAGAAAAAGATGTTGATAAAAATCTGCAGCTTCAACCAAAACACAAAATCTGTCACAGTGCAGGAGATGCCATTTGATGTTACCAGCTTTCACTGCTGTGATTAACTTCAGGTGGAGTTTGGTGTATTAGTCTTCCCCAAAAATAAAATCCTGAGCATTCTGGTTACAGTGGAAGTGTGTAAGGCAGTGTTAGAAATTGGCTCAGATACTGTAGTTGCAAGAGTGTGCATCCTGGCTCTGTTTTTAGATAAACTGTAGGTAAAGAAATCCAGGAACAAGCAAATGGAAAGACTGATGATGCAGGAAACATATTCCATAATTCTGTCCATACGCTGACTCTGAGCAAGGAAAAGCAAAGAAAAATGGAGCGTCTTGTGCTTGGGTTTGTGGGGCTTTTTTTTGAAAGGAAGGTTTATGCTTTTGTTCATCTTTAGCAAAGTTTCTTTTCAGGAAGAACTAATGGAACGATAACGTGAAATTTTGCATTAGTACAATAATTACGTTTATAGTCCTGTTTTGCTGAGAATGTGGCTTTGGGGATCAAGTTTCTTGGCAGAAACCACTGTGACTGTAGATTCAGTTCTCTAGATGGTTTGTGTAAGTGTGTCAAAGAGAGCAACAAAGAGCCATTATTGATTAGTATATTTTAAAAGTCAGCTCCACACTTTAATTCCTCAGTAGCAGTCAAACAGCTCGGCCTCAACAGAGTTCTGGAGTTTCACACAGGGATGGTCAGCAATCTCCCAAGCAGCAGCAAGTGCATTTGTGTTTGTACATGACTAAGATTATGAAGAAATGTGATCTATGTTGAGTGGGTAATTTTTCTTTTCAGAAAATTGTATCCTAACGCGAGGTGTCGTTGGTGGTAAGTTCTCATCAAGTCAAAAATGCCAGAGTTTTCCTAACAGTTAACCTGTTGGCTTGCTGAACATTGTGTCTATGTTTCTGTTATTTCTAGAGGGAATTGCTTTGGTCTGGGCAGCCAAAAAGCTTTTTTTTGGCTTTTGTATGTACTATGCTTGAGGGTGCTGCTGTGCCACTAAGCCATTTCCTGTATGATGTAAACATGGTGGTTCTAAGACTGCAAAGTGTCTGTTTCAAGCAGTACTTGCAATTTCTAACAGCTTTAAACTTGCTCTCATGCCTTTCTGTGCACTATAAGGACATGGCCATGATTTGAAACTTTCTTTTGGGACACAAGCACAGAAATACTGCCCTGTAAAAGCTCTGGGCCAACTTTTGCATTTCTGTGGTCTGAGCAATCTTACTGATGTAATCTCTATACTGATTTATCCATTACTGCGTAGACAGCTCAAGCAGCATAGCAAAAATATCTACAATTCCAAATTACTGATGTCTTTATGTTCAGCCTACTGACCGGATTTATTATTGTTCAGTTCTGTACTGTCAAATTACAGTCCTTGCATGATGACTTCAGACCCAAAACAGCACAGGGATTTGTTCAGTAAATGTTGCTTTGCAGTTGTGAAGTGCAGAAGCGATGCTCTGGAAGAGGCCTTTGTGTCTGACCTCCTTTTCCATCAATTTAACACTTTTCCCCACAGTTTGCACATGGTATTTCATTATATATGGCCAACAGAGAGGGTGATTGTCTCTCCAATGCAGGCATCTTGCTTGGGGCCTCACTGGCTGCAATGTGCTCTATTCTAGGCATCCAGTAGGTACATGTGTTTACACAGCGCTGTGTATACGTGTCATTGTGAATGCTGAATGTGAACAGGCAAAACTTGGCCATGCCATTGCCATAGTTGGCTTCTTTTTCCTCAGTTATGCAAACATGGAATCATAGGATGTGTTGGGTTGGAAGAGACCTCCAAAAGTCATCTAGTACAATCCCTCCACAATAAGCAGTGACATCTCTAACTGTAACAGATTGCTTAGAGCCCTGTCAACCTGATCTTGAATGTCTCCAGGGATGGGGGCTCCACCTCTTCTCTAGGTAACCTGTTCCAGTGATCCACCACCCTCAGATTAAATAATTTTTTCCTAACATTCAAACTAAATCTACCCTTTTCTAGTTTAAAACCATTACTCCCATCCTATCATTCCATGCCTTTGTGAACAGTTCTTCTTCAGCTTCCTTATAGGCCCCCTGCAGGTATTGGAAGGTTGCCATAAGGTCCCACTGGAGTAATCTTCTCTAGGCTGAACAACTCCAACTCTCTCAGCCTGTCTTGATAAGAGACCCCTCTCGTAATTTTTGTGGTCCTCCTCTGGATGTGCTCCAACAGGTCCACATCTTCTCTCATGTACACAACGTAACCGTTTTCATTCTTTTAGTTATGTTGGCAGAGATCATCATTCTGTCAGAGATCACCAGAGTGTACGTGACCAGTATAACTAGAGTATGTACTAGACAACCACAAGACAAAGGTTTCTTGTTGGAAACTACTCTGATGGTAAAGTCACACAGATGAACTGTGCTGTTTTGTTTGCCAGATTCTTCAGAGTCTGGTGACTTTTTACAGCATTACCCTTGGTGCTGTCATGGGACTTAGAGAAAAATAAACCCACAACTTCTTATAAGAACATTTGTAATGGGCAGACTAACCAGAGTTTTAATAAAAGTTTGAAGACCCAAGGGAGGTCCATACAGAGTTAGCTAAGCAGGATTCTTACCAAGAATCCTCACATCATTTAGACAGAGCCTGAGTCAATGAGATGGAAATGGTGGAAAGGAGGACCTCAGACAGTGTAGCTCAGTTCTTCAGTCTGTGCTAGGTGGTGCAAATGCACATGGACTACACATCTCAGTGCACCATCCCTAAGCATCTGGTTTACTGAGGCTGTGGACTTTGGCTTTGCAATTAATGTAGATTTTTGGGCAGACTACAGTGAATCCTCAGTGTTATTCTCCATGTGACATGTTGCCAGAAGACATTCAGTATTTGATGGTTTTCTGCACAAATTATGAAGCTGAACAGAATCATTGCAGAAAGGATAAAGATATGCAGACAAATCTGGCTTTAAATGGTTTGAGTTTGAGTTTTTGTACTTTGAGATGTTTCTGTGTCTGAAGCATTATTGTCTGTACTGTACATACAAGATGATGTTTTACTAGCTATGATATCTGATGGCTTAAGACTAGAGAAATCTTGGCTGCAATTGGCTTTAAGATTATGCAGGGATATTTTAATGGTAGATTAAAAGATGAGGGCACTTACCAGATGGCTAATTAAAGCACAAAAAAATACTGAGAGCCTGAGAGACTCATAGAGGCACCTTGCCATTGCATTTCAGTGTACGTTGCTGTTCTTTCTCCTCTTAAGGTTGCCTCCTATTTCCCCGAGTAGCACAAAGTAATATTAAGTGGTCTTTAAATATAAATGGGAAGTTTCCTGCTGGACAGAACCCAGCGAAAATACAGATTTCCCTTTGTATGTGGATGATGGAGGTAACTGAAGTGGGAAAAAGCTGCCAGAATGGCATACAGGGGAATTGCTGCTGAAACCTAACACACTTGCAAGAGACATTAACGTTTTCCAGGCTAGAGGAGAGGGTAGGTTTGAGTGATGTAGAACTAGTCTTAAATCCCAATGTCAGTGGTTGAGGAATCTGACCCCTGCAGTCTTGTCAGTGGACTCTGGAATTACTGAAGGGGTGTATTTGTTCCCAGGAATCTGCAGAAACGTGTCTTGTGGAACAGAAATTCTGTCCTCTCGTCTCTGGCAGACGGCTCAGCTTCCTGGATAGAATTTCTTCCCCCTACTAATGAACATTTTTTTAAATTTAAATTAGGACTGTGAAAGTTTCTGGTAATATTTGCAAGCTCTCTCTGTTGGAAACGTCTCCACCACCTCACAAGTGCTGCAGACCTGCAGTGTGATGAGAGCTAGTCTGTGGTCTCATATTATTTATTAATGTAACACTGACCCAGAAGAGAGAAATTGAGGGTGGTGGGGTGGTGGTCCTGTAATTCAGACATATTTGACATCCTGTTTTAAAAAGGATCTTTTGTCTGTTTTGTATCCTTCATTGGCAGTGTCACTTTTGGTACTGACTGGCATGTGTGTAACTTTGAGTGTTTCTTAACTTTTGCATATGAGACCTGCAGAAGGGTGGACCTGTGCATTTCAAACTGTAGCTCGTAATAGATGCATTCTCCACTGTACCTAGATAAAGCTGTAGTAGCAAACATTGCTGCTTGGTTTCTATTGGCCAAACATTTTTGAAGGATTATGTCTGGAATTATTTTGCTGTTCAGGTTAAAACGACACACTTTCTTCCCTTATATGTTTCATCATTCCCTCTATTTTAGGTGAGATGATTCATCTCTGCATTACTGCTTCTGCATTTCCTTTGCCTTAATTGGGTCTTTTGGAGGCACCACAATCTATATGGAATTGACAAATACTATTTTGAACAACATACAGATTTGTTTTCTCCTTCCCTCCTCTGCATTCCATGCTTTTCCGTCCTACCTCAGTCACAGGTGGTTTCTTTCTTCTCATCTTTAGTGCGCTACATCTTTTCAAGGAGTGAGCTGGAGGGTGTTACTCACTCTGCTGCTAAAATGTGACTTGTTTTCTTTAGCCCTGGGTTAGCTTAGAGGAGAGTTCTCAGGACTTTTCAGGCTAGTTACCTGTTTTGTAGATACCTGTCACAGCCAGGTAGCTAAAAAAAAACCTTGCAGGCAAAGGATGTGCTGGACCAGCGCATTTGCTGAGTATTTCAGACACTATGTCTTCAGTTATTGCTGCCCTTACTCCTTTTTCAGCAGGAGGTCCCAGTGCACAAAGGGTAACATGGTTGATTTTCTTCCTATTCTGACCTTCTGCCACCAGTATGTGACTTCAGCCACCAAGAACAGCCCAGGAACAGCAGTTGCCTCTTGTGCACAGTGATTACAAACTGAGCTCAACCTAATTGCATCTCCATGTCAGTTGGGTGCATCCAGTGGATATGGAGAGGCTGTTGCAAGGGCTACTGTCAGTCACAGTTTAACAGATTACTGCTTGTCACCTAGGCTGAAAAATCTATTTGGAAGTATGTTTTTAGCCTCTGGCAGACAAAATATCACTAAGAATGGAGAACATCAATATTTAAAAATTCTATCTGATGCCAAATTGTTAATAGATGTCTGTTCAAAGATGATGCATGCATTTATATTTTAAAGGAGGCATTTGAAAAGGAAGTCATTTGTCATTACCACTTACACAGAACTCTCTGAGATTTAAAAGTTCTGAAGTTAAAGCAGACTGTTAGATTCATGTAATACATCTCTGTGTGTAAGCAGTCTACAAAGCCCTTCACTAACCCTACACTGAATTTACTGCTTCTGGTAGAGCTTCACCTCTCCTGCTTGCTTGAAAGACTTGAACTTTTCAAAATCATCTACTCACTAGTTAACAAAAAAACTCCCCAAAACTAAGGAGCATTTCCTCTTAAAATGTTTTAAGCAAAAATGGTAATACAGGTTACAGTGGAAAAACCAGACAAGTTTCCAGGACTGGAAGCTGTAACTTCAACAAGAAAGAAAAAGGCAGGGTTATTTTAACAGCAGGGATTATTAACCAATGAAAAAAAGAATATTGCTGAGGATTGTGGTGGCTTCCCTGTCAGCAAGACCAGGTAGATTCCTGTGTGGAGGGTGTGCTGCCGCCTGTGCATGTGTGCAGTGCATTGCTGCAGGTGTGTACTGTGTCCAGAGCCTGTGGAAAAGCTTCAGCAGGAAAATGGCCCTCAGCTCTTCCTGAAGCTTTGATAGGGGCAGCAGTCGAGTTTTAATTATGGTTGAGTGAGCACAGGCAAACTGCTAAACTGCAGACTGATTGTTGACACTAAATTGCTACAGATTTTAGTGAAATAAATAGACTTGTTTGTGTTTTTTAATCTACTTGTTTACCTTCAAATGTGGGCTCATTGGAGTAAAACCTAGGTGAAACTTTGCAGTGTGTTGCTAGTGGATAACTAAAAATAATAAATTAAGACTATTCTCTCAAAATACAGCAATCATTTCCTGTTGCCTGGCAATATCTCTAGCACTAAATACAGAACTGGAAATTTATTTTATGATGCAGTGCTGAAAAATTCGTTTGCGCTTTTCCCGTATGATTCCCCCAAGAGGAAGAACCCGAGGCTTATATAGAGAAAGCAAACATTAATGACACCTTCTATTCTTCTTGGCAATTTTATGACCAAGTTTCTCTTTCTTCTTCTATATTTCTATAGATATTTAGTAAAATATGCCTTTGTGTTTTCTTAGATTAATCCCACGTATTTTCAGTGGGAATTAGCTTGAACTTGTTCTAACTATAAATGAAGCAGAGTTTTATTTTTAAGTTCTCTTTTTGTGGTCCTCTCTTCATATGGCTTGTAGAAATATTTTCCCTTTTTTCAAGAAGAATTAAGAATTTTTCTGATCTATCTCTGGATGACAGTTTATTAACCGTACAGTATGCATGATTTGTTTTAAAGGGAACCTCATACACCCACCATGTCTTATACTTGCTAGAAGAATGTGAAGACCCAGATTTCATGGTATGCTTCAGGTAAATAAGCTGTTGATACACTCATGCACAACAGTATTTACCATAACTTACAGGACTGGGATATTTCTGGGACTTGAATTCAGCCCACAACAATGAAATGGAATGTCTTGGTTCTCCTGGAATATACTGATACAAGAAGGACAAAATCCTTCATGGCTTCTTAGGCTGGGATTCTCCCTGTGACCTGGGATACACCCAGTGTATGCATTTTTTTGAGGAATACATTAACACTAAAAAAAGCCTTGAACTGACTCCGTGAAGAAGGTCATTAAATAAATCATTCACAACTATTGCGATGACAGCCACAGTGGACCTATTACACATTTAGAAAACAAATACATGCTAAAATCAACAGTTTCAAATAGTTTGACTTTCTTCTTGCCATTGGTACGTTAACATTTGGTCAGTCCCTCTGATAACACTAAACCCCTGAATCTCCTTTTACGGTAAATTCTATTAAAGTAGATCCTGCCATTGATGGGAGCACTAATCAAAATTAGGCTTAGCTGGTGACGAGCTCAGCTGAGCCAGTGAGATTTTGTTCTTGTTTTTCTTTTGTTTACATGGTAACTGTCTTTTTCCTTTTCCCATACAAATAAGTGTTGTGTAGCATAGCTGAGATGTGCTGCCTTTTATTTGCCAGGAGCTCCTAATATTTGAATCACTTGAAAACTGAACTTTAGAGGCAAGACTTTTCAAGGGAAAAAATATTAATATGCTACAAGATGAACTTTGTGTTGTGTTGAAACCACTCTGTCACATCTACCTCCTAAAAAGAATTAATTCCTTTGCTTCATAGGAAAGGTGATGAAGTTGTCCAAATCATCAAAATTCACTGTTTGAATCACAGATTTTTTGCACCATATCTATAATTTCAAACATGACCTCAGCAGCAGCTTTTCATGGTGCAGGAAAGTAATTCAGGTGTCAAACTGATCCCAAGTCTGTCAGGTATTTTTTGAAGAGAACAGATTTTGAACTGGTCCTCAAACAAACAAAACCAAAGTAGGTTTCATTTGTTTTCATAGTGGCTAATTGCATAATGAGATTCAGCTTGAATGCAGAGAGCTGGAAAGAATAAACAAGTTAATAAGGTGCTGTGGGACTTGCCTGTATGGTGCACATGTAAAGACTTGTTAAGATGGAGGCTTAAACTAAACTCATAGATAAAAGCTTCTAAGAGTGCTTACAACATCCAGCAAAACCATCCAACGTGCAGGGAGCCCTTTCCCTCTTTACTGATTGCAATGCAAGCACTGTTCCTATTTTGGTTTTCCTGCTTTGCCTCATCTATCTGTGCCAAAACTGGTCCTTTCTTGTTACAATTGCTTTCTGTATTAAATGTGGTGTTTAAAAGGAGTAATAATCTTGGATGAAAGACCAAGTTTCACCAGGCCAGTATAGTTCTGTAATTTTTAGTTTAAATATTAACAGTGTTGAGTTCAAATAGAATTCCTCTTGCGGTGGTTGCATCTTTGCACATATGGGTGTATCCATATATGTGTATAAAAATAAATACACAATAGCAGAGACATGATAGGGAAAAAAACCTGAGCAAAATAATTGTCTGCATTTTCTGCTCAGACTGATAGAAATGTGAAATGGGAAAGACAGAAGAGAATCTAAAACTAAATTAGTTTGGAAATACTTTTCTGCTTGGATAATCATTAGTGCTGTTAGTAAGAGAGCAGAAAAGATTTTTGTAAGTGGACATTGAGTTATGTGCATAACCCTTACCCTTTTGGGAAAACAGTCCTCTCAGATTTATTTTTAGGCAACTCTAGATTGCAAATCAGCCTGTTTCATTAGTGACTAGGTAGATGCCTAACACAAGCACATGACTCTTTAAAATTCAGATGTTTACTTTTGAAAAAGGAAGCTAGACCTCTGAGGTTTGTACTTGGCACAGGAAAAAAGGATTGGAATACCAGTATTGTTGGAATGTGCCTTTGCCTCTTTTTGGTCTTGATAGCTCCCTTGGAGGGTGTTTCAGCAGTATCTTAAAGGCAAAAATGTTCTGAGTACTCATAGAATCATAGAGTCATAAAAGTTGGAAGAGACTCCCAAGATCATCAAG
Organism: Phoeniculus purpureus; assembly: GCA_028565055.1. NCBI lineage: Eukaryota > Metazoa > Chordata > Aves > Bucerotiformes > Phoeniculidae > Phoeniculus > Phoeniculus purpureus. Next base: position 70,077,202 of record JAOXOE010000001.1, read on the forward strand.
TCCAGCTGTCAATCTGGTGCCACCATGCCCACTAAACCATGTTTCCAAGTGCCAGATCCACACATTTTTTGAACACCTCCAGGGACGGTGACTCCACCACTTCCCAGGCTAGCCTGTTCTAATCCCTGACCACTCTTTCAACTTGAGGCCATTTCCTTTCATCCTGTTGCTAGTTGGGAGACTTGGGAGAAGAGACCGACCCCCACCTCTGTACAATATCTTTTCAGGTACTTGAAAAGGATAAGGTCTCCCCTCACTCTCCTCTTCTCTAGGCTAAACAACCCCAGTTCCCTCAGCTGCTCCTCATATGACAAGTCCTCCAGGCCATTCACTAGCCTTGTTGCTCTTCTTTGGACCTGCTCCAGCACCTCAATGTCCTTCCTGTATTGAGGTGACCAAAACTGAACACAGTATTCCAGGTGAGGTCTCACCAGTGCCAAGTACAGTAGGACAGTCACTTCTTAGCCCTGCCAGCCACAATATTTCTGATGCACTCCAGGATGCCATTGGCTCTCTTGGCCACCTGAGCACATTGCTGTCTCATGTGCAGCTGCTGTCGTTGAGCATCTCCAGGTCCTTTTCTGCTGAGCACACCTTTTCTCTGCCCCAAGGACACAGCCCCATTTTTGGCTGCTTTCTGTTACTCACTGCAGCTCGTGAGTGCCAAACTGCCATTTTGACATGGGAATATTGCTTTAGTTGTGGACTATCTGATAAATGCTTTTTCACTGGAACCCCTCATATCATAAATATATACTTGTTGCCATGAGGATACTCTTCTATGACTTTCCACAGCACGAGTTTCCATCTTGCTGGTGAGGAGATGTACTCACCACATCCTGGAGGAAGCATCAAAATCCCAGCACTGACATCAGGGTGATTTTCTCAGACTGATGATTAAGGGTCTGCCCATCTGCTGCTGTTTATAAGCCCTCAGGGCTCACCACATGAACTTTTCTAGTGCCTAACATTTTTTATGTATTCTTGTCTCTCTTGCTTTTGGAAGCACAATGTCCTTCCAGTTCTTTTTGATCCAGGTCTTTTGCAAGAGACAATAACATTGTTCTTCATTTTTTTTTTCTTCTTAGGTGCATGATTGCTTAGAATCAGGGGCATGTAGGCAAAACATCGTCTTGTCATGAGCTAAACTTTTGCTTTCTTAAATCCATGGCACTAAGTCATGGAAGATTTGAAGAGTGTCCAACAGCCATTTTTGGTTTTGTCAGAGGGCCCTGATCCATCCATCCCTCCATCCATCCCATCTGATCTCTGAGAGGATAACAGCAGTGAACTAAAAGAAAATGTGCTAGAAGCAATCTCATTTCATTTCCTTCCCACTTTCTAAGAAGTGCATGCACATTCCCATATAGCTCATTAAACTGATGAAGCGTTTATTGATGCATGTAATTATAATGATGCCATGATGACGTGGCATGTAATTGTGTCAGGAGGACTGCCTTTTGGGAGAGACTAATACACCCTTGACTCCCACCTTTCAATGAGAATTTGAGGTATTAGATCAGTTCATGAGCTCTGTCTCTCGAGTAGGAAGACATTCAGTAGTTTTAGAATATGATAGGAGTTAATGGCAAAGATTAAGAGTGATAGAATATGCATACTGACATTTATACTTGGCATTCCAATGATACATTATTGTTAATCATTACAGCAATCCTGTTTTCTTCATCTTTCAATGGGGGCATTATCATTATTATTACACTACAAAACTGAAGCCCCCGTAATTCTCTGCAGCAAATAACAAAGAAAATGCTCCTTATTCCAGAGAATCTGCAAGAATCTGCATCCCCAGATATCACAAAGGACACTTCTGTGCCTCCTTAACCAAAGCCAGCTGTTTGATTTCAAGGAGGGAAGTAAAATCTATTTTCACTAGGGAATTTTTCTCAAGTGGAAGGTCAGCATGGGAGAAAGCACACAGGAAGTTTCCCTACTGATATTTGTGCAAATTAAGAGTGCAGAATAGATTCAGTAAATAACCCACTGTTTTTACAAGCCAATAAACATTTTGAAAAGCATCTCCTTTTGAGCTTTAAGTACCAGCTCTCAATATCTGGCAAAATGTGACTTTTTTTTTTAGTTAAATATAGCGAGATAATTTTAGTTGGGTTTTTTGAGGTCTGAAAACTAGAAGAGAAAAATTAAGACAATTATTTTCCTCCTATTTTACTATGCAAGACCACATACTTCTTTTCACCAGAGAATGACAAAACCTGGTGAGAAGTTCCAAACACTGAACTTCCTTCGCAAGAATGTCTCCTTTTCCCTGGTGTGATTTGAAAATAAAGTGATCAATGGATTACCAAGCCAGGGATGCAGTAAAATCTTTATTCCAAACCTATTTCTACTTCCCCTTGCAATGCTACAGTGTTTGTGCCACCAGTTGATGCTGTTAGGAGGAAGGAATTATTTTCTTTTCCTGAGTAACCTGCAGAAGCAGAAGGTGCTGTATATCTGAGGCAGGGTCTGCATCTAGGATAGGATGTAGAAAGAGCATGAGTTTTCCCGGCCTCAGAGGTGGAAACTCAGGAACTGCTGAGACAGAGCACGTTTCTTCCCAATATAATGTAAAACACTCTGAAGATGGAAGCTTCATTGTGGCTGCACTCTCTGGGAAGGCCCCCATTGTGAGAGACCTCTGGGCTAATATTAGACTTCCACTCTTCCATTACTTAATTCACGTTTACTGATGGAATAAGTCCTGCTAAGGTGCTGTAACACACTGTGCAAGCTGGAGCTTTGTTTTCATCTGTTTAAGTAAAAGCTTTTACTCAACAGATGTCAGAAGTCACTTGGTAGGTGAAATCATGGTGAATGTGTATGAGTCAAAATGTAGAGTCAGAGCAGGATGTTAGTAGCCTCCTGCTGGGTAATTCAGAGGGTGTTTAGCCCTGTAGTGCCTTCTGGGCAAATCTGAATATTTGTTCAGGCTTGGTCCTGGCAGGCATCTGGTGCTAGGGTTGTTACTAGTAGTTTATAATCTTTGCTTGGGGGGAGAGTACGAGCAAGGGTGTGGAAAACCTGTAGATCCTTTCATTTAAATCACACTGATGAGTTAGTATCAATTGCAAAACACAAATAATACCAGACAACAAAATTGTGGGATTGGATCTGTGTTCCTGAACCTTTGCTGCAGGGAGCTGATGGTCCCGCCAGTGAGGTGGAGCTCCAAGTCCCATCACCATGCATTGATACAAAGCAGACAGGATCCTACCTTTGCTGAGTAGGACCTTCAGGTGGACTTGGCCCCTGTGCCCCGTAAGGGAATGCTGAGCAATAGACTCTCTGACTCTTCTTCTCAATAGGGTTTCATAGAAGTGCTTGCTGCCTATACTGCTTTCTTTCAGACTTGACTCTTTTTAGAGTAAAAAACAAAGTGTCTTAGATGGGATTTTGTTTCCTGCAGTGCTGCTAACTAATGTATGAGTTGTGACTGACGGTCTCATCTGGTTCCTAACTTGGTGTTGGAAATGGGACCGTGCCATCAAAGCACTGGAGCTGACAAGAGCTTCTCTGTGCTGAGATTGCACAACCGGTGCTCAGTCAGAGGAGCAAGGCCAGGCAGAGGTTCAGTATGACCTCCGCCTGACTCATATTTTTTCCTCCTGTTACCAATAAGAACTTTTTCCTCATGACTCACTTCGAAACAGTTTGTGCGTGTTCAGGGAAAAAACAAAACGCAAAGATTTTCCTGGGGAACAGTTTGTTGGTGAGACAGAACAAATCACTGAGTACAGTCAGGGACTGTTCTGCCTGCGCAGTTGAGCTGACTAACTCTCAGGACTTCAAGTGAGTGGCTTTTTACTGTCATCTGTGTATGTCCCTTCGCCTTTAATGCATTTTGACTGAAACACATCAGTGAAATAATAGCATGCTACTATCCTCCTTGTTGGATACGCATGTGAAGCTCAGGAAAGCGAGGACCTCTCATAAAATTGCCAGTCTAGCTGTTGTCCACCCTAACACAGTCCTAGCACATGCTGGCAAAACCAGTGCTTTTTCTATTCTACTTTTTCCCTCAGGTAACAAAACCAAAACATTCACAGTATTGCAGACATGGCTTTCAGAAGGTCTGGGATACTGGGCTTTCTGCCCCTTGCCACCCCAGGCAAATTTAACCCAGGCTGCACAAGAAGTCTGTGGCAGGGGCAGGGAATTCAAGCTGTGGGGATTCTCGACTGTCATTCTAACTCTGTGAGCTGAGTAGGTAAAGTTTCTGAGAAGTTCCATCCTCTGTTGGGGGTGGACGTTAAGTTGTCCATTATACATATTGATTTTTCAGAAGCTTGAATAAGTGAATATCCCTGATGACAGGAGTGGTTTATTTTGTTTTGTCTTTAGCTGCAGAAAGGTTACTTCTGGCCAAGTCAGCCTGTCCTTCCTCTAACACCTTTTGGCCTTGATGACTGATTTAAGGCAGTTTTGACAGATCAGCTGCAGGCTCAAAGGCAATGACGTTTCTACTGGCCTCACAGAGTGCTGGAGTGGAGAAAAGAAACCTCAGCAATGCTCTTTCTAAGGGAAAGACTTTGAGCTCAACCCTTAACAAACATCGGAAACCTCACAACAGGGGCAGCTTTTACAACTGCCCTGGTGGTGACGCAAAATTCACATGGAAATCACAGGCACTAGGCAATGCAATTTTGAGAGAGAAATGAGATGGAAATTAGGTCCATCTGAACTTCTTGCTGCTGTAATTGGCAGCTTGGTGGCACAGGTTTACCTCTGTGTTCCTGATCAGCATGAGTTTACTTCTACTGTGAGATCCTGAGGGTTGGTGACACCTCCATCCAGTCCCACCGTCTGTTGCATCCAGAGTCTGGGCTTTTTCAGATGGACAGGCTGTAATCAGGTTGAAATGGTGGGGCACTGGAAGAGGTCTCCAGGAGAAATATACTGACAGATAACTTTGATAGGTCATATTAATGATTTAATGGTTCTTGATCTTTAGGGAAGCTCAAGTTTTACATCTACAGGATGACATAGAATCATTAAGGATTGGAAGGGACCTCGAAAGATCATCTAGTCCAATCCCCCTGCCATGGGCAGGGACACCCCACCCTAGATCAGG